>CM057816.1:62791725-63249225 GCA_030067965.1 Latrodectus elegans
ATGATGCGCTACCTTTGATATCAATAAATAACACATTATCAAGAAGCCTTACTATTTCCTGACAAATGACGACAGGTATACGAGATTATTGGCAGCTATATTCAAGAAATATAATGTTATGTCAATTGAAGAATGGTTTCTGGATATACATTCCAATTAATTCCCATACTATCCTTATAAAATCATTCAAACTACATATCAAGATATATAAATGGTATATATTAAATTGTACAGAATATAATATATATATATAATATATATATATATGTATATATTTTAGTTACACATGGAAATATTCTTCAATTATGAAGTCACTGAAATTCGATTAACCAAAATCTAATTTTTAAACTGTGTGCAAAGTGAAAAGTTCAATAATGATGAAAAATATTCTACTTTTAAAATTTGTAACATAGAAGATTAAACATAAATAAAAAACAAGAATGAGATATCTTGCACATTATATTATATCTTCTAACTTTGTTAGAATGTGTTTTTACTTACATCTTGTGTGAAAATTGCTCGATTTTCATCTAACATCTTTTCCAGTTGGTCTTCTTCAACATTTTGTCCAGCTGTAAATAAGCGAAAAATACTTTTAATATAACCTGATCAAGAAGTCTAAAATTTAAGAAAAATATATAAATTGACAATTCTTCATGAAGTTTAAATAATTAAAAGTATTTTATTTATATAAAACCATAACGCCTGAATTTGAAAACGTGTCTTCATTCTATTTCTATCAGGTAACTCTACACTGAAGGTTTTTCGATTAAGAAAAATCCAAATATCTGAAATTAGATGCATCTAAATTTGAACCGTTGTCTGAATACCACAATTTTTTGGCAAAAAATCATGCATAAAAATTATTTTAATTAATAAGAAAATGAGAACTTTATTATTATATCAGAATTTAAACACATAATTGAGATGAGTATACCCATATTTAATATCGTTTGTAATCATATTTTATACTATCGATATGGAAAGTAGCAAATATTGTTATAAAATCTTAATCTGTTTGGGTAATATAATAATAAATATATAGGAATATCAGGATGAAGAAGACCGGAAAATCACTATTTAATTATAGAAAAAAGTAAGTCTTATTATTTAGTCTATGCATGACAATTATTAATTATATTTAGGTACAAGTAAGAACGAGCTTGCAGACAAACTTGCAAGGGAGGGATGCAATCAACCGATTCCAACTCCATCTACCTTTACCTTTCAAGAGTTGTACTCCCGGGAAAAGGAACAAACTATGGCGGATTGGAGGGTTCCTCCAACTTACCACTCATATATGGGTAGGAAGCCAGGAAATGCCCTTGCTCTCGACTGTGATAGAGGTTCCTCAAGGCACATTTTGGATTGTTTGGACCTCTCTAGGGAGGATATCTATGCAACTCCCCTTCTTGTGCAGGACTTTTTAAGAGTCAACGGAATTCTAGATCTTGTCTGACTCTGTCAGACTATGGAAGATAACAAAGAAGAAGAACATGTAAAGAAGGAATATACAAATTCAAAATGACATTCTACGATGTATGGGGAAAATATAAAGCACGCAAGAAGCTCATTTGTCACTAAAATAACTAAGAAATTTGAATCAATGGCATTTTCTAACAAGAGTGTGCAATAACTAATTGATGTGGATGAACATGTTGCAAAATCTCTTTGATTATTTAATCAAAAATATATTCCTTTTATCAATTTAGGAAAAGGAAAATTTTTTATATTCTATGATGAAGATATAGATCGATCAATCAAGTTTCAATCAGTTGTTAATGTTTGCAAGCATAACCTTTGAAAATTTCATCATTATAGAAGAGTTCCTTAATGAAGAAACGTTTCTGTAATGATGAACTTACAGAAGAGTCCATCATTTTTGAGGAACAAGGAATTATATTTGTAAGGCTATTAGAAAGTGTGCGTCTTATCATTTCTTTTCATTGAAGCAGAAACAGCTGTCAATTGATAATTTATGAAAAGTGTAAAGTTAGGTGTTAAGTGGACCAACCCACCCGAAGGTATACGGCAACAAATGCCGAGTCGTGGACAGTAATCCGCGAGGAGAGCACTTTGGCCCATGGTTGATTGGTTGCCAAAGTGTGAGAATAACTTAAATTTAACACGCCAATTATTTCCAAAAGAACCTTTTACTGCCATTGATAGTATAATTCATAGTATAATTCTAATTGATTGACTGTACTAAATTGATAGTATAATTCTAAAGTTATCAATTGTTTTACATTCCACAAATCAAAGGCCTATCATAACACCATAAATTGATAATTCAGTCGGAATCACAGATATTTCTTTGCAAAAATATTAGTGTACGTTTAGCTTTGCTTTACCAACTGCGTGCTACACACATTATAGAACTATTTGCTTATCGTTATCCCGTTATATGTGTGTGGGAGATATGTGGTTAAAGGGATTATTCATAATCACTTCTAAACTTGGCAAATGTGCAAAGTTATTGAATATTTATCACTTTTATATATATATATATATACCAGTAATTTTATAATATCTCCAGCTCGTAGTAGAGAGGGGAAATGTAATAAATTTTGATCATTTTGTAGATAAACGATATCTTAATAAGAAACAATAAAATGGTTTTAAAGTTGTATTAAACATTTCATTCTTAAGAATTTGAAGAATATCACACAATGTTATTTAAAATAAAACTGAAAATAATATTTCCATTTAAAAATATAAGTACCAGTGACTCTTTTGTACATTTTTTTTCAATGGATATTTCAATACAGATGTATTAGATAATAAGAATAAATTATTAATATCTGTCTTTTAAATTGTAGTTACAAAATAATTGAAATTACTGAAAGAGAAAAATAGAGCATAGCTTGTTATTTCAATACATACTTTATTTTCAAATGTAAGCAAAACGAGCATTAAATTAAATATTTTATACTTACTTATACTTATAGATAATTTTTATACCTTATAGATAATTACTTATAGATAATTTTTATATCTTATAGATAATTACTTGCGGATAATTTTTATATCTTGTTAACTAAAAGGCTTGGATAAAGACAATATAGGTTATAAGAACTTGTAAAAAACACTAACCAGTTATAGGTTAAAACAAACTAAACCTATATTCTAAAAAAACGTATTTACTTATATTTACTTAAGTTCGCTTATTTACATTTAAAGCTACACAATTATCCAGATTTTTTACGTTTTTACTCTTCCTTGCAAGCACATTTTTAATATCACTAATTTTCAGAAAGCTGATTTTCTAACCCAAACTCAAAATGATATTGCTTAATCTGGAACATCTTCAAGCAAAATAAATTTCCTTGAACAAATCGTGAACTGATTTATGGTATACCAGTATAAAAAGTTATATATATATATATATATATATATATATATATATATATATATATATATATATATATATATTATATATATATATATATATATATATATATATATATAGTATACTAGTATAAAAGTTATATATATATATATATATATATATATATATATATATATATATATATATATATATATATATATATATATATATATATATATATATATATATATATATATATATATATATATATATATATATATATATATATATATATATATATATATATATATATATATATATATATATATATATATATATATATATATGTTTTGAATTTCTATATATAATATCAGCAATAATTAATTTCTTTGATTACTTCTTGCTTTGTCTACATCTATTACTCATAATTTTACTATTTCACCAATATTATCAGAAGAAAAATTTAAGAATTAAAACATTCAACGTCTTTTTGCCTGTAATTCTAAGCCTTTTTTTAGCAATTGTTCTAAATTTTATTAGTTGTTCTGGCCTAGTTAAAATTTATAACTGATTAAAATGAATCACTTCATAATTCTAGTTCTAAATCAAAAAGTTATTCCAAGTAAACAATCATTTAGTAATTTATCATAAATCTTTACGCAATAGAATTTAATTCTATTTCACTGTTGGTTTCTATTAGAAGCATTGTTAAATACTTCTATCAAAGTCAAATCTTCTTCGGTTCTAAGATATTTGATATAATCATTTGGGAAAGAAATTGTTTTTAAATTTACTTTTAAAGGCACCACAAACTTTGCTTCTCATGAGTACACTAATATCTTCATGAATAGCATATATTTCATAAGTTATAAAAAACGTACATTTTCGGATTTTTTACTAGTTTTATTGCTTTTCTGCGAAGAACTTGGCATATTTTTAATACCCTGATTTGCTCGCTAAATTGAACTTGTCTAGCTGCTCCTAGGTTTTCCATGAACAGCTCTCAAGTCCAATTATATTGCACGCACATTTTTCACGATTGGATTACTGAATTTGAGATCATTGTAACTTTGAAGTACACTGGGGGCCCCAATTATAAAGATAAATCATTTAAATGTTATACAACTTCTCCTGCACTTTAGAGCGTGCAATTTTAAGAATTTCATCAAATATTCCTGATATTGAAATATATAAATTAAATCTTATCCTTTTGCAACTGCAAGCCTGTTAAATCCACTTGTATCAAGAGTTCATATCTTTGAAGACTATTGGAATAACAACAAGTTCTTCTTGGTTACCTTTGACTTCCTTTTGACATGGTTTAGAAAAATTTAAGTAAATAACTACCTTCGCACTAGTAACCATTCTGTACATTTTTTGAAGTTCTTATAGCATTCTGTTTCTGCCATCATGGCTAATGGGTAAATGTTCATGAGTTGTTGGAAAAAGATGTCTATAACAATTTTAGAAATACTACTGAAATCAAATGAACCTGACATCAACAAAGACCCAATTAACAATCTAAGAATCCTTATTACTTAGCAGCGCGGCGTACATCTTGACAGTAGCCATGCAGCTATAAAAATTAAACAAATTTTGGAAAGCTGTGAACTTGTTGTATTTCCCATTGCATGTGAGAGATTTCACAAGCTAAATGGCACATATGTGATAAATTTTCACCAATTTATTGCGTTTGCCAAGTTTAAATTTATAACTGATTAAAATGAATCACTTCATAATTCTAGTTCTAAATCAAAAAAAAGTAGTTAAAATCTATGAATAATCCCCGATAATTATTCATAAACTCCAATTTATTACAGTTACAGTTACATACTCCTTATGAAGCAATATTTGGAATACCTTTGAAAGTATTTTGGAAAATATCCTTCTTATATTATATTTTAGATCACAGAAGAAGTTTAGGCTTTAATAGAAATAGTTAATAAAGCTTCTAATATAATGAACATCAAATTAAAAAGTCGATTTAAATGTGAAAACTAATGATGCATTGTGCTAAATTACTGTTTACCTATTGTCAAGTTAGTGGTTTAGAATGAGAATGATGAATTGAACCATTTTAAATAGATATATTTTATCTTGGGAAGAACAAGTAAGAAAATACAAGAAAAGTGTTCAGTAATTTTGATCATTTTGTAATTTTCAATACCTTTAACCACAGGTATTATATAACTGATGCCATTATCTAAGATATCTGTCTTAAAATACCTACTGAAATGAACGTATAAAAAGGATCACTGTTATTTAAATTTTTAAATGGGAATATTGTTGTAAGTTTTATTCTAGTTTATTATGATACTCTTCTCAAATTCCTATTTCACTCTTAAAGAATGATATGTTTAATATTACTTAAAATACTTTTTTTTCGAATTAAACTCTATCATTTCTCTTTAAATAATTAGAATTTTTTATATCCTCAGTTATGAGTTTGGGATTTTATAAACTTACCAGTAAAAAATGATTAATTCAATAATTAATCACTTTTACCATAACACACACACACACGCACGTACAAACACACACACGCACGTACACACACACACGCACGTACACACACACACACGCACGTACACACACACACACGCACGTACACACACACACACGCACGTACACACACACACGCACGTACACACACACACACGCACGTACACACACACACGCACGTACACACACACACGCACGTACACACACACACGCACGTACACACACACACGCACTTACACACACATACACACTCTCTCACATACACTCACACACACACTCGCGCGCACATACACTCACACACACACGCGCGCACATACACGCACACACACACGCACGCACACACACGCACACACACACATGCACACACTCACACACACGCACACACTCACACACACGCACACACACACAGGCACACACTCACACACACGCACACACACACATGCACACACTCACACACACGCACACACACACACACGCACACACAAGCACGCACACACACGCACACACACACACGCACACACACGCACACACACACACGCACACACACGCACACACACACACGCACACACACACATACGCACACACACACACGCACACACACACATACGCACACACACACGCGCGCACACATACGCACACACACACACGCACACACACACATACGCACACACACACACGCACACACACACATACGCACACACACACAGTCTCACACACACACATATATATATATCGGGATGAAAAAGGGTATTTTGAGCAAATATTACCAGTATTTTTCCAAACAGTGGAGAACGTTTCCACGGGAAATTAGGGTCCACAAATACTGGCAAATTTACCTCATTAGCATTACATTGATGTAAAGGCAATTATTTCTATAAATACCCTACTGTTACCCATTCATTAGAATGAGTTCTACCCACGATTCCATTAATTAAGCAAATTTAGAATAAATTTCAAGCAGATGTTAAATTTTCAATTAAGAAATATTACCTTTTTTAACGTAATTATATAATCTGGTTAGAATGGACAGACATAGGCTCAACTCCAGCTGCAATGGAAAAGAAGTGTTGTGTTGGCAATTTTGTATTCATAATTGTTGCTCAATTATTCAATTTGTAGAAGGCTCCCAATGCCAGCATGCTTCCCTGAGTTGGGCTCTATCAGTGAAGAAGCAGCCGGGTAGAGTCTTCGTGATTTTTTAAACAACGACCAATTTAGAAGGCTCCCAATGCTTGGTCTGCCATCCCCAGAGATATAATTTAACTTGGAGGACATTTCGACCACGACCTATTAACATACCCAGCTGTCTTTGCAAACAGAACGGATCTTCGGTGAAGCCAGGATTATAACTCATTATATTCCGTTAATGAGAACGGCGCCTTAACTAACCAGGCCAGAGTTTTTCAGTTTTCTTTCCCAATGATGTGTGTTTGTGGGTGGCTCACTTATGGCAAAAAATTCTTAACAAAATAAACAATTTTTAGTAATATAAAAATTATTTGCATAGTTTTGAATTATAATACTGTTGGATGAAAACTGAAAAACTTGTAATTTAGGATTAAAAGTTGAATTTATTTTATAATAGTAGATAAGACTCCTCTTTACTCTGTTTGAAGAGAGGATTTATATGTTTAAATTCGGTACTGTAACCTAAATGGATAGCAACCTGCCTTCAGTTCATCCGTTCGTGAGTTGATATTCACTTCGTATGTGGATTTTTGTAATGCTTTAAAATCTACTTTAATCTATGAATCACTACTGAATTAAGATTCGTGAGAAATGAAGTCACAAAAGAACCAAACTGATGATTAATTATTTAAATCTAATAAATAATTTTCACCATTCTCACTTTTATCAAAATATATTTATTTATGGAATTGTATTTAAAAACTTTAAAAGTTAAATAACAAATAATATGGAATGCTTCATAAATGTAAAAATTAATTCACTATTTAATTTCCCACTTATTGAATAAATGTTAAAAGAAAAATTACTGCCAGATGTACATCAACGAAACAAATTCAACGAAGACACTTTAATCATCTTCGTGAATTATTTTCATGTTTTTCTGATCGAAAATCATCTTATAATGATTACATATCACCTCACATGAGATTTGTGGATTCTTATAGCAACAGAAAGCATTAGGAGAGTGCTCCCTCCGGAACACAAAATTACATGACTATGCACCTTTTTTTTTTCCCTGAAAGCGGGTGCAATTTATGGTTATTACTCGCTGGAAGCGGGAGGAAAAACGATGCCTTCATCTTCTCCCCCACTGCACCATTCCATATTTCATAGGCATCAGAAAATGGCGATGAATTACAGTGAGCCCTACATTCATTAGATCCCTAGATGAAAATATGAAAGTGTTTGTTTTGGCTTTCAAAAACACAGGTTTATCAAGCTTTCAAGGAAAAAATGGCTATTTAGAAAGAAAACTGTATTTGCAATTTGTATAGCTTAGTTAAAAACTTATTTCACACTACGAAACGCGAAGTCTTATGCTAAAAGCAAATTAAATATCGTGTGATAATACACTTAATTACTCCCTTTAGTTACTCAGTAATTAAAAAGTGTACTTGGGAATTCCTTCATCAGCTTTCTGATATAATTTTTATAGGTGATGTCGTACATAATCGAAAACAGGTTCTCTTCTGTGGGCAAAAACTATACATTCTTCAAAAATCACCATAAAATTATTGAAAAAAGCGCTTTGTGAGAATATAACGAATTAACAAGTAGATAGATAACAGGAAAAAATTCGTTCTTCTCCGTTCTTAAAATCAGCAAACTTCCGAAATGGGTATGTACAGAAGAATAAACAACTTTTCACATTTTCTAATCCTCATAAATAAAAATTTAAATTAATTACAAATGCTTCAGTTCAAAATTTCATAATAAAACGCGGCCTACATTTTAAATTTACCGGAGAATATACATAACTGAGTCTAATTTACCTTAATGATAAATAATTCATAGAATCATGCAGGTAAATTCAAACTAATGGTATTAATGATTAGATAAATTCAACAAGTTATTTGACCTTCTCCTTGTGATTTGATGCAGTCATCATAAGTCTCTTAGGTTTTGCCATAATCTTCAATTTCCGGTTGAAAAATGTATCTAAGGGGATAAAAGCGTCGAATAGAGCCTCATAAGTTAATCATATCTTTTTAATTTCTACAAATTTTCAACAATGTGATAGAAGTATATATATGTGAACTAATAATAACTTACAGACGATAAAAAGATATTTAAACTGGGGAAGGAACTGGAAACTGGGGATTGTATAGAAATATATTCAAATATGTTTGTTTAAAAATTTGAATATTCCAAATATAGAAATAAATTCAAATGTAAAAAAGAAATAATTATAGTTTGTGTGGTAAACAAGGAGTAAAAGAATAAGTACAGTATCTATAATTGCGCGATTTACATTTAATCTCAACAGAACATTTAAAATATACAATAATTACTTACAAAATATAGTTAAATAATTTTAAATAGCTAAAATAAGGAAGATTCATTATTTCTGAGGAATTTTACATTCAAATAAATGTAATTTTTATCTTAAAACTTACAAAGTAAGGGAAATATGTTAAGCAGGGATAAGTAAAAATAAATTCGAAGAATGTCATTTGATGTTATAAAAAATGCAACAAAATATTTTTCTGTTTGCGTAGCGTCTTTCCAATCTTCCAATAATTCCCTTAAAGTGAGTTACCAATAAATCACACAGGTATGAGATTGAAAAAGTAATTTCAGCATAAAAATACTGCATTTTATAAACAAGATGACTGAAAATATTTCCCGAAGCCGTGATTTTCTACACTTTTCATATTTTTTTTTCTTTTCGATTCCTTACACCAGAATGTTTCATTTGCATTGAAAATTTCTTTCGTATAAGATATTTTTAAGTTTTTAATAAATTATTAGTCCAATAATTTCTTTTTTACTTATTTTGCAAAGTAATTTTCATTGTGATATTGAAAAATTTATCTTAAAAGTTTTGAGCAGAGAATTCAGTATTCCTATTAAAGTATTTTAGTCATTAGTGAACCATGGCTTCGAATGTAAAATACGTATTCAGGAGAAAAATCCCAATTAGCAAAAATACGATGCTTTTTACTCATTTAACTTTATTCAAAACGCTATTTCTCACCTCAAAATGAAGTTACACATATTCATCAACGAAAATAAATAGAATGAAATGTGAAATGATACACACAAAAAGAGCTACCAGTTAATTTGTTGACAAAGTTATGACATAATTATTTCGGGAATCCTTTTTATGAGTGTTCCAAATGATTTATGATGGTTACCTATTGGGAAAAGCGAAATCACAATCGCTGCAGTGGGTGAGATCTATACTTCAATCAATTTAAAAGAAATAGCAAATAATTTTTTTTTGAAAAAGTATTTACTTTTGAGAACATAAAAAGAAGGTGAATCAGATAACATAGAACATATTTTTCTTTAGTTAAGGATTTTTGAATAGATATAAATTTTAAAAATGTATAAATGATAAATAGATAAGTATAATCCGCGTGATATTGTTTTGGAATTCAGAAAAGGTTTGGAAATGCTATGCATCGTCGTATAAGCTGCCTTACGATGAATTCCAGTCAACCTTAAGGCTTATAAGTTGATATCAAATACTCTAAGCAAAATTTCGAATGAAATATGGAACTGTATATTATAATAGTTAGAGACACATTTTATGACACAATTTTTATTCCTATATTGTGCAACTACTGTCAATTTAAACCTGAACAAAAATTACACTAACAAAATAAAGGTTTTATTTATATAAATAAACGTCGTTTATTGCTTTTCTAAAAGTTAGTACAGTTATTATTTGAAAATACTATTGCGCAGTGAGAAGATTGAGATGTTTTTTTTTTCTCAGTGTTTCCCAATTACATGTTGCACAATTCCCCCATTTGCTAAGAAATTTTTTTAAAAAATGTATAAACTTCTTACGTGAACTAAAATTTTAAATTTATGCTGTTTTCAGAATTTTACTGATTATTAATTCAAAACAAAACAAGGCATTTAAAAATGTTTGTGTAACATGCATAAAAACTATTCACAATGAAAACAGCTAGAGTTTATTTTTACCTTTAAGAGAAACGAAAAAATTCATTGCAGTGAAACAAATATAAAGTATTTTCTTTAGTAACGTTATATATATATATATATATATATATATATATATATATATATATATATATATATATATATATATATATATATATATATATTTCCAAACAGGAAATATATTGTAAAAATATAAGTTAATGTCGTTATTATACCATTATTTATATGCTGAAATTATTCTCCAGGTATAGCAAAAATTTTTTTTCTTTAACTGTGTCAATTGAGGTAATTGCCAAAAATATAAAAACGCATTAAAAAAACATATATTTCTTTTTGGAGAAGAACAACTTCTACATTATTTTTCATACATTTCAAGCATCACGTAAATATAAATATAAGTTTATATATAATTATATATACATATAATAAATTATTCATATAATTAAACATATATTTTTTGAATATAAGGAGAGAATCGAAATTTAAAATAATAAATAATTCATAAATATTTTTTCGAACTATTTATGAAAAAAATCCGTCAAAAAGCATAGATAAGTTTCAGTAATCTTAATATTTTATGATGCATTGTGAATCCAATCCAAGTGGTGTCGTATGAGTAAATTTAATTTGTATTAATTTAATGAAATCTTCAAATTGAATTTGTTCAAATCTAATGCTAATTTATCAAAACCTAATGTTAAAATTTAATATATTCAAACCTAATGCTGATCTATGTCCAACCAGACATAAATCTGTTTAATATTAGGTTTGACTTATTGAATTATCTCCATTATTTTCTAAGTAAAAAGCAAAAATGACATTCCTTAATTATTTCTCTGTTAGTAATTTGCATTTATAATCGTTTAAAAAATGTAATTTTGTATTTATATATATATTTTATGGCATTTTCTTTAGATGTGTTGCCTTATTACTCAAAGTTGAAAACCTTCTGTATGTGTTGAATGATAAGTAAATCCAGTAATTAAATCGTACTTATTTCTAATTGTTTCTTTAGCAGTTTCTTTTTCCTTTCTCTAAAACTTGATTGTGCTGCTGAATAATCAGCTAAGACATCCAAGAACTTTTGGCTCAAGCTGCTGATCTAAAACAAAAGTATAAATTATAAGATATTTAAAATTTAAACTAATTAATAATATTGTTGCCATTATTACATTATAATTAAATTTAATATTAGTAAACAGGATTTATATCACTTGTTTTTTATGCGTATATATATATATATATATATATATATATATATATATATATATATATATATATATATATATATATATATATATATAGATAAATTAAGGATATTATTCAAGTATTACTTGAATAATATCCTTAATTTAAATAGATAGAATCGTAGATTAATGTAAATGGAATCCTTAATTTAAATGTAGATGGAATGTAGATTATAAAAAAATGCATGGATAAAGTATTACTTTATCATATCTCTCATCCATAATTTTATAATCTACATTTTATCTTTAAATAAGGAGTGCTATAAAAACAGCGAAACTTATATTTTGTGGGGAAATTAATCAAACAATGTCTAATAAATATCAGCGAACATTTTAAAAAACAATATTACATTATCAATAAATATTGTTGTGAGTTTATATATTTGAGCAAAATGTTTTCTCGACATGTTTTGTCTCTCCTCTGCTCTCCCTTTTATAAATTTTAATCTTTCTTGATCTCCTGTTTATTGTCAAACATGTTCTAACTTTTTTAAACACGTGATTTGCTTTGTTTTAAATTTTTTTGTTTCCTTTTTAAGATATTGCTGATAAAATTTTCAAGATAAATGTTAAGACTTTTTACTTGCCAGTTGTGCAGTTTCGTCCTGAGATTATCGAAGTTTTAAATAACAAGTCGAACACACACACACACATTTAGTTGTTTTTGTTTCTTTTTTTGCTGTTAGTGTTTCTTGTTTCGAAAGTCAAATAAAGATTTTCATAGTTTTTTAACAGAATTTATTTTTACATAAAATACCTTTTAAATAATTAACATTTCTGTTTTTGCGTTTTTATACCTATTTGTTTCGTTGCGTGATGATACATAATTTTATCTTTTCTGGTAAAACTTACTTGATATGTTTTGTTGCTGAGAAAAAATTAATATTAATTTGAGAATGCAGAATTTTTCTCTGAGTTTTATTCCACTTTTTTTTTAAAATCATAAAACATGCACTTTTTGTAAAACTTCGAATAATATAACTATTTTTATTTAGTTTTTTTCTGAATTACAAGTTTTCCCTTTCAGTTTTGTACACTCAGTAAATTCATAATAAATTAATTTTTTGAATAAATTGTTAATTACTTTTGCTTTGAATATAACCGAGATAAAAATGGCATTCATTACATTATTTCATATTCAAACAACTTAACTTATTTTGTTATTTAAAAACTAAAAAGGAAATTCAATTTGTATTTAAAAGTTAATTCCATATAAAATAATAAAAGTAAATTGTAATTATATTCATGATCTTTTATCATGAATATATAATAATTCGGTTCTTTGAACCATTATTGCATTCCTTTCATTATTATAAAATTTTCATTCTCATATTTTTTCTCACATGAAATGTCCTTTTATGTTTATAAGAAATTAATCTATTTTTGTAAATTATCATATTAATTTTAAAGCGGAATTAAATGTAGAAACGCGTTCAACATATTGGATATTTCTCATAGTAATTAAGAAAGCATATTTTATAAAAAATGCCTGAAAATTAACTTTTTATGAAAATCAGTATTCATTTGAGAATTTCTTTTGTTAACATTTTCAAGATTGATAAATATTTTTTTTAAATAATTATTTTTGATTCCCTAATTTTAAGAATTGTTTTCCCCATATTACGCAATTTAATAACAAAATGTATGCTATGAATTAAATGAAATATAATTTTGTAAATTAATTTCATCAGTTGCGTAAAAAATTGTTTGATAAAAAAAATTAAATACGTTTTATGATTTTATAAGAAAATGTTCATTAGTTTTATTTAATTTAGAAATTGTTTTTATATTGTATAACAAGCAATATTCTATGACCTTATTGAGTCACAGTGAAACATTTAAGGATGTTTTTGTTGCGTTTTAAATTTTTATTTACTCCATTTCCAAAAATCAATATCAAAATTTTGATGTTAGGTGTAATAAAATATTTCATTATTTATTTATGTCTAATTTTTCAAGGCTTATTTCAGCCCTAAATTTTTTTATATCTTTGAAATATTTTAATGGAGTTCTAAATTTAGCAAACGATGTTGCAACTTTTAAGTTAGAGCATTAGATTCTGATGATTTAATTAAAAAAAACACCATTTTTAATTTACTTAATAAAAAGGTTTGAGTTTATTAAAATGAGAAATGTTTGCAAGCCATCCAATCTAGCCCATTTATATACTGATTAATTAAATAAGTGGGAAAACTAAACACTTTAAACAACAACCTCTTGTAGGAATGATTATAAATGGACTAAGATCATTTAGCCAAAAAATTTTCTTTCTGATTAAGTAATTTATTCTTATTTTATTGGAACTTTTTTAATTGCAAACCCATGACCTATCTTTCTATTCGTTACAGTTTTATAAAGTAAAATTCTCCTTCTGATTTCTTCTAACTTTAAGAGCTTTTGATGCAAAACTAACATTTTATCTATGGTTAGTAAATGCTTTTAAATTAACATTTTATCTATGGTTATTCCAAGGATCTTAATTCCATCTTTTCACTTCACTTTATTATTGCCTTAAAATATTTGTAGCCTATATTGAAATTTTATGCTTAAAATATATTTTTTGTTTATTTCTTAAGAAATTTGAGGGAGTTATCAGCAGACCGCTCCTTGAAAAGAAACATCATCTTGGTTGCTATTTTGCTTAATTTCTTTGCGTTTCATATTGATACTACAAAAATAAAGTAGTTCCATTATCATATTTCGTTGTAACTAGCTCAGACCCAGTCAGGCCTTATCTGTTAGAGCATGATGCATGCCGGGTAGGGATCTTCGTAATTTAAAAGCTCTTGCGAAACAGAAGACTCATAAAAATTAATTTATCTCTCGATGCTTGTAGGTGTATTATATATGCTTTCTTATTCTTAGTAATTTCTTATGCCGCACCAGTTCTTTTTAAAGATAATATCTGATTAAATTACTTAAATTAGAGATACTGCGAGAAAACTGTGAGTAACCAGAGTTGTCTATTAATTAGAGATTAAGTCATCATTAATTTTGTAGAGATATTATTCTATTTTTAAAATAGATCTTAAGAAATGTCTTTATGTTATACGGGAATGTTGAGCTACATAAAAATTTATCTTAATACCAATTATGATTAGAATAATATATTTTGTAATCTTTACTTATTTCGTAATTTTGTAAGCTTTACTGACAATATTCTTATTTGTGTGTCAAAAGAGCATCGTCTACTGATCATTTTGTGTACCAATGTGTTGTTGTTGTACCAGCATGCTTCCCTGTACCTAGCCCTAAGTTGGACTTTATCAGTTAGATAGATTCAGCCAATTGGAGTATTCAGGATTTTGAAGCAGGGATCAAACAGAAAATTCACAATACTTGTTCTGCCAACCCAGAGATATCATTTCACTTGGAGGACATTGCGACAACACCCAATTTTAACGTGCCACAGCCACCATTAGTACGTCGGTTACTCTGAAATTTTTGAGATACGTGCAGACGAGAATTTACAAAATAAAAATAAAGATTTAATTTTAAAATGCAAAGTATTTTAACACAGAAGACGATTTTTTTACTGACTTACTTCAACTTGTTTAGCGTAGAATAAATTTTAAACACAAGAGAAAATGGAGTTGACACGAGAACACTTTCGCGCTATGATTTTCCACGTTTTAAAGCAGGATTAAATCAAGAAGAATGCGTTCAACGGTTGCAATTAGCATTTGGTGATGAATCTCCAGCTCGTGCTACTGTATTCAGATGGTTTAGGGAATTGAGAAGAGGTCGCAATTTTCTTCAGGATGAAGAACACGCAGGAAGGCCACCGTCGGCAGTAATCCTGGATAATGTGTCTGCCATACGAAAAATGTTAATGGATGATAATCGCTGTACCTATCAAATAATACAAAAGGAACTTAACATTGGATCCGCAGCCATACACAAAATCATTCTCATGAAGAATTACATATGAAAAAAGTAATTTGCCCTTGGGTTTCCCATAATCTAACTGAGCACCAAAAAGAGGAGCGTGTCAGAATCAGTAAAGAAACTCTTCAATTGCTAAATGATGGTGGCCACCGCATCATTTCTAAAATTCTAACAGGTGATGAAACGTACATACCGTTTTTTGGCGTTTCAACACGTCAAGAAAACAAAGTATGGGTCTTTGAAGATGATTCCACGCCGACAATGGTAAAAAAACAACGCGCACTGAAAAAAGTGATGTATGCCGTTTTCTTCAGATGTACGGGATTGGTCAAAGCCCTCAAGTTGGAAGGACATAAGACAGTAACAGCAAACTGGTATACCACTAAATGTCTTCCAGAAACTCTACAAGTACTGAATGTTAGGGGACTAATGCTTCACAATGACAATGCATCTTCACTTACAGGCGGATTAACAGCTTAGTTTCTTAAACAAAAATAAATTAAAGTTATGGAACATCCACCGTATTCCCCTGATGTGCAACTTTGGTTATGTGCAACTTTTGGTTATTCTTTAATCTAAAAAAGAACTTCTGTGGACGTCGTTTTCATTGAGGAGAAGAGATTGATGTGGCTATAAATGCATTTTTTTCATCTATTTCAAGAAATGAATGGCTTGAGGCATTTAATCTGTGGAAAATTCGTCTACAAAAGTGCATTGATGCTGAAGGAGACTACTTTGATCACACCTAAAATTTTGAAAGTATAACTTTGAAAATCTAGTTGTATTTTAAAAATTTCAGAGTGACCCTCATATACACGACGAATGTTCGATTAAGCTGGGATTCGAACGCACTACCTTCTGGTAATGAGAACGATGACCTAACCAATTAGGCCACCCCGGCATCTGTACTAATGTATGATTTATTAATTAATTAGAAATATACAAGCATAGTATATAATAGTAATCACAACGTACTAGTATTTTTATCAGGAAATAAGTATTTGCAATTTTATTTAATAATTAACGTAAGATAAAGCATTTTTTTTCAATATTAGGAGTTTAAAAAGGAAAAATATATATATCAAACACAATTTTCCAACAAGAGTACTAATGACTAAAACTTATATTATAAATAAATATTACCGCTGTTTCCAATTCCATTAGAATGCTATTTTTGCCAATTCACTGATTTTTAAAGAAATTCTATCGCTATAATGATTTTTTTTCTCTCATTTCAATATTATATAAACGAATATTTGCTTCAAAAATTTCAGAACTGTAAATTAGTTATATATTTTTTCTGTCACTAATATGAACATATTCTTGTTTTAGATAATTGAATATACTAGACTTTGCTGCTAATTTTGTACTCACTTTAGGATACAAGGCAAAAGAATCCTACAGTAAGAACAAAATTAATCTATAAGTAGCTAATTATTTTTTATCAATAATATTAATATAAGTGCATTTTTAAGGGTATAAGAACTTTATCGTAATATTTTTATATATTTTAAAGAAAATTAAAATAATTTGGACTGAAAGCGATTTGATTCATTTTTGGTTAGATTAGGGGCTGTGACAACCAATTTTAGAGCTTTTTTCAAACAAAGTGCTTAAAACACATTGGAAGGGTAAACAAAATTTAAAAAAAATAGGAAGCAAATGCAATCAATGGAAACGTTATCAATATCACTTAATCTTATATAATAATATTAAATAGAATATCACACATAAATAGAATTATAAATAGTGATAGTATTATAAATTAATAAATATTGAATAAATAATATTATAAATAGAGATAGTCCCTTTCATCTAATGAATTAATATTTATTTGGTAACAATGACTTAAATTATTTAATAGTAATTACATTATTTATTATAAATTTAAAATATTAACTTTAGAAGTAAAAATATCGATATGATATACTTATACCTTTCTCATTTATTTTGCATTAGCCTAAAATTCCTTTAAATAAACTTCTTTCAATATAGACGATTGCTATTAAAAATTACATAAACATGTCCTACTTGTACGTTTTCCATTCGGATGCTGCATTTTTTGATGGAATCCTTTGGCCGATTTTGCTTCGCAACTGTAAAAAGCAGCTTATATTATTAACAATTCAAACAAACGTATGAAATGCATTTCTTCGTTGTGCCAGAAATTCATAAAAATACGTCTAAATCAGTAAATATAATTTATAATTTAACAAATATGCGAACAAAGATGATGATCATAAATACGATTGAAAAGATTTAGTACATCCATAGAATTATTATTATTAAATAATAATTATCACAAAATTTACCATGATATAAAATTAGCGTATCCTATAACAATATTAGCAGTATTTTAAAGCTGTAGTTAGTAATTAGTATTGTTAAAGCAAGTTTATGAGTTAAAAATCATTGAACTTTATATATTATGTTATGCGTTGTTAATGACGTTATTGTCACTCGAAAGTTCAAAGATTGTATTCTGATCACTTAGATGTACTTTAAAACAAAATGTTTTGAAATTATTATACATTTCACGAAATATATTCGTGCATCATCTTTCTTGACATTGATTTACCAGACTGCTTCATTTCTATTTTCAATTTTACTCAAAAAGAATCCAGTGAAACAAGTGTAAAAGAAAGTGGGCTATCAGTTTCTCCGATTCAATTCTGTCACGTATATAGATGCTTATACTAAATATTAAACAAAATTCAAGTAAGCAGACTCTTTGATCTAAACACTGGCAGATTGGTATCTAGTCAAAGAAACAGTTCCTGGCCAACCAGTTTGATTGGCGCCTATTTATTTACAGCTCAAAGCGAAGTTTGACGTTCATATTAAATATTAAAAGAGGTGAAAGTAATGAGACTTTTTGCCCAAGTACTGATAAATAGGTGTCTGATAAAAGACACCATAGCTTTGGCTAAAATAAAGTATCGAATTCACCAAAAGTTATTGACGTTCGTACTAAATATTAAACAAAATGAAAGTAATGAGGCTTTTTGTCCAAGTATTGATAGTCAGGTATGTGGTCAAAGAGACAGTCTCTTTGACTACATACTTCTTTGTCTTGCCCAATCTTTATTACCGATTCAACGAGGTACTGAGGCTTTAGTTCAAGTACTGATCTATTGAAAGAGAGACAGTCTTTCCGATAATAAATTTTACCGATTCAATTCTGAAAATTATTGGGGTTCATATCAAATATTAAACAAGGTGGAAGCAATGAAGCTTTTTCCAAAGTACTGACAGATCTCAGGAAAGAGACACTCTCTCGATTAATCAATCTTGTCGATTCAGTTTTGACTAGTACTGATGTTCACTCTAAATATTAAACGTGATGACATTTTTGTTCAAGGTGATAAACAGGTACCTGGTGAAAGAGACCGCGTCTTGACCAATCAATTTTGCCAATTCAATTAAGGCAAGTATTGACGTTCACATTAAATATTAAACAATATGAAAGCAATAAGTTTTTTTTTAACCAATAAATAATACTTATATAGGTATCTGGTAAAGGACATTTTCTTTTTCAAATAATTTTAGCCATTCAATTATATTAAGCATACAGACGTTCATACTAAATATTGAATAAAATGGAAATAATGAAGACTTTTGATCCAAACGAAGACGAGTAGGTTTCTTTTCAAGTTACATATGATAAATTATGATATGAGAGATACATGTAATACTTTCCATAGTGAAAGGATTGCATGATAAGTTATACGTAATGCAAAAATACCTTAAGAAGCTTACTTAATGAACTTTTAAGACATTTTTAAAACAAACTTGTAATATAATCATTTCTTGTTTAATTTGTTTGTTTATACCTATGGTTTTTCTTTTAAAATAGTGTAATTTTATTTAATGATGAAAAGTGTTGATATATCCTGTGTAAAACCTATTAATAGGATATAGGCAAAAATTAATGGCATAGTTTTAATTAGCGCATCGAATTCAAAATAGATAATCACCTTTGAATAATCTTTGGCACCAATTACTATTTTATAAAAGAAATAATCCATTCTTTGTGTGGGTTTACTCAGAAACACATAATTATCTAATTATTCCCACACTCATCGAATTATTTTCACACACACATAATGAAATTACGCATTTATTTGTATTTTATTTTTTAAACATCTCAGATTTTTGTACATAATTTTTATTAATATAATTAATTAATTTTAATTGATCAGTAAAAATTTAATCACAGATTTCTTCAACAACTGTTATAATTTTTTATAGGTAAAAATTTTGCTTTATATGTTCCAATATTGTTGAGAAAAGAATAAAAAAAAAATACAGGAATGCATTTTAGTAAAATGCATTTATGAAATTTTTAAGCAATAAAAATTACAAAATATAAATCTTAAAAATAATTTTTTTTTCATTAATATTCATGAACAGAGTTTCTTAAAAATATGCAATTAACATGAAAGAAATATAATTTCATCGCATTAATATATGAGAAATATAATTACATTCTTATTAATTATTTCATTAACATATATTTAAGTAAGAATGTATTCTATTACTTCAATTTATTTTGAATATTATAATATACCATAAAAAGTATTGATGCAATAATCAAAATCTTAGTTAAAAACGTTTTACTGGTTTAAATATTTTGCTGCTGTTAATTTATATCCTCCTTTAAAAACAAAGTAGTTTTTGTGCTAGAAAACCATGTTTATTTTCAAGAACTCGTATTTTTTTTCTATCTTCATTTAGTGCAAAATAAATTTTTTAATATCATTTATTTTTAAACATCTGCAAGTAAGAATCAATTAATTTTTCAAATAAAATTGCTGAAACAAATTTGTCAAAGCATAAATATTTTAATAGAATTTAATATCTGGTAATTTGGCGAGAAAAATATTTAAAAATGCAAAAGCTGATTCACAATACTTTAAACTAATAATTAAAATCTCTTTATCAGCTATTTTTGGCAAAATTTACCTCTGAGTAATTTCCACGTGTTGGCAGATGAGGTGTGTATTTTTGCCATCAGTTTATCCAATTCATGATATTCTTCTGGAAAATAAACAGAGTTTTAAGAAATACTCATCAATGTAAAATTCATTCAAAATAAAGACTGTTTTGCATCGAATTTTGATATAAGTATGATGTATTTCTCCCAAGAGATATTTTGCCAAATCTGGCGTTCCTTGTTTTGATTATAGTGTAGCTGGTTTTCCCTTTGGAGTTGCTGTTTGGTTTGTTTATTTTTCTCTTGTTTTATATCATTTTTGCATCATAAATAGGTTTTCTTAAGTGGCAGCAGGGTTTGAATTACTTGGTGACGAAAACAAAGTTGTAAAGGTTGCCATATGGCGGATATACTTAATAGTTGCCTATTTTACTATCATGTTGGTAGAAATTAAAAGAGCATCATAGATTTTCTAATTCCTGTATTTAAAATAATTGTAATGTCTGAATTCTTTTCGTTCAGGGTGTAAAATAATGACATTTTAGTAAAATTTTAGCCCATATTAATTTGCTAGACTACCGAAAATATTTGACAAAAAAAAAAAAAAAACTATGTACATTTTTTTCTGTTACTCATTAGTCTGATTGTCATGCAAATGATTTTTTAAATTATGTTCTTTTAAGTTGTTTTCAATTCTTTTTAGGCACTAGATTCTGGTTATAGCCTAAATGCACACAAGACAGTTATTGATTTTTTTTATTTTCCTGCTTCGTTAATATCAAATAAATCTTTAATTTATGCGTCTATGGAATTTTTTGTCTGGGTTGAATTAAAAATTTTGGCAGGAAATAGAATGAAACTTCTAAGGGGCTGCAAGGCTAATATAAGACATAAGCTATGTATCATTTTGAAATTTCGATTACGACGTTTGTAATTTACTTAAACTATGATTAATGCTAATTTGAAAACAATGTAAATTTTTTACATTGTGATGTTCAACATTCCGGAACTCTGCTCACTTCAAAAATAGAGGCTATATTCCTTTTAAAAATCCTCACTTATGCCAAAGAAATTTAATTAAAAGTAATTTTTTTTCATATTAAAATTCCATTCTACGCCAAAATAATTTCAAATTATCTTAGACCTTTAAGGTACAAAAATACACACGTCTTTGGATATCACCTTTTTTCTATATTCCCAAATAATTTTTTTTAAAAAGTAATGATACTAACTATTTGTTTTTGATATTTGAAAAGTTACATTTTAAACCACTGCAGCGAATATGATTTCGGCTTTGACAATACATCACCTATCGAAAACACATTAGAATATAGATGAATGGAATCCCGACCTTAAGTAAAAGAAATTTTGAAACATATCGTACTTTATTCAATTTATTTATTTATTTTTTTTTTTTTGATCATTTATAAGTAAGATCTCATTTTTCGAGTAGCAAAACAGTGTTTATAGTAAATCTAAGTAGACAATAAATACCATAAAAAATTGTAAATATCGTTATTTTCCAAATCATAATTTTTCTAAGAAAGTTTAATGTATATTATTAGCATGAAGTCATTATCCATGATAGCTTGCAATTTTGGCTAGAAGTCACAAATCATTATCCATTTTTTATCCAGTATCATCTTACTGGATAAAAGAAAAAAATCAGGAGTTTTTTCTTAAATGGCAACATTATACGTGATGGACTATTTTCATTTTGACTAATTTAACTACGAAAAATAATTTTAGAACTGTATTCCTGTGTTTTAACCGTACAAACAAAGTGGATTAAATTTAGGACTGTAATTTCGGAATACCAAATGAAATACTTCATATACTTTTTAAATAGAGTAATAACAATGTTGTATAAAAGTCTTCTCCAAATTTTTTAATCAAAATCTTGAAAATATCTTAAGAGACTGAAATGAAGTAAAAAATTCGGAAGATAAAATATTAGGGAGGAGGAAAAAAAAAGTAAAATCTGAAATAAAATATCACAAAAAATGTGGAAGATAACATATTAATTCATCTATCACGAAAACATAAAAACACAAAAAAGCTCGATTAGATTTGTTCATAAAAATTTTAAACCCTATTTTACACCAAATTATTATTTAAAATAATATATTAATTTGATAGATTAATATCAGAATATCATATTTAATTACTAGTATTACGTTTTTAACATTTCATGCACATATTTTAAATAACTTTATACTATCTTCATTAACATAATTTTAATTCCCCTAATGAAGTCCACAACTTCGGTTCTTATGGAAGAGCTTCAAGTTTTGTTAATACGTTACTTCTCTTTAATGTAAAATGCACGCAATAGAGTTAAACTGTCGTAAACACCCTACACGTAATTCTCACGCACGAATGGAAGTACCCTTTAATCCATAATTATATAATAGTCGGTTGTTAAACGCTGCACAACAGGCTTGGATACAGCCCGTATGTTGTTAACTAATTTTGCGAATGAAATAGGACATTATACATCGAATTGAATTTGTGAATATATAGTTAAATTACAACAATACGAACATCTAATTATTTTCGAAAAATAATTATTTTTATGTTTTTTATAATTCATATCATTATTGCAATCTTAAAACATCAAAATATAACAACTAATTTAATAAAGTTTAATATAATTTATTTTTATACAGAAAATATTAATAGTATATGCCATTCTATAAAAGCAATTAGTAAAAAAGAACGAAATTAATAAAGCATTAAATAACCTAAAATAGAATTTAAGTAATGAAAAAGCTTATTAATGAACTTGTATATATTTAAAACTCTATAAAGATAGAATAAAGTTAATATATTTCTGGTTAATAGATTCTATAAAAGTGAAACCAGAATTGATAAAAAATAATATTATAAAAGTAAAATAACAAAAAAGGCATTTGTTTTTATTACACATTGAGTTAATTCCATAAAAATTAAAAATAAAAAGAATCTAATAAAAAAATACTTATAAAAATAGTATTAGATAAAGTAGAATTGATTTTTATTCATAAAAAAAACTAAATACAAATGAATTTCAAACCCTATATTCTTTTTAATTTTTAATTTAGTACTCTATACCTCTTTCAATTATGAGATTTTAAATAATATTGTTAATACCATAAAAATAATTATTATAGTTTTACTAGTTTACATTTAAACATCCACATAAATATTAAAAACATCTATGCTAAGTTTATTTAAACATAAAATAAAGATTTTTAGTAAAAATTCATAAAGTCATTTTACGAATTCTCAAAATTCAAAATAGCAAAAAGGGTGACTTTAGATAACAATATCTAATTTGGCTTAGTATTATTCTAAAAAATGTACCTTTAACATAATGGGTTAATAAAAATGTATTTCCTCATTTGAATCAAAGAAAATCAAAATTTAAATGATATATCAATTAACATTTAGCAAAGAATAATTTTAATTACAAAAGATGGTAGCCATGGGATACAATAATATTTTCATGCATAAATTATTTACACAAAAATACTGTTGAAATATAGTTAAATAAGAAACTAAGTATGTATTTAAGGAGATAGATTGTGTAGATTTTGTTTAATGTTACATTAAATTTCCATTTTACATTTAAAATATTTACTAAAATCGGAGTCTGACACCAGTAATTTAATTTTGACTCCGGGTAATAGGTAGGAGTTCTTTTAAACAATCGCGTATTTTGTCTTCCATGGGGATTCTATAGAAAGCGAACCATATTCAGTTGCCATTATTGAGCAAACTTAGAAAACTCTCAAGCACACACCCCGACAAAAATATGTTGATGGTGAAAATGCGAGCGGAACAATAGTTCCTTCTTTAACAGTAGTCTGCATCGATTTTTGGTACACCTTCAACTTCAAATCTGCCTTTCTAAAATCAAATCTAGAACTCAATTCTACCTTTAGACTATAGTAAGCCCAGTATTTAGGAAAGAATTATTTGATTTATAGAAACCTATGAAGGAAAATATTACTATATAAATAGAATGACAATTAATCAGCAACATTGTCCTAACAAGTGATCTGCGTGGTTGTAAGATCATACACTTTGTTGTATCACCACTGTTGGCAGTGGAAGAGGAGATTTTTTTTGCATTTCTGGGTAATCTTTTGTTTAAGGTAAGTACTTGTGTGCTTACCTTAAACAAAAGATTTAACCAAAAGATTAAGAAATGCAGGTTTTCTATCTTGCAGCAAGTAAATACAGCATGTTATCAATCCTGGAAATTTTCCGGGCTAACCAATACAAGGTGACACATTAGTTTAACTGTAATAAAATCTTACGATTCCAGTTCTAATTATAAAAAAATAATAGGTGTCGTTTATTATTGTGAAAATATTATTTATCATCAAATCGCTTATAAGAAAAGCCACTTAGATAAGTGACATATCTAATATCATTTAAATATAAAATATATGCGGGTTACTAGACATATTACTTAACTCTGATACTTTTCATTTGTTAATAAAATAT
This sequence comes from Latrodectus elegans, assembly GCA_030067965.1. Classification (NCBI taxonomy): domain Eukaryota; kingdom Metazoa; phylum Arthropoda; class Arachnida; order Araneae; family Theridiidae; genus Latrodectus; species Latrodectus elegans. The sequence continues at coordinate 62,817,224 of CM057816.1, forward strand.
AGAATTTGTGTTAGATGTGTTTTTTGAAACACACACTCACTTTCTCATCTTATGGTGAGTTAATTAATACTATAAAAATTATAAGCTCGTCAAATGAATGTTTTTTTTAAACTAAAATCTAAGTACATCATACAATACTGTGTTGTGCACATTTATCGTATTCATGTGTTTTATTTTGTTATAAGCATAGATGCAAACTATACTGAAAATGTGAAGAAGAAGATGTTACGAATAACACCCTATTTGTGTATGTTTATCACGGCATAAAAATTTCTGAGTAACGTCACGAAAGTTTCTCCGAGACCCAATCGCCATTGGAAAGAGTGACGTCACCACAGAGGAAGAACTCAAAATAGTTTTTAAGTGCTGCAATCAATTGTTATTATTTAAATAAACGAGCATCTCCAAGAACAAACCATCGTCCTGGAAGGGGGAGGAGAGGATGCGGTTGTGCTTCTTTCGAACTTCCTGGACACCCGTCTCCATCTCTTCTATGTTCTCTTCGATCTGACGGAACTGAAAGAGAATTAATCAGACATTTTGAGAAAATCAGATTCCTTAAGAAATAGATGAACTCAGTACACGAAAGAAAATATAAAACTTTTAACGTTATGGTATTGTTTAAAAAAATGTGACACCCTATATATTTTAATTTTACTTAAAATTCCTATTATATAAAACTTACTATATATATTTTAATTTTACTCAAATTTCAAGTTTAATTCATACAGTATATACTAAACTGTATGAATTAAACGTGAAATTTGGGTAAAATTAAAATATATAGTGGGTTTTTCGAATAATTCAGAAGCACAATTTAATTGCTTTGTGACACCAGATCTAGTTTAGACAATCTAGATGATATGATATGACATATATATTTAAAAAAATATGCAGTTTTAATAACGTATAATATTACTTAAAATGCAGCAAAAAATAATGACTATATTTTATGAATTAAAAAATAAAAGGGAAAAAGTTAAAATAAAAGTAGGTCTTCCTCATACAAACATGCTAACGCTTATAGTCCCTTTTTCTCAACCAAGTGTAATACAGAATAACTATACAGCACGTACGCAGTGGTGAATATTTCGTAAAAGAAACACGTCGCTTTTAATACCGTATGATAATAATAAAAAAATAGCATTCACTGCATTTTATGCAATAAAAAATTTAAAAAAATTAAAATGTAGATTTTCTCGATAAATAAACATACTAGTGATTATTTTTCCAACTTTTTTATAACTAGAACTGATTCAAAATTATATTTCATTCTTATAACTAGATATAGTGTAGAATGGGCAGATTCCATAATATGGTGTCTTAGTTTTTAAATTCAAGTTCAATCAAACTTTGAAGTAAATCAAGATTTAAAATAGGAATATTTTTATCCATTTTAAAATAGTATGTTCTGTAGATAAGTGATTTTGCCTTATTAATAAAAAGAAATTTTATAATATACATATAATTTCAAATTTTCCAAATTTTCATTTCTCAAACTTTCCATTTCAATTTACTCTCAAGATTTCGATCACAAAAATTTGAAATGGAGTTCATATGGAAAAGAAAAAGTAAATAAAATGTTCTCTTATAAATTCTTTACACAGATTACACATAAAATTAATTAATCACAAAATTAATTGTCGCATCATGGCCGTCAAAACTGGACAAAGCTGCAGAAACTTTCTTTAAAAAATAGATTGTACATATTTTTTACAGGGGGCAGTAAAAACACACACAGATTCTCAAGAAGAATTTATAGTATATAAATTTACATTCTCTTGTTATATTGTTTCTTCAAAACGTTTATCTTTGAGACCATTATATTTCGAATAAAAAAAAATCACCTTACAAAATAATTTTCTTGAAACCTATTATTTTCTAAAACATGATCATTTGTAACCCAAAATCATTAAAAAATTAATAATTTATTCAGATTCAATACATTAAAAATTAAAAGAAATACATAAATCCTGGTTCTTCCCAGGGAGAACTTCACTACGAACTACTTAAAAATGGATTAATTTCACATCGAAAAAAGAGATAGAAAAAAAATTCCTTGAAGTTTTCCAGCTTTTGATGCGCTTATGATTACCAATATTTGAAAAAGGAATTTTTTTTATAAGTTAAAAAGCATACATTGAATAAAGATATTTAATCCCTGTGAATAAAAAAATGTAATCATTGAGACATAAATCGAAAATGCTTTATTCAAGAAGCTAACTTAGCAAAATGTGACAATTGTGTTAAGAGCAGTGCCAACTGTACCATGAGACATATGCTGTACGCCGTAATAACAGTATGAAAAGTTAACTCTAGTTTTTAACCGAACAGCTCATAAATTCAATAATCTTCTTGGATTTGTTCTTCGTAGTAATCCAAAATAAACTTTAAACTTTATGTTTTGTTCAAATTAACCATAGAGTAACAAATAAACTAACCAAATTGATATTTTACAATCAAAACCTGTTATCTTTCCAAAAGGCAGCAGACTTTTCTGGCACTGCTTGTCCATTCATAGCCCTTGCGCCCTAAAACCCAACCAACCAAACCTGTCATCTTTTCAAAAACCTTTTACTTATTTCTTTATAAAAATGTGATTGCATCTAGATTTAACATAACATAATAGAGAGCTAACAGAATTAGTCTTATAAACAGTTTGGACAATCACCTCTAGTTTGCTCAGCAGGAAAATGTTTGTTTAAAAAGTCTGTAGACCATTTTGAGTCGTTACTGTAAATATAGGGTCTAGATTGCAGGGAAGCCTCACACGAAACCTCTTTTTCAGCATCCGAAAAGAATATTTTGTTCTTAGCTTTGCAACAACAGCACTCACATCTGAACTATAGAAGCCTTTTTTACTGCGAGTCCATGGTGATACACCAAGAAATTTTGCATTAAAAACTATACTGATTGCATCTTTTGTTGTTTCATAGGAAACATTTCAGTCACCATTGTGTGCAGAAATCTCCAACAAATTCCTTGATTAGCATACAGAATGTTATACGCTGTTGGTTAGATATTTTTATTTAAAACAACTGTCACAAAGTCTAATTATTTTATGAAATGTGTTTAATTGTTAAAATTTATAAAATTAAAAAGCAACGCGTGAAGAAAGCAGGTCTTTCTGAATATTTCCATAGCAACCATACAAAACATAAAAGGGATAAACAATACTGTTGCATTGTTTATCCATTTTAAATTTTGTATGGTTTTTGGATAACATTCTATATTAGAATGCCACGTGAAATTTTTCTGGGTTGCGTGAGAAAAGCCATAAAAGCGGAGGCTTCACACATCTTGTTATTAAAAAATAAGTCTTATATACAGTTTTTTTGCCAAATTACTGTGTTTTTATTCTTTATTATTTAAGAATTCTCAACCTTCGGCTAGTTGATAAGAAAAGAGTGTTCAAATGATTAATTAAAATTCAAGGAAAGTTTAGAACCTAGGAATAAGAAAATAATTGAAAATTTTGTAAAAAAAAAAAGTTTTTTTTTAATAGAGAAACATAGTACACTTTGAAAAATATTATACCTATTTTTCTAACTATAGCTGAAGGACTATGAAACCATTTTGAAGCAGTTTAACTTTGCATTCCTCAATAACTTATAACAGATATTTCAAAGTACTAAAAGTTAATTTTGGACGTTAAAACTTTAAAGCCAAAATTTGACCACAGTACTTCTTAACCTGTGATATCGTGTTTGTATCAGTCATCATGTTGAAAATTATAACCTTATGATAGAATTATTTCAAATAATAAACTGTGCATATCACTAAAACTTTTTTAACAAAATTCATTTTCAAGGCTCTTAAGTCATCTAATCTAAATTAAGAAACGATAATCAACATTAAATTACCCTGATGGTAAACTTCTCAATAAAAACTGTGCTCATTAAAGTTAAGTAACTGTTGGTTAATTTGTGTCGAGTTTTCGCTGTCGTATTATATTCTAAACAATATTTTTAAATCCAGTTTACAGAAATAACCCCATCACATACTTCATTCAGTTACAAATATTTTTAACTTTATGTTTTCTATTTATATGAGATACCTCTCTTTTCAAGATGCCAATGATTTTCTTCATTGAATAGTGTACTTTTTTGCTCATTTTCAAGTAAAAATTTGATTCGTTTTTCCACTGTAACATCATATTCTGCACTCCAGAATTAATTGATCAGAGCCAAAAGTTTAAAAAAGATTATGCACAACTACAAATAGCCAGATTTGTGTAAGAATTAATCTCAAATAAACGTCAAACCACTAACCATTCAGCTGCTAGCTCAATTCATATAAATGACGTTACAGATGCGTTTTAATCGTTTCTGAAGCTATGGTTCAAGTTTCATACAGTAATCCATTTTCTCCGATAAATCTTGTCAGGAATCCATTACCCATTATAGAACAAAGCATAACATTTACGATAAGAGTATTGGAATAAATGACTGCGATTTTTCTATTTACAAGGTTCAGATTCAATTCTGTTATTACTTGAGTATTTTTCTATTACTGTCTCGTGCCACCGTCCCGTTATGCTATATCCCATTTGACTGACATAAAATGAACAGTTGCTCTCTTTTTACCGTTCACTTAATGCCGCCCAGATTTAATCATATGAATTTAGGTAACGTTAAATGCATAGATAAATAATGTTTAATAGAATTGATCAATACAGTACGTTTATTTGATGTGAGCGCATAATGAATGAATTCCAAAGCATTGATGAAAACTAGAAAAGGTAAACAATGCAAGCAGCATTTAATAAATGGTATCAGAAATTAACTTAATTAGAAAATTTAAATAAAAATAAGCATTTTTTTTGTGCATCGTATAAAATATGTGAAAAAAAATGAAAAGTTAAATTCGGATAAAAAACTGTAGTAAATTAATTACATAATAAATTGATAAAGAATATTTAGGGGCTATAAAGATCGTTTCATACACGCATCATAATCTGTAAATTTAACTATACATCCTCAGAAATACATTATACCTAGAGAGGACCAATAAGAATAATTTTGAATATGTAATTCACGCGAGAATTTCATTCAGTAAAAGATGACTTATTCGTCATTCTACGTAAACTTTTAACACAGGAGAAATCTACAGTTTTAAATGGAACAATTATAATCATCAAATAGTTAAAAAGTTGAATTTCGAAACGGAAAGCCAAAAGGTGATTATTTATCTGGTAACATGGTTATTAAATATTAACATCATTATATATCGAGAAAATAATATAGAAAAACATACGCTTAAAATTAACAAATAAAAATATGCGTAGCACATAAAGAACATGTGTCTCGAAGTAAAATTGCAAATGACCTGAGATTTATATTTTATTTAATACAGGAGGTGTTAATTATTTTCCAAAGTTCTTATTTCAAGCAGCTCAGAAGAAACAAAATAATTGTCCAATAAACACATAAGACTATTTCCCACAATTCTTTTTTCAAGTGTTTTCCTGTGTTATCTTTTTTATATAAATTAATTCCTGTTAATTCAAGAAATTGGAATTTATGTACCATTGTGAGAAGTACACAAAAACAATGCTATTCTATCTAAGTGATTTACAATTAAATATTAAGTGTTTAGTTTGGTCAATTAAAATGGGTGGGAAATGAAAAACTGAATTTTTTTTTTTTTGTATTATAAGATTCTGATTAGATTATTACTCATCATCTATTTTTTGCAAACAAGGAGTAATTAGACCAGAACTTTCAATTTAATGTGAACTCAACAATTATTATTGTTACAAATATTGAAGTATTATGCAATTATTGAAGTAAGGCAACATTTATAATTCTTTAAGTATTACAAATATTGAAGTACAAATATTGATAGGAGTTGAACTATTGAACTAAATGCCATAACACTATCATTCAACGTTAGCTTGGAGATCAAAATTTGAAAAAAAAAAATAAATAAAAATAAATAAATAACTAAAAATAATAATGCAAAAATCATAAGAAATTAAAATTTAATGTAAATCAATTCGAAAATTATGTGATAAAAAATTATAATTAGCAGGTTTATATATATGAATAAGCACACATATATACAGCTGTGGTTTTTATTTCATTACCAACACTCCTGGAACAATTACTTAAGAAAAGTTTCTTCATATACAAGAAAACATTCGCTTGTATAAAGTTTTTCACTTAAATATTATAAAATTTCTCAAAATCGCATTGATAATAAAACATTTATTAAAGAAATGTCAATTTTTTAGAAAATATTTCAAAAATATATATAGTTGATAAAGTTTTGGCAATAGACGTGTGACGCATATCTAACCAAAACTAATTTAGATTAAAATAACTCCATTTTGTCTGTAAAATTTCGTAGCAATTTTAAAAATTATGCACTAGATTAAAATAAATATATATATTTTTTAAAATCAAGTTTACATAAAAAAATATAGCACTTCATAGCATTATATTTTAAAATTTCGCAACCATTTTCAAAACTTATTAAAAGTATTTCTATTTTCCTTCAAAAAATTTAAAGGTTTATACTTGATCACAAGCTTAATATAGCTATTACAAAAAAGCATTCTAATTTACATAAAATTAAAAGTATATCAAATTGTGAAATTTCGTAAATATTTTATAAATTAATAATTGGTTGGAAAATAAATATGAATGCATTATTTAAATGGTGTGTGTGCTTTATAAATCTTTAAATAAGTATAATCTATAAATTTTAAGAGATTTTTTCATTTACATACAAATAAATATTTCATATTGTAAAATTTCATATAACAATTTCAAAAGTTAATCATTTATTAAAAAATAAAATTATATATTTCTTGAAATATTAGAATGATGTTTACTTGATAAAATCTTTGACTTCAGGTAAAATGCATACATTTCACAACAACATTCCAATTTACATAATTTACAAAAACAGCACTATTTTCGACCGTATAGTTTTAAAACCACTTTTTCAAATATTTCTTTACTTTTAAACCTATGGAAAAATACTATTCTTACGCTGATTAAAGAATAAAACAATAGTACAAAAATTTTTAAACCAAAAGTATCTAGAAAACTTTACAAAAATACAGCAATATTTTAAAAAGCAGAATTTAAATGTTGCATAGAGTCAGACATGCACATTAATATTTCATTACAACTACTTTTTGCAATTTCTGAATTAAATATAAGTTGTTTACCAGAGAAATTGTCTTGGCTTCCATAATGGAAATCTTCAAGTAAAATGAATATTGCTCACTGAAGATATAAATAATGAAAGAGGGCCACCCCATTAAAACATGAGTAACGAATGGGGAATAAATTGGTAGCATGCAGAAAAGAACCACAGTAAATAATACTTATCAAGTTTTTACATTTATTCGAAGTACACATTCTATTTCAAAAGCATGATTTAATTTTCTGGCATAAGAGTGTTACGATTTAAAAGAGAAAATAAAGTGAAAAAAATTGTCGAGCATAAACAGTGGTTCTTTAAAAAAAAATGTTGTGGAATATTCTTTGCAAATCATCCACACTCTCTTGAGATTTATTAGCTTAATTAAAAGTGCAGCACATATATGACTCGTGGCGACATCTAGTAGTAACATTAAAAAGTAATAATTTGGAAAACATGTAATTTCAAATTAATAATGTGATACACATAATATTTTTCGTTAATGATTTAAAAAAATAGTTGATAAAAGGTATGAAGTTTATTTATTGATTTTCATGATAAAAATACGATGTGACTACTTGACGTTCAAAATTATAATTCGAAATAATCATGAAAAATAAAAAGAATCTTATTAATGTAAAAATGAGTGAAATGTTAATTTGTAACGATGAAATGAAGACCACTAATTTTATTTCATATTTTTTATGTTTCACATTCCTATATAGATTAATGCCTACTTTCATGCTAATGTACGAGAATATTATCATCTAATATAATTTATTTTTTAATTAGTCATTTCAATATTTGTCAATAACGATACATTATAAATGGAACAATTTTAAATTTTAAATATTTTAGTAATTTATTCTTGATTAAACATTAATTTGTAACTTTAAATTAAAAACATAAACAAATTTGTAGAAGTTTTCAGTTTAAACTTTTTATTTTAAGAAATTATTAAAACTGAAATATTTTAATAACACTTGAAATAAAAATAAATTCTCATTCCAGAAAAAAAATGTAAAAAAAATCTCAATTTAATTTAGAAGTTAATAGGTTATCTCAAGCAATTAATGCACAGATGAATATGAATTTATTTATATTTACAATTATAAAAAAATAATATGCCACATTGTCTTTCGCCATAAATACTTAATTATAGAACTCTAAAATATATAGGAATAAGATAAATTTTCTTCTCTTAAAAAATACAATTCATTTTAGTTTACAAAAACCGAAAAATTCTTGCCGTTTTTAATGACCTATAAAAGAACATGTCCTACGGTAAGTGTAGCCTATTGTTTGTTCTTGAAGTAATAATTATCGGCATCCACAGCACCTTCTGCCACGGTGTAAATCCATACCGTAAAACTCAATTTTGAAGGGGAGGGGATTTTGGACGCTAAAACGTCCATGATAGCAATTACAAATTATTGGTATTCAGGTACCTATCTTTCCAGTTTAAATTATTCCCTTGGATTTTCAAATCTGGATTTCTTATTTTGGTGGGAAAATATTTGTTAATAATTTACTCCCTTTATTAGAAAAACCAGTCCTTCATCACTTTTATGTGTTGTATATCAGATACCGAAATATGAAATCTATTAGCTTTGAGATAGAAGTCTCTTTAAGTTTTGTTTCTTGGAGGGCAATAATTAGAACACCATGCTTTTCTGTAATTTCTAGAATTTTAAATTTGGTCAATGCCATTATATAATCTTTTTGGAATTTCAAAATTTGATTTCTCTCTCATAAAATTTTTTCATTTTAAAAAATTAATTATAATCTTCGAAAATGAAAGCATGCCAATTTAAATTTTTAATTAGTAAATTAACAAAATCTTTAAAATTATGTTATTTGGGGAACAAATACTTGTAAGAAATGTAGAAAAAACTCGTATGATTTTAAATTTAATAAATTTAATTTCAAACTAAATGAAACTTAAAAACTAAATTTTTTAATTTGAATAATTTTGAAATTAATTTTAAAAATTAAAGTTTATTTTGCTACATGTCTGTAATTGCTTCAAATTCAATATTATAACGCAAACCTTTATATATAAACCAGAAAAGAAAACGATGACCTAATTAAAATGCCATGATTATCGTTTTGCATGTGGACAAAAAGTGAACAAATATAATGTAAAATATTGATACGTATTCTTATCGAGACAATTATCCAAGTTAAATGTTTGACAATATTGTTTAAGTGTCTCAAAGTATCTGAAATGCCTTTTATCCAAATGATGGAATGCGTTCATAATGCGTCTAACGGATAGTGATATATAAAAAAATAAATAAATAAAAAAAAGTAAATTTTTGTCTTGGAAGACAAAAATAGTGAATTTTTCATGCTATCTAACAACGAAACTTCATAAGGTAGTCATTCTTTTAAATTAACCATATAAACAAAAAATTTTTTAATAAACTATCAAATATATATAAAAATTTCTATTTTTTTATACTCTCAGCTTCTCTTTAATACTATATATATAGTTTTACAAGCATTTCTTATATACCTATCTCAATAAAGACACGCATATTTAAAGAAGAAAAAAAATCCCTTAGAAAACAATATAATTAATCCACACAAGCAAAACACAAAGAAATTTGAGATATATATTTATAAAGATAATTTTTTTTATTCAATAATATTTTTGCTTATTGCTTCAACATTCTACATTCATTCCGTGGGGGCCGTGGTAGCCTAGTAGTTAGGGTATCGGCCTTCCATCCAGAAGGGTGGGGCTCGATTATCAATGCCGCCAAAGACCACCGAGTACATGCGATAAACGTGCTCGTTAAATCTGTGGAATCGAAGGTCCTGTGGTCGGTTGTTGAGCAGTTACAATGAGTGCAATGGTCTGGATAAATTTACTCCCCCTTCAGATCAATGCCAAAATTGAGGGAATAGATCCTCTTGTGATGCCATCTATCGGAGGTTTTGAAGAGCCAAAGTCGTTCTTTCACCTTCATGGTGCTCTGATTAAACAGCGAAAGACACTCCTAATTGACTCAAATTCGCATATCTAAGGCATAGCGAGCTTGGTTTGCCCAAGTGTCATTAGTAACAACACATCCATTCCTCTCATCTTTTACAAGAATATTTTCTCTAACTTTCTGTTTACAATTCACATTCTGTATTCCGTTCTTTCTACTGCTGCTTATCTTGCTTATTTCATAGACGATATAATGGTATCAATAATCTCGTATATTTATATTTCTTGTTATAATTTTACACGGGTGAAACTAATTCAATAAACATTTTATTTACACTATGCACCCGCGTCAAATTTACGCATCTTCATAAAAATTGGTATACCTCATAAAGAATTTCAGTATTTAAAACTTTTGAAGAAAATAAGATTTCAATACATATTAATCCCATTCAATGAATAAAAGTTACTTCCACAGAGAACTAAAAAAAATACGATCGTTTTGTAATTTTCCGTAAAACAATAAATAAATAAATGCTGACTTAAGCAAGACATTAGTGTTAAGATTTAAAAGAAATTGATTACAAATAATGCAATTAATAATTTAGAATTCTATTAATTAATGAAATTTTTTAAAGATTTAAATCATCTTTGCCGATTTTAATTACACATAAAGTGGATGTTTTGTCCTATCTTTTTCTTATTTTGCTTCTTCCTCTGTTTTACTGTCAACGTGTTAACGGCTTCTCAAACCTATGCTTTGGTTTTAAATAAGAAATTGTTTTCTTAACAAAATGAACTTCGATTCTATTCTCAGATATTCGATTGTGAACTGCGCCTTATTTGTTGCCGTTCGAAGAATTTTATTTTATCGAAGGCAAATTCGCAGAAATGTAGGATTTACGACACCGTTCCAATACGATGTTGTAATGAATAATGTGTGAGGTAGATGAAACGTCATCTGACGTCATGGATATTTTACACCAATGAGAATTGTAATAAAGTGGCGTAATCATGATCTCTCAACTAGAAAGAAAGAAACTACCATTTTATTGTTAATAAAAAAATTGAATCAAAATGATTCACATAGAAAACCTAAATAGTACAGTAATTCTTTTCTATATCCGACATATAACATACATCAGCAAATTTTCACTTTTGTTTCAAGCATAAAGAGTGTGCTCGCCATTATTTACGGTATTTTACAATATTTAAATCTTACAATTAACTTAAGACTTATTTATTTTGAATTTGATGTGGATTTAATTTATTAAAAATATAAGCACCAACTATATGCTCTTTAAATAAGTACTGACTTTTGTACATTATTTTTCTTATCTATGTTATAATTTACTTTTATTAATTTGATTCCGAAAAAGGGCCTTGCATACAAATTTCAGTCAGAAAAATATCCAAAGTTTTGATTCCTGCATTTAAATTTTAAAACTCATGAGAATTTTTGCCGCCGTATAATTTATAAAAAATCAAAATATTAAATGATGACAAACAACTGATAAAATGCTTATCAAATGTAGTTAGGATTAAGGGGGGTTAAATGAAATACTTTAAATACCTACATTTTTTTCAAGATAAATAGAAACCCAAAAATCTGCAATCAATTTCGCTTTAATTTATTAGTTTCAAACGAAAACGTAAATATAACATTAGAATATTATATTTTTTAATGAAATCTTTCAAAATTCAAGCTTTTAACTTTGAACTTTTGAGAATTGTACAATTGCTTTGGAGATTTGGTTTGCTTCATCGCAAAACGGTTATTTTTTTTCACATGACGTTTAATCATATAACGCCACAGAAATTTCAATCATCAACATAAGAAAGTTTTAAATGATGTGGAAAATTAGATATGAACTAAAATGTTTCATTTCGAGACATTTTTGAAATTGTTTGAAATTTGAATTTAAATATTACTTTTCATTGCACTATTCTTCCATCATAATTATATAGTAAGTAAAATCTTGTTCAGTTTTTCAAATATCCGATAATTTTCTTTATATTATATTTGCTAATATTTCCCCATGACATGTTTCTTTTAAATAACTTAAATGACAAGTAGTGCTCTTTATAAAGCTTATTTCTTTAAAAATTTCACTATTATATAGGCGGAATTACTATGGCTAGTTTTATTTATATTTACTAAAATATTATGTATAAAACTTTCTTAAAAAATTACAAAAAACCAAAGCACATATCATTCCATAATCCATCAAAGTGTTATTTACTATCATAACTAAATAAATTTACTGTATAACTTTCATAATATTTAAATTTAGGCTTTCTCCGATGGGGTCATATTTTCCGTAAAGTAATTTAAATCTAAACGTTCACACATTATACGCGTATATACGAATAACATTATTTACGTTAAGCAATATTTTAAAATCTGGGAAAATAAACATTAATCTGTACTAAAATTTTTCGTTGTAATTTGTATAAGAACATTTTTAGAATTCTCACTTGTATGAAAAGAAAACTGAATGGGGAGAAATGACATCACGCGATAACATTAAAATAAATTTCTCTCTATCGCAGCTTTCAATTATTCTAAAGATTTTACTTTTCCTGCAGGGAATTCCTCTGATATATTTATTACATTATTTGTTCCTTGAATGGTGAAGAATTTTACATGTATGATTACAGGAAAAATTTGAGAATAGATAAAATGTTTACTGTTGGAAATGGTAAAATTTATAACATGATCAATAAAAATAAAGTAGGAAAATAACTTTCTCACTATTCGTAGTGTTCCTGATGGAAACTAAATACTCAATTGCTACATTTCTAAATCTAAATTAAGTAAGTGATCTTAAGTGTGTAGGTGTGAGCGGTGGCTTTAGGTTTTATGTAAAATAATAAAGATATAAATTTTGACTAAATGTTAGAACATAATAATGTGTACTTAATCCATATATATATATCGCAGTAACGTTACAACATTTAAATATAAAGAATAGTCTTCCTTTAGTATATTTGCTGTAGCATTAACTTGTATTTAAGTACAGTTTAAAATTTTTTACAGTTCATTCAATATTTTACAGAAATTATATTTAATGAACGAGTTTAATTGAAATTGTAAGTTAAATTTAATAATTAATTTCTAATAAATTTTGCTTTTCTATGTAATTATAAATGAGATTCAGTGATTTTGTATCTAAAATTATAATATATATAACCTGTCTGATCTGACTCACACTTAACTTTTAAATTAGTGATGGGAAAAAGCTTCTGAAGTATAGGGAAAGAAATATTCATCACAAGAGACGAAATGACTTCCAGCAACTCTAAATGTGAAATTCGCGAAATTTATCACCCTATCTTCAAAGCTAAGTTAAATGAAACCATTTACATATTTTACTGCAGAAAAGCAGTACTTTAGCTCTAAATAATATCTTGCTTTGCTTACGAAAATGCAGAGAAAACGAGTCCTATTATATTAAGCTTCAGTGTCAGAAAGGAAATATTTTTAACTTCAATAAACAGTTGTGCTATTCGTATCATATTGTTCTTGTATGTGATATAGGAGCTAATCTCAGTGGTTTATGCTATAACAGTTTCTGATGCATGTATCTGGAAACTTTTAAGTGCCCAGTGCTTTTCAGCGACTAAAAGAGAAGTATTTAGCAAATGAAAGTCACATAAACACAAAAGTTACACAGTAATCTGCAACACTGTAAGCAATTAATTTCGACCAACAGATGATATGGGAGGTCAATTCTGTATTTATTTATTGTGAAAACATGTATTGAATGGAATATTTTTTTCCTGTTGATTTGAAAATTAGTTACCTAGGTTGTGTGTGTGTGTGAAATCAAGTGTCGTTGATATGGTGGTATTTACTAGTAAATGTTTTTGCAAGTTGATACTTTTCTAAATCGTGCATGTGAATGCAATAACTATCTAAAAAGGTAGCGAAGCTCTACCCTTTTTGGTTTTCAGCCGAATCCCTTCTGTCGTGGAAAACAATTTTGTGTGATGGAGAAAGGGCTAAAAAAGATAATTTAAGTTAGAAACTGACCACAATCCAGCAGACCACTGGGTGTCAAGAGAGAAATATCAGTAGTTATAGCACAGTATCCTTATCAATTTTTAATGCGGCACAAGGTGTGATTTCTGGCCTCTAAAAAGCCACGCATGTCAAATCCTTCAGTAGCAGGCTCTTATGTATATCAACCAAGAGTATTAAAAATACTTCAACTAATAGCGTTACAACTTGTGCAAACTGATGATGCATGAATTATAGATCCAGTACAATTCATCTATCATGAATTATACTGGATGATAATTCAGTAAAGGTACCTTACTAACTCTGTTTTAGTGTGTGTCGATTAGGAGTTATTTAGCCGAATAAACATTTTTTAGGAAAAAAATCACTATGATGCTGTAAAAGTTTGCACGTGTTTTACGGCTCATCAGGTACTGTGTATAGTATACACCAGCAACCCTGTACCTAACCCAAGAAGGGTTCTAGCAGTTTAGATGGGACTTGCTGGAAAGAAGAAAAGAAAGTGGCACCGCCGCTGCAACGGAGCCAAGCTCCAAAACTCAACAACTTCCCACGCGATTGCAGGATATCAATCAGCTGCCTTTCGCTGCCCCCATTGGACTAGTTTATTATGTGAGCAATATATATATATATATATATATATATATATATATATATATACTAGACAGTTCAAATACAAGGTGAGTAATTGTGTGTGACCTTGTAATTGAACCAATAGTTTACACTATTGGTAAGATCAAGTTGGGACAAAGACAAAATTTACAGACAATCATTAGAACAAAACTAACAGAACAATTAAAAGGTAAATGACAGAGTATGGATGCAAATAAATGAGAATAGTAAGGAGAGACATTAGACAATATTTACAGAAATTCAACAAAAGGATTACAAAAATACTTAAAATAGCTTAAGCCCAAGGAGGCAAGGGTCTTAGTGAATCATCCAATGAGAGAGTCTAGTAAATAACACCAATACAAAATTTACAAATTCTGGTAGTTTGTTGTTAATAGGTACTTTAGCTTTTGGTACTAGAGAAGGGTCAGGTATCAAAGCATCACTAATGGAAAATCAATGGAGAAGGTAGGTATCATTTGTTGTCTAAATAGAAACTAAATTAATAATGTTCCTTAGAGCATTAGGAAGTGGAGGTAACTATAAATTAGAGCAGAGTTATAGGACATGACATGTAGATGGCTTAGGTTGTACAGTATTAAAACTATTTAAGCGCTGTTTATGATAATTATGGCAATGCATACGGTTTGGAAAATGAAACAAATTCAATTATAACAGGAAAATTTAGAGAGTAGGCTGATCCTAATTTACTTAATAATTGGTGTAACTTAGTTAAGTAGTTTATGGAGGGAAAAGAGATTAGTGAATAGCACAGTAGCTACAGATGCTGGAAGCAGTTGCACATTTATGGTTCCGGATCTATTTAGTCCTCTTCTTCATCTTCATTGTAGCTTGAAACGCACAGGTCTCTCTGTGGTCTATTAGGAAGTTTACTGGTGCTATTAGCTTGGACCTAGCATAACTGCTAGCTACCAGATTTTTTGTCCATTACTTGATTAGATAGGTGCTCAGCTTAGTGAAGTGCTACGAGCTGGTTATCGGACATGTGGTTGCATAATGTGTTGGGGTACCCACATCTCCACAGGCACAGTAATCACTCGGGAGAAGACCTATTCTGAATAAGTAGGATGGAAAGGACCCATGCCTGGTGACAAATAAGGTGACCTGTCTAGGCCAGCATTGATGAATTTGGGTGACCTTTGGCAAAACTTCGTAAACTGTCTGCAATTTCATTGCCTTCAAGACCCACATGGGCCTTGATTCAGGATACAGTGTTGGTCAAATTAAGGATATTCTGAATTGATCTTGCAAGTGGGCTGGTGGTGGAAGAGTTGCCGATTGCCATGATCCCAGATTGGATGTCAGACCAGATGGTACATTTTTGGCTCCGCTGGGTTGCCCAGTTTACCGCTTGCTGTACCGTATATAGTCCCTTCAGATACTGTGTTCCAATACTGTTCAAAGATATTTCAAGGACATCTTGACTGAACTTATGTAATACAGAATTACGTGAGCGCGTACATAAGAGTTGCTGCAGGATATATTTAACGAGATGTTTAACAATTCGTTGTTTTGGTAAAGGCGGGAAGTTTGATTCCTATAGGTCGACGCATCCCCAATGAAGTAATTAGTGTATGAGATCCTTGTGCATCTGTTGTAGATTTTTATCATCTTAAAAAAGTATGTTTTCTTATCACTTTGCATATTGTGAACTTTGTAGTACGTGAATCATTCCAGAATCTAATTGTGTTTTTTTTATTTCAGTGGAGTTGGTTATTCTTCTGCTTTCTGCATGTACGTCTGTCGGGTTGGGTACTTGGGAGTTTTCTGGCTTTCTTCTTTAACGATATAGGAATACTGCCTATGAGAAAGTATATTACGTGATGGACACCAAAATGCCTTACAGCAACATTAGGTCGTTAGGTTGCCCATTACATCGAGTCAAAATGTACATCTTAACAGCTAATTAGTTGCTCCTAAACATTTCGTGATATAGTTGCTGAAATTCATGCATACATTATGGATGCATACAATATTCATTATGGGAGCAATCCCATAATGAGTATTTTTTCCTTTATTTTTATTTTGAATTTTCGTTTAATATAAAACTGTTGCTACTTTACAATTTTGTAACTTACTTGTTCCTATGTCTCGTTTAGTATTTGAAATCGGCCAGATAATTTTTGAATTTTTCCAAAGAACTCCGTAATTTTATCTAGTCTTATATCATAGACACTTATCTTATACCTAATATCTGAAAAGTCGATATCGACAATGGTGCAAATATCTGAAAAGTCGATATCGACAATGGTGCAAATATCTGAAAAGTCGATATAGACTTTTCAGATATTTGCACCATTGTCTTTGTTTCAAAATTGAGACAGAACTTTATTAGGTATACAGTGTATGATAGTTTTTTTTAAAATTATATGTATTTAGTAAATAAAACTTAAAAAAATATGTTATGCAATGTTTTAAATATTTGACAAAATAAAATTAACATTAAATTGAATCATTAGGTTTGAAAGGGTCTGTTTACATATGTAATGAATGATTCCTCATGAGATACCACATTTGTTGACCTAAAACAAATTTGCTAAAGCCAGATTTCAAGTGGTTTGAATAGCCGGTTGTTTTATACATCAATCAATATTTAGTTCTGTGTCAGTCTTGTTTACTTTTATCATAAATATCTATAGCAAATTAGATTTTTTATAAAAGTTTGCAAGGAACTATTTCTTTGTCAGTGATGCTATAACAAACTATAACTCTGAATATTAGTTTCATTGTCTAAGTCAATGATGGTTAAAGAAACAGCAAATGAATTTTATTCTATATACAACTGGATTCAAAACAGAAAAATTAGATTCATTTAAAAATTTAAGTAGTATATTTGAAGAACACGTGAATTAGAAGAGTTTATAACCTAAACAATTTTTTCTAATCCCTGTATCAATTTAAAATTGAAATATTTACTCTCAAAAAAATGAAAACATAACTATAAAATTCCATATGAATACATGTGTGAATTGATAAGCAAATTAAAAAATTTAGAATAAAATAAATAGCAAAAACCACAAAAAATGTGTATTTGAGTAGCAAATAAAATGATTTATAGAAGCAAATAAATATTTGGTGGAATATGCAGTTGCCAGATTAATTTTGTCCCCGTATTTTTAGATTTTGCTTTATATAGGGCAACTGTGAACATCTATTCGGTGAGTAGTGTAAAAAGGAGAGTTCACCTGCACGCGGAGCGCGGAGCAGTGGATTGCTGCGGAGTGCGGAGCTAATCTTATCAGCAGTAGCGGTGATGTCATAGGCTTGTAGTCTTATACGAGGGTTCAGAGTGACGTCATTAAATAGTGGTGCCATCTATTGACGAATTTTCAAACCTTAATTTTTATACTAGTGCTGCCCTCTATGGGATTAATTTGGAATTGCATATTTTTATTTTAAAAATAGAAATTTGTTATCAGCGGGGATAGAACCGAGAACCTCAGCAGTGGTAGTCCGTTATCTTACCAACTGAGCTATTCGGACTTCGTTGATGGAGTGGTTTTTATGGTTTATGATTATAGGAAATGATTTGGACTTCGCAGTGATTTCAACAGAATATTTTTGTTTAAGGATTATAATATATTTTAAAGTGTATAATATTATGAAAATTTAATAAGTTGTAGAATTTAATTTCAAATCGAATATATTTTTTCAGAATTTTCACCTAGAGTTTCATTTTAAAAGGAAATGTGTTTTTTATACAATATTGAGAATTTTAGAATATTAATTAAATTTTATCGAAAAGAATTTATTTTTACGATATAAAGATAAATTATTTTTCAAATACTACTGACAGAATATATTTTTTAATATTAGTAGAATTTAAAACAAATGTTAATCGTTATTTAATTAATAATTTTTTTAAATAAAATTATAGACATTTTTTAAATGATTTGAACTTAGAATAAATGACTGAATACTAATTACTTACCTTTATGGTCACATTATCTGTAAAATATAAATTAGTTAAATAGTGCTGATTTACACCACATAAGGCGTACAACACATTTGGTGCATTATCTCCTTTTATTTTATGCTTGGCGAGATTCCCCAGTAGGTCTATTTTCCAAGCTTTAGAAATGAATATATACAGCAAATGATTTATGAATATATACAGCAAATGATTTATAAATATATTTAATAAAGAGTTATGAAAGGATGTCTGGAATTTTATGATGGCCGTAAGAGTATGAGGATATACCGTCGTCTAAGAGATACCTTTTATCATCAAATGGTGAGAGGGAGATTTTATTTAGGGAAGTTGTAAAGTTGATGGTTAGAATTCTGAATGCGCTCGTTCCATTCTTTTCATTTCTCTTTGAAAGAAGACATTGCTTGTAGTTATGATGCTTTAACAGTTTTCTAACAACATTTCTGTATTTTCAAGTACTACTAACAGAATTTATTTTTAAAAATATTAGTAGAATGTTAATTGTATTAAATTTAGTTCAGCATTAATAAAAATGTTTTAGACTTAGACTCGAACCCAGGATCTAATAAAAAGACTTCGTGGCATGTGCAGTTAATTGTAACCTTGAATTGAATTTTAATTCACAGTGATTACACGCATGTATTTTATTGCGCTGTTGAGTTAACACATGCCTTTTTAAATCACAGTTATGTGTAAATTTTTTCTCACAAATGTCGCATGTGAACTTTTTAATACCAACCTTTTACCACATTGATCTCAAACCTAAAAACCGAAATAAATCGTTTTAGAATTTTTATTTCTATTTTATTAATTTATGAACATTTAATATTTTAATCGATTTTATTATTATAATTTTGTAGAGTATATAATTAACTATATTTTATTAACAACTGTGTTATGATAATTTCCAAATACGAGTTCAAGTTAAAATTTTTTTTTAATAAACTTTGAATCAATACTAATGTTAGATAATTTAAATTGTAGAGAGGGAATTCTATTACTAACATGGATAAACTTTAAAACTGTATTAGTTATCGAAAAAAGGGCTTGGCATAAATTTTATATAGTACTCTGATTACAAAATAATATCATAAAACATACAAGTACTCACATGAGCATATGAATTTGAAGTCGTTGGTTCAGTCTTTGATTGTTTTATTGTTGATGATACACCACTAGATGATGTAGTGGGTTCGACATCCCAAACAGGGTTTGAGTCATTCCATTCATTTTGCAATTCTGCAGCGTTGAGAATTTCTCTCAATTCCTCTTCGGGAATGCCAAAGTCAACAAACTACGGAAAATAAAAGTATTAGTATAATGATCTAATCATAAGTTTCCTTTAATTAAAATATATTAAAACAGATTGGCTTAAACTTAGAGAACTAATGTATTTCTAAATGTAAATTAAATTCAAAAAGTTTAAAACATATTTATGTTAATACACATAACACCTATTGAAATATATTAATGCATTATGTAAATTAACTTAAAAACTATTTCATCAAAACATTTAAAAATATATTTATGTTAATACGTGAAACATATTAAAATATATTCTACACTATGCAAATTAAGTTAAACACTTTATAAAAATATTTTGATCGAAACCATTAAACATTTATATTCACAAACTATATGTAAAATAATTTAATATTAAATAGTCTTAAATATGTAGATTGAAATCATTAAAATAATCAAACATTTATATTTACACACTCTATTAAATAAATTAATATGAAATAGCCTTAAACGCATAAACCATTAAATATTTACAGACGATTGAAATATATGCAAATTAAGTTAAACACTTTATAAAAATATTTTGATCGAAACCATTAAACATTTATATTTACAAACAATATGTAAAATAATTTAATGTTAAATAGTCTTAAATATGTAGATTGAAATCATTAAAAATAATCAAACATTTATATTTACACACTCTATTAAATAAATTAATATGAAATAGCTTTAAACGCATAAACCATTAAATATTTACAGACGATTGAAATATATGCAAATTAAGTTAAACACTTTATAAAAATATTTTGATCGAAACCATTAAACATTTATATTTACAAACAATATGTAAAATAATTTAATGTTAAATAGTCTTAAATATGTAGATTGGAAATCATTAGAACAATGAAATACTTATATTTACACACTCTATTAAATAAATTAATAGGAAATAGCTTTAAACGCATAAACTACATTAAATATTTACAGACGATTGAAATATATGCAAATTAAGTTAAACACTTTATAAAAATATTTTGATCGAAACCATTAAACATTTATATTTACAAACAATATGTAAAATAATTTAATGTTAAATAGTCTTAAATATGTAGATTGAAATCATTAAAATAATCAAACATTTATATTTACACACTCTATTAAATAAGTTAATATGAAATAGCGTTAAGCGCATAAACCATTAAATATTTACAGACGATTGAAATATATGCAAATTAAGTTCAAAATGATTAAAAGTTTTTTAAAGAAATTAAACATAGCACATAATCAATTGAAATATTTACTATATCAGTTAATATTAAATAGAGCGTTAAACATGTAAATTGAAATTAAAACAGTTAAAATTTTTTATTTATACACGATATGAAAGAAATTGAAATGTCTATATTAAAATAAGATTGGAAATAATAGATAATTTATATCGACAGTTAGAATATCTTTAAACTATACAAATTATATTAAAAATTTTGATCTAAATAAACACTAAACATAAATAACAATAAATGTGTAATACTTTAAATATTAATTCTGCCTAAGAAAAAAATTTACTTGTAAAGATTCCATACCTGAATTCTGAGAAGATTCCATGTCTGAATTCTGAGTAGGTTCCATAGCTAAATTCTGATTCTGAGTAGAGATTCTATAGTCGATTGAAGAACTAAAAGCGTACTTTCACTTAAGCAGGTGTGAGTAAGAATGAAATGTTGATAAAGTTTCACCCCTTTTGATACCCAGCGAAGAATGTTCCAGAATTGATAACTTACCATCATCTTATCACTCTCCTTTTATTGGTTTCTATCAGATTTTAACAGATGAATATTTAAATCGACTAACAATTTAGTTTAATGTTTAAGATTCGATTACTGCAATTTTGTATTTTATATCAAAGTTTGTGTTGATTATGAGTCGTTAAAATAGAATTTTAAAATCAAAAAGACTTTATTAACAATTTCTGAGGGATAAGGAAATTCCAGCTGTACAAATCACAAATACTCTGCTGCAATTTATCTAATACAACAGAAATGGCTTCAAACACAAATACCTTAGACTGATAACAGTTTCTATGCACTAGAATAGCATTCAAGACTGAGAGTTTCACTCTTGGTCTAGAGATTTCATGAGGTTTCTAGCAATTCAGCCATTTTCATCATTTTGTAATGATTTGTATACCTTAAAGTTGAATTTAACTCTGCTATTTAACCAACCATTATAGTTTATAACACACAAAAATTGTGTTTAAGTGACCCAAATAGGTTGATAACAATCCACCATGAGATACGAACTCGCGATCCTGTTTACTAGACATGTGTTTTAAGCAACTATGACATAGCGCTTTTGTCTTCACCTACTAAGCCTTCTATCCCCGTGGTACTATTCATATTTGTCTTGACGTGGAAAGAATTTCACCAAGAATCTCGCGAAAAGTCCTAAAGTCACCAAGAATCACGCTAAAACTTGCCAATTCACCAAATCACTAGAAAGGCAGTTTTTAATATTGAACCCTACTGCATTGAGCAATTTCGACCAAAATCTATGTATTTTATATATTTGAGATATTTTAAGACAAATACACATACAAAATTTTTAATGGTATAAACAGTTAACAGTAAAAATTTATAACAGTGTTTTTATTGATTTATATGTAGTGAAATTTATTTTAAAAAGTTAAATAATTTGTAATTTGAATTTTAATATTTAACAATTTAATTAAATATTTCATTAGTGCAACAGCTTAAATGCATTGAATTAAAAACATTCATTTATCTAATAAAAGGAAACATAAAGGAAAATTGAATATAATGTAATTGAGTACAAACATTTTACATGCTGAATTATAACTGTTTTTACTCCATGATTTTTTACTAAGACTGAAATTTATGTCTAATAATATTTAAAAATGATTTTTAATATTTTTAAATGGTAAAATTATATTTTTAAAAACTCTATAATCTTACAACTGAAATACAATATACTTTTACAATTTAAATATTCCCAAACATTATATTAATAACAGACATGTGTCATCACCACTTACGAGAAACGAAGTTGTAAAATTGGAAATTGTTAAAAAGAGTGTCTCTACAGGAAAGAAATCTCCAGATGTAAAAGCATGGTTATCTTGGAAATAAATAATGTATTTGATTTGAAATGCTCTTATTCTTAAAATGATTTTGATAATTTTATTTTAATATAATTTACTATTATAAAATATTTTTGAATAGCAATATTCAAAATAATTTACTATTATAAAATAATTTACTCTTTAAAAACAACTGCTATAAAATAACTGACAAACACATGAATATGTGAAACAATAATATTTATTTATATATTTACATCTCAGTTTTTAAAGTCATTTGTAAACATATCTGCAATTTTACCTTTTACATACATTAATGACCACTCATGAAAAGTGGAATCATTCAAATTACAAATACAATACTTTGTACAAAATTCATTCATAACATTAAAGAGATTAACAATTAATAAAATATTTTCTCCTAGAGTTAAAGTAATTTATTGTAATCATCATAATTTAAACAATTATGCTGTCTCTGAGAAGGAGTGATCTATCTTACACCCATAACATTTAAATTTTCGTTCACTAAAGAACGAGTTTCTGATAATATACACTTTCACACACATTCTATAAAGTCCTTGTTGGGACAATCATTCACTCCTTTGCATTTTAAATTCAATTTCAATTTTTCATTTGATAACATAGTTGGAAGAATTTCACAAAATTGAGTCATTAATATACACTCATTTATTTCATAAATGAAATCTGTTAATTTGATAATATCACATTGATATAAAAAAATTTTTACTTTCCTCGACATTGAATTTATTTTGATTAATTTTTAATAATTTTAAAATGCATTTTTCAATTATATTCATCACTAGCAGTTCATTATTAGCCACAAAACTTGTACCTTCATATTTTAAAGAAAATTCGGTAAATTTTTCACAAAATTCATACCCAGTTCTTAAATTTATAGATAATCCATTTTTTGTGGGTAAAAGCATATCACCATTCTCCCTAAATTCACGAAATTGAATTTTCAAATTATTTTATAACAGTTTAGAGTGATAAACATACCGAATCCCAAATTCCACCGACGAATTTTCTTTGAAAGAGGGTTTTTCTTTTCGATTAATGAAGAGTCCACTATGTACTTTTTCTAACCAATCTCCGCCAGGTAATTCATCACAAGATTGCTGTGAAAAAATAATATTTTCAACATTTTGAACACAGTAAATTTAATACACAATTACATTCAATAAGATTAATATTTACATTAATTTCTCCCAAATTGTGAGACTCTTCAGTTCGCATAATCGCTTAGACAATGGAATACAATTATTAGTAGTCTCTTCCTAAATAAAAATTAAATTCATTTAAATACATTGATTTAAAGAATTAAATAAAATATAATAATATTCTATAAGATTAATACTTACATTATGTGTTTCCTTATTAGACTCCAAGTACTCGTCGTTTACGAAATTTTTAATGCATTTAATTTCTAAGGCCATTTTATTTTAAAATCTACAAACGTGCCTTCGCACTGCAAATCTCAAGTTGAAATGAGTTATCACACGTTACTCTTATCTTACAATTGATTAGAATGTTCCCAGAGTTGAGTTATACGGATACTTCTCTAATCATTTCCTTAAATCTGATTAGTCGAAAGATATTTGTTATCAAAAAAGATTGGCAACATTTCCCCTCTTTCCCTTTTAGTGATAAAATATCTTTGAACTATTAACATTTTTAAAATTGATAAGATAAATATGAAGAAGACTCATCGACGTGTGATAACTCATTTCAACTTGAGATTTGCAGTGCGAAGGCACGTTTGTAGATTTTAAAATAAAATGGCCTTAGAAATTAAATGCATTAAAAATTTCGTAAACGACCGAGTACTTGGAGTCTAATAAGGAAACACATAATGTAAGTATTAATCTTATAGAATATTATTATATTTTATTTAATTCTTTAAATCAATGTATTTAAAATGAATTTAATTTTATTTAGGAAGAGACTACTAATAATTGTATTCCACTGTCTAAGCGATTATGAACTGAAGAGTCTCACAATTTGGGAGAAATTAATGTAAATATTAATCTTATTGAATGTAATTGTGTATTAAATTTACTGTGTTCAAAATGTTGAAAATATTATTTTTTTTCCACAGCAATCTTGTGATGAATTACCTAGCGGAGATTGGTTAGAAAAGTACATAGTGGACTCTTCATTAATCGAAAAGAAAACCCTCTCTTTCAAAGAAATTCGTCATGGAATTTGGGATTCGGTATGTTTATCACTCTAAACTGTTATAAAAATAATTTGAAAATTCAATTTCGTGAATTTAGGGAGAATGGTGATATGCTTTTACCCACAAAAAAATGGATTATCTATAAATTTAAGAACTGGGTATGAATTTTGTGAAAATTTAATGAATTTTCTTTAAAATATGAAGGTACAAGTTTTGTGGCTAATAATGAACTGCTAGTGATGAATATAATTGAAAATGCA
Source organism: Latrodectus elegans (assembly GCA_030067965.1). NCBI lineage: Eukaryota > Metazoa > Arthropoda > Arachnida > Araneae > Theridiidae > Latrodectus > Latrodectus elegans. The sequence continues at coordinate 62,842,704 of CM057816.1, forward strand.
TTTTAAAATTATTAAAAATTAATCAAAATAAATTCAATGTCGAGGAAAGTAAAATTTTTTATATCAATGTGATATTATCAAATTAACAGATTTCATTTATGAAATAAATGAGTGTATATTAATGACTCAGTTTGTGAGAAATTCTTCCAACTATGTTATCAAATGAAAATTGAAATTGAATTTAAATGCAAAGGAGTGAATGATTGTCCCAACAAGGACTTTATAGAATGTGTGTGAAAGTGTATATTATCAGAAACTCGTTCTTTAGTGAACGAAAATTTAAATGTTATGGGTGTAAGATAGATCACCCTTCTCAGAGACAGCATAATTGTTTAAATTATGATGATTACAATAAATTACTTTAACTCTAGGAGAAAATATTTTATTAATTGTTAATCTCTTTAATGTTATGAATGAATTTTTGTACAAAGTATTGTATTTGTAATTTGAATGATTCCACTTTTTCATGAGTGGTCATTAATGTATGTAAAAGGTAAAATTGCAGATATGTTGTAAATGACTTTTTAAAAACTGAATGTAAATATATAAATAAATATTATTGTTTCACATATTCATGTGTTTGTCAGTTATTTTATAGCAGTTGTTTTTAAAGAGTAAATTATTTTATAATAGTAAATTATTTTGAATATTGCTATTCAAAAATATTTTATACTAGTAAATTATATTAAAATAAAATTATCAAAATCATTTTAAGAATAAGAGCATTTCAAATCAAATACATTATTTATTTCCAAGATAACCATGCTTTTACATCTGGAGATTTCTTTCCTGTAGAGACACTCTTTTTAACAATTTCTGTTTTACAAACTTCGTTTCTCGCAGGAGATGATAACAAATGTCTGTTTTTAATATAATGTTTGGGAATATTTAAAATTGTAAAAGTATATTGTATTTCAGTTGTAAGATTATAGAGTTTTTAAAAATATAATTTTACCATTTAAAAATATTAAAAATCATTTTTAAATATTATTAGACATAAATTTCGGTCTTAACAGCAAAAATCATGGAGTAAAAACAGTTATAATTCAGCATGTAAAATGTTTGTACTAATTACATTATATTCAATTTTCTTTATGTTTCTTTTTATTAGATAAATGAATGTTTTTTAATTCAATGCATTTGAAGCTGTTGCACTAAATTATGAAATATTTAATTAAATTGTTAAATATTAAAATTCAAATTACAAATTATTTAACTTTAAAATAAATTTCACTACATATAAATCAATAAACACTGTTATAAATTTTTTACTGTTAACTGTTTATACCATTAAAAATTTTTGTATGTGTATTTGTCTTAAAATATCTCAAATATATAAAATACATAGATTTTGGTCAGAAATTGCTCAATGCAGTAGGGTTCAATATTAAAAACTGCCTTTCTAGTGATTTGGTGAATTGGCAAGTTTTAGCGTGATTCTTGGTGACTTTAGGACTTTTTCATGAGATTCTTGGTGAAATTCTTTCCACGTCAAGACAAATATGAATAGTACCACGGGGGATAGAAGGCTTAGTAGTGAAGACAAAAGCGCTATGTCATAGTTGCTTAAAACACATGTCTAGTAACATGAGATCGCGAGTTCGTATCTCGCTGGTGATTGTTATCAACCTATTTGGGTCACTTAAACACAATTTTTGTGTGTTATAAAACTATAATGGTTGGTTAAATAGCAGAGTTAAATTCAACTTTAAGGTATACAAATCATTACAAAATGATGAAAATGGCTGAATTGCTAGAAACTCATGAAATCTCTAGACCAAGAGTGAAACTCTAGTCTTGAATGCTATTCTAGTGCATAGAAACTGTTATCGGTCTGTATTTGTGTTTGGAAAGCCATTTCCTGTTGTATTAGATAAATTGCAGCAGAGTATTTGTGATTTGTACAGCTGCTGGAATTTCCTTATCCTCAGAAATTGTTACGAATAAAAGTCTTTGATTTTTAAAATTCTATTTTAACGACTCATAATCAACACAAACTTTGATATAAAATACAAAATTGCAGTAATCGAATCTTAAACATTAAACTAAATTGTTAGTCGATTTAAATATTCATCTGTTAAAATCTGATAGAAACCAATAAAAGGAGAGGATAAGATGATGGTAAGTTATCAATTCTGGAACATTCTTTCGCTGGGTATCAAAAGGTGAAACTTTATCAACATTTCATTCTTACTCACACCTGCTTAAGTGAAAGTACGCTTTTAGTTCTTTCAATCGACTATAGAATCTCTACTCAGAATCAGAATTTAGCTATGGAACCTACTCAGAATTCAGACATGGAATCTTCTCAGAATTCAGGTATGGAATCTTTACAAGTAAATTTTTTTCTTAGGCAGAATTAATATTTAAAGTATTACACATTTATTGTTATTTATGTTTAGTGTTTATTTAGATCAAAAATTTTTAATATAATTTGTATAGTTTAAAGATATTCTTAACTGTCGATATAAATTATCTATTATTTCCAATCTTATTTTAATATACAGACATTTCAATTTCTTTCATATCGTGTATAAATAAAAAAATTTTAACTGTTTTAATTTCACCTATGTTTAACGCTCTATTTAATATTAACTGATATAGTAAATATTTCCAATTGATTATGTAAAGTTATGTTTAATTTTTTTAAAAACTTTTAATCATTTTGAACTTAATTTGCATATATTTCAATCGTCTGTAAATATTTAATGGTTTATGCGCTTAACGCTATTTCATATTAACTTATTTAATAGAGTGTGTAAATATAAATGTTTGATTATTTTAATGATTTCAATCTACATATTTAAGACTATTTAACATTAAATTATTTTACATATTGTTTGTAAATATAAATGTTTAATGGTTTCGATCAAAATATTTTTTAACTTAATTTGTTATATTTGCATATACAAATCGTCTGTAAATATTTAATGGTTTATGCGTTTAAAGCTATTTCCTATTAATTTATTTAATAGGTATGTAAATATAAATGTTTGATTATTTTAATGATTTCAATCTACATATTTAAGACTATTTAACATTAAATTATTTTACATATTGTTTGTAAATATAAATGTTTAATGGTTTCGATCAAAAATATTTTTATAATGTGTTTAACTTAATTTGTATTTATTTCAATTGTATGTATTTATTTTATGTTTTATTTGATTAAAGCTATTTTATTTTAATTTTTTTTATAGAGTGTGTAAATATAAATGTTTGATCATTTAATGATTTCAATCTACATATTTAAGACTATTTAACATTAAATTATTTTACATATTGTTTGTAAATATAAATGTTTAATGGTTTCGATCAAAATATTTTTATAAAGTGTTTAACTTAATTTGCATATATTTCAATCGTCTGTAAATATGTTTAATGGTTTAGTGTTTAAGGCTATTTCATATTAATTTATTTAATAGAGTGTGTAAATATAAATGTTTGATTATTTTAATGATTTCAATCTACATATTTAAGACTATTTAATATTAAATTATTTTATACATATAGTTTGTGAATATAAATGTTTAATGGTTTCTGATCAAAATATTTTTATAAAGTGTTTAATTTAATTTGCATAGTGTAGAATATATTTTAATATGTTTCACACGTATTAACATAAATATATTTTAAATGTTTTGATGAAATAGTTTTTAAGTTAATTTACATAATGCATTAATATATTTCAATAGGTGTTATGTGTATTAACATAAATATGTTTTAAACGTTTTGAATTTAATTTACATTTAGAAATACATTAGTTCTCTAAGTTTAAGCCAATCTGTTTTTAATATATTTTAATTAAAGGAAAAACATGATTAGATCATTATACTAATACTTTTATTTTCCGTAGTTTGTTGACTTTGGCATTCCCGAAGAGGAATTGAGAGAAATTCTCAACGCTGCAGAATTGCAAAATGAATGGAATGACTCAAACCCTGTTTGGGATGTCGAACCCACTACATCATCTAGTGGTGTATCATCAACAATAAAACAATCAAAGACTGAACCAACGACTTCAAATTCATATGCTCATGTGAGTACTTGTATGTTTTATGATATTATTTTGTAATCAGAGTACTATATAAAATTTATGCCAAGCCCTTTTTTCGATAACTAATACAGTTTTAAAGTTTATCCATGTTAGTAATAGAATTCCTCTCTCACAATTTAAATTATCTAACATTAGTATTGATTCAAAGTTTATTAAAAAAAAATTTTAACTTGAACTCGTATTTGGAAATTATCATAACACAGTTGTTAATAAAATATAGTTAATTATATACTCTACAAAATTATAATAATAAAATCGATTAAAATATTAAATGTTCATAAATTAATAAAATAGAAATAAAAATTCTAAAACGATTTATTTCGGTTTTTAGGTTTGAGATCAATGTAAAAGGTTGGTATTAAAAAGTTCACATGCGATTTGTGAGAAAAAATTTACACATAACTGTGATTTAAAAAGGCATGTGTTAACTCAACAGCGCAATAAAATACATGCGTGTAATCACTGTGAATTAAAAATTCAATTCAAGGTTACAATTAACTGCACACGAAGTCTTTTATTAGATCCTCGTTCTGAGTCTAAGTCTAAAACATTTTTATTAACTGAACTAAATTTAATACAATTAACATTCTACTAATATTTTTAAAAAATAAATTCTGTTAGTAGTACTTGAAAATACAGAAATGTTGTTAGAAAACTGTTGAAAGCATCATAACTACAAGCAATGTCTCTTTCAAAGAGAAATGAAAAGAATGGAACGAAAACGCATTCAGAATTCTAACCATCAACTTTTTACAACTTCCTAAAATAAAATCTCCTCTCACCATTTGATGATAAAAGGTATCTCTTAGACGACGGTATATCCTCATACTTTACGGCCATCATAAAATTTCCAGACATCCTTTCATAACTCTTTATTAAATATATTTATAAATCATTTGCTGTATATATTCATAAATCATTTGCTGTATATATTCATTTCTAAAGCTTGAAAATAGACCTACTGGGGAATCTCGCCAAGCATAAAATAAAGGAGATAATGCACCAAATGTGCTGTACGCCTTATGTGGTGTGGAAATCAGCACTATTTTAACTAATTTATATTTGCAGATAATGTGACCATAAAGGTAAGTAATTAGTATTCAGTCATTTATTCTAAGTTCAAATCATTTAAAATGTCTATAATTTTATTTAAAAATTATTAATTAAATAACGATTAACATTTGTTTTAAATTCTACTAATATTAAAAATATATTCTGTCAGTAGTATTTGAAAATAATTTATCTTTATATCGTAAAATAAATTCTTTTTCGATAAAATTTAATTAATATTCTAAAATTCTCAATATTGTATAAAAACACATTTCTTTTAAAATGAAACTCTAGGTGAAAATTCTGAAAATATATTCGATTTGAAATTAAATTCTACAACTTATTAAATTTTCATAATATTATACACTTTAAAATATATTATAATCCTTAAACAAAAATATTCTGTTGAAATCACTGCGAAGTCCAAATCATTTCCTATAATCATAAACCATAAAACCACTCCATCAACGAAGTCCGAATAGCTCAGCTGGTAAGATAACGGACTACCACTGCTGAGGTTCTCGGTTCTATCCCCGCTGATAACAAATTTCTATTTTTAAAATAAAAATATGCAATTCCAAATTAATCCCATAGAGGGCAGCACTAGTATAAAAATTAAGGTTTGAAAATTCGTCAATAGATGGCACCACTATTTAATGACGTCACTCTGAACCCTCGTATAAGACTACAAGCCTATGACATCACCGCTACTGCTGATAAGATTAGCTCCGCACTCCGCAGCAATCCACCGTTCCAGCTCCGCAGGTGAACTCTCCTTTTTACACTACTTCGGTGATAGCTGAATTTGGTTGTCTAACATGTCCCAAAGATTTTTTGATTTACTGAAGTCTAAAAGATAAAGGACAAATGTTGTCATTATGACCGGATAAATGCTATACAAATACGTTGTTGGAAGATTCTATTGCTGGTAGTTGCACATCAAATAAAATACTTTAAGCAACGTCTCTATCCCCAAATGTCATCAGAGATTTTACGAGTCTTTGACTGAAAGTGCCTCTAAGCTCGATTGAAGACTATTCCAGTTGATTTCAGACTAGATTGTCCTATTAAGCATTGTATTTGTGTTGCAGCTTAAGTTATATTGATTCAGCAACAATATTAAATTCAGTTGCTGAATTTTCAGTCTTTCAATAAATTTTTATCGATTATCTGTATTAAGATAGCAAATTCCTTGAAATTTGAATTATCTGTTCAGACAACATGAGATTGATTGAGAGTAGCCCGATTACAAATACCACAATTTATGGTTAATTGTAATAGGGCTGGCTACTCTCAATCAACATTGGTCAATCAATGCTTTGATTATTAATAATATCAATAATCAGAGTCCTAATGTGTGACGAAATTCTCCAGTCCGGTATCTACTACAGTAGTCTGTGAATAATATCTTTTTGCGTCATTAAATTTCTGCAAGATATAGAAAATAACATTGAATAGATGATCATATCATTATTGTATGGAGTTGGCAATGTTTGCTTTCATGATAATAATACTGCTGTGATTGTCATATATGTTTCTGAGTCACCTGAAAGTACCACCGAACACAAATAATGATGAAAGATTTACAGATGATCATTTACTAGATTGTTATATAAAGTGTTACGGTTGCGTGCTATTTGATAAATTGTTTCAGTTGCTCTCAATTTTCCTATTTCGTACATACATTAAGAAGACTGGTGAATTTTTCGTTTAACTTGGCGACCAGTGAACTTAAAAGCCTTATTGTTATTTAGTAACCTAATAATATTCCCAAAGAGAGGGCAATAGTTGTTTTAAATTTATGATGCAATTGATTATAATACCATAGAATGACAATATAGCTTCGCCCAAAATGTAAGCCGACTTCTGACCACTCTCAAATTCAAAAAGCTTTTTCGAGTATGAACGAGTTAATCGAAATTATATGTTGCTGTTAATTACGCTATGTATCTATAGTATAGTGCGGAATATATCCCTCCACAATGCTTTTATTGATATAAAAAATTTGATCATTTAATCAACCAGTATAATATTTTCATAGTGAGGTTTTGATATGTTGTTTAGTCACATAATTTTTATAACTTATACATGTTCTATTATAACAATTATTGTAAATTGCATTTTTTGTTACTGAGAAAATGATATTTTCATTAATATAATAATCACTGTTTAATTTTTGAATAGTTATACGTGGAAAGATAATCATTGTAAATAAACGTAAGAACGCAATTGTTACTAATTACTGCGTTTTTATAATGCCAAAAATTTGTTTTTAAGTAGATTTTTAAGATATTAACTACAGTTTATCAATACACAAATTATGAATAATTCTGTAAAATATTATATAACTTATTCAGAAGTTAAAAAACATAATAATCAAATAAAAGTTCGTATTAAAATATACATCATTAAACTACTCTTTTGGTATGGTATCATGCTTTATCATAATTTTATTTTGAATATCTTAAAATATATTTTGAAAAATTACTCATATTTTTCAAATTTTTTGTACAAGAACAAGAAAATGTCACAACTTAGAACAAATTCATTTATTTTTAAAACTTCTTCCCTTTAATTACACTATTGAAAGTGCAGTAAATAATACAAAAGCAAATTTATAGTTTTGAAACAAATTGTACAGAATTGTGATTAAAATATAAGCTAAAGAAAATAAGCTACCGTTTTTGATGGATAACTTAAAATAAGTTTTAAGAAAAAAATTTAGAAATATAGTGTAATTATGTAGAACTCCAGTCTTTCAATAATATAAGAATAATAATAATCGAAGTTCTAAAATTATATTTGAAATATTTTTGACTTAGTGATCGAAAAATCGTATTTAAACGCTATAAATTGCACAAATTCTCCACGCAGAGATTTTATGTAATCCCTCTAAATTAATGATTTTTAATGTATCTCTGAATTGAAAATAAATTACCTTAACTAAATAATTAATTTAGTAGTTCCTTTATTATCATCAAGTTAAGTTTGGATGATGACAAATAAATTTTTCTGAAATTTCAGAACAAACATATTTAGTCTTTTTTTAGAAAATTTAAACAAAAGCAGTAGGTTCTTCCAAAAATTCACAAAATTTGGATGCCTTTGTATATTTTAGATTAAAGGTTTGCTTCTTTTGTTTTTCCATTGACTAAACTTAAGAGCCAATATTTGTTTATAATTTTCTCAAAGAAATATTAGTCATGCTTGTAATGTTTTGTGAAATTTATTTTCGTCAATCTTAAATGAAAATATTTATCGATCTACAATAAAAACTCGAGTATCATCAAATTTACTGAAAAATAAACTGTTATTTAATTATTTGGTCTATAAAATTGAGAGTCGAGTTGATTGCTGAACAATTTCTGTGCTTCAATTAAACAGTGAATGGGATTGATTTTTCGGTCAGTTTGTTGTTGCTAGTAGCCTTTCAAACAAAAGGACTGGTACACAAGATTGACAAAGGATGAAAATCAGATTCAATAGACATGATTGACTAAAAATTTATATTATTTTTAAAGCACGTAGTTCATTCCCATTTAAAATAACCTCTGTCATATATAGCAAAACTTAGATTTAAACTTTCTGGATTTTTACTTTAATAATAATGCAAAAGAGCAATTAAAGTTTTCTAAATATTCAATAATGATCTTGACATATATTAAATATGTATATTTTTTTGACCCATGTTTCATTACTGATTTAATTCTTTATCAATCTTGTCATTTTGCACAGCTCAATAATTTTAATGTATAAAGCAAAATATAATATCTTTCACAAGTTCATAACTTGTTTCACACGAGAGAATAAATAAATAAAACAACAGAGACAACAACAACAACCAACCATAAAGCGTTATATCGTTTATTCATTCGATACAATGGCTACAAGATTCGTCTCTGGTATAAAAAAATACTCGCGCGCCTCCTCCCCCCCTTGACGACGTGGCGGGGGGAAGGTGAAGTCGTCCCTCTGGTGTCCGGGGAGAGAGAGGGAGGAAGAGAAGATATCACAGCCAAAAAATAAAGAATCCATTTTCTGCAGCACGGACTGGCACAAGGAGTCGAAGCTCAGACAACTGTTCCAGAGAGAGAGACACTGTTATGACAAGAATGTATCACAGGCAGCGTGTATGACACAGGGGGCGGATGGAACACTTCTTTCTCGGCACGTGGGGGGACAAGGGGAGGGACAAACAAAATGACACTGATAGGGGGCGGACGCGTCCATCCGCCAGTAGGGGTGATGTAATTTTTTTTTTTCTTTTTCTTGGTTGACAAACGGATCTCGTCCTCCGGATGACTGGGCCCGGAATCCTTTCTCATATCCTGTTTTATAGATCCTCACCATCATTTCAAATTTCATTAAAAATGGAAGTTATTGATCCCAATATTGAATCAATCGAATTATTGTTATCGTCTTTATCATTATTGGAATTTCAATGATGTCATTCAAAGAATATTTTTGTCATTTATTAGAAAAAAAAATACATAGATTTTTGAACGAATGATATACATTTAATTGATTATGTAGAATAACATGTCTTTAATGCCCTTTAAATTATCTGCGGTATTTTCCTTTTTAATGAATCTAGTAGAAAAAAATAGGATTTTAGTCTTTTTTAAAAATAAAAACCATTTCAGAGCAATTTATTTCTTATTTTATTCTATATGTGTATTATATTTAAAATATAATAATTTATATTTAAAATAAAAAACTGAATTAATATTATTTTTAATATAAAATAAATTAATATAAAAAATTATTTTTTGCCAAATTTCATCAATTTAAATCTAATTTGTTTTATCTGTGCAATATTTATATTGCAACATTTATATAAATAAAATTATTTTTAATTATTAAAATATGATTGGAATTCTTTTTTATATTAAATTTATATGGCCAAGAAAAATCAATTCTTTACACTTTTTTTCTGTTATGACATCGAGTAATTTTCACATATAGTCGCGGAAATGTATTGATAAATGTCACCTGCACAAATGTGAGGATCATAAATTATTTACTACCATGCTTTCAACTGTTGCACAAAGATTCCGAGCCCTTACCCTCTGATGCACTCAAATAAAATTATTGATACAAAACTTCTCTACATATACACACATACATATATATATATCTGAAATTCTCAACAAGCAGTGTTTGGACAAAAAGTCCGGAGACGAGCCATCCGATTATCCTCCTCTCATCAATCAAGCTCGAACATTTGTTTCTTCCTATCGACACGCCTTTGCATTTGAACGAAAAATCCACAGAAGCAAACTTTATTTTACAAGAAAATGATGACATTCGGTTGGTGACCAGAAGGTAATACTGAAGCTCTACTTCCTGTCAATAAAGAAAGTTTTTTTTTGTTTCGTCAAAGATACGAGTTCAGAAGCTCTCATGGATGAAAAGTTAGTTTCCATGTTTGTTGTTCATCATCCGAAAATATTTCTATGTGCGAAATGGAAATAAATGTTTGCTTTGCGTGATGGTCAGTAGTAACTCTCCAAGTCCAATGTCTTTTTTTTTTACTTAGACCAACTCTAATAGCCACGAGGGAAGATACACATCATGGAACATAAATACTGTCTTATGTACAAAAATGACTATATTTGATTTCTTTTTTTTTTCATTATGTACACAACAATGACCGAATGTTTTAAAAACTACGCGGCAACATTCAGGAACAGCGCATTTACTACCTTCCCAGTCCTGTCTTAAAGGGATCTTTGGAGCGATCCGTCACAGGTCCTCAAGTCTGCTACTTGGTCCGAAAGGACCAGACCACATCCGTGGAATGTGATGAGGGACGCACCGGGAGTGTGAAGGGGGATGGACAAATGCTGACCAGCAGCCTTTCTTTATTATTATTATTATTTTTTTTTTTTAGCAAACGGACGTTTCTTCTCCTTCCAGTGTGCAGGCCACAGTTTCCAACTTCTCAGCCAGATGCATCTTCGAACAATAAGGATCCGTATAAAGTGCTTCCAGAATCTAAAAAGGGATAAAAAAATATTTTAAGCTTTCTGGTAAAAATGAACTCGCTACGGAATTCAATCACAAGTGAATATAATACTAGATGTAAAAAATATTTACCAATAATTATGTATGAAGGTAATCCGTTATCCAAAGAAAATATTGATTCAACTGAGAATATTCATGTTTAAATTTTATTTTTTTTACGTAAAGGGGAATTTGCATAAAAACTAAAGATAATTTTTAGCCTTAATAATTAATATGAAAAGCAATAATTTAAATGTATTAAAAGCGGCATGGGCATAATGTAATCCTACAGCTATATTATACGAGTGAGATAATTATATATATATATATATATATACAGGCATCTTGTCGATATTTAAATTGGTTGAGAAAGAAGGAAAAAGATGCTGTTAATGCACCAAATGCTTATTATGTATTGTGCTTTTAAGTGTGAATTGAGCTTTCCTTATATTAGTATGCTCATAAATTAATTTATATTAAATAAGATTTTTTTAGATAAAATCTGTAAGACAACAATCGTTTCCTTTTCACAGTTTATCGATAGAAATTATTTGTTTAATTCTTTACATTCAATTATTTTCTATAGTTGAAGAAATAATGAGTTCAGCGTACACTTGGATAGTGGCAGCATTAATAAAGTTCATTTTTTCAGCCATTTTAAAAGCACTAAAAGTTTTAATAAACTTGATTTTTAATAATTTCAATTCCTTAATAGTAGTATTCCAGTAATAAATTCAATTTAAGTAATGTCCTATTATCTTTTCTTTTTAATTCAAAATAATTGCAATATATTCTGATGTTAATAAAATTATAAATTAGTAATGAGAACATTACATTTTTTTTCTATTTAAACCATTAATTTGCTATAAATTTCTATAAATTTGATAATTAACTTTTACATAATGCTAATGGAAATTTAAAACTAAAGCAACTAAATCAATATGTATGATAATCAGGCCTATCTATTTATCTATTACTTTTAAAAGAAATATGAAAACCCAGAATTATATAAGAATATAAGATTATGTAAAATGCATAGATAACATATTTCTTATTCAATAGTAATTTATGACTGAAATCTACATCAAAATAAAAAAATATACTTTAAATATTTTAAAAGGTTATATTCAAATAATCGAAAAGAGAATTTTATGTGAAATTTAGGATATAATCTCTACAAAATTTACAATTCGAATAAAATATAAATGATAGTTTCTTTGTATATTTATCCTTCCAGCATAAAATATACATAATTATAATAAAGAGTCTCATTATTTATAAATTAAAAGATTTAAGCGCTTTAAAACTTATCATAGCTTTTGATCAAATATATATTTATGAACTTTTTCTTTATCTAAATTTATTTACATCGATTATGCAGGATAAAATTCTTTAAAAAAGTTATTGAGTTTAGTTTTAAAAAAAATTGATGGCTTTGTAACATCTTCATCAGAAATTTGGAAAACTAAGCTTACCTGATCATTATACTTTGCAGCATAAACATACAGTTCTCTCAAGGCACTGACGATGTCGAATTCTCCATTGTGTGACTAAAAGGAAAATTAAAAAAAAAATAATTATAATGCTCTAAAATCATTTGCAATCAAAACCTATTCTTTACATTAATTAAAGTGTCATATACAAGCTTTCCAAAAGATGCTTATAACTATGATTTCTAGAAAATAAAAATAATTTTTTTTATTTTTACTTACTGTAATAAACACGGATGTCGCGATAAAAATTCAAATCATACAAATCAAGCGAAATAATATACTTAATGTTTTCATAATACATGGTGTAAATTTAATGTGATTACAGAATATAATAATTCTTACTCTCTCTCTCTTTCTCACGGCTGAGCTGGCAGCCGAATGGTTAGCGCTCTTGCATTCGGTTCAACATTTCGTGGGTTCGAATCCCACCTTGGGCATAGATGTTTGTAGTGGTTCGGATTCCATTTTAAAAACCGTAGGTCCCGGTCTAATTAGCCCTCGGGTGCAAAAAGTGACCGTTGAGCGACAAACAAACCAAGTAAACTCTCTCACACACAGCCGAGCTGGCAGCTGAATGGTTAGCGCTCTTGCCTTCGGTTCAACAGTTCGTGGGTTCGAATCCCACCCAGGGCATGGATATTTGTAGTGGTTCGGAATCCACTTTAAATCGTTGGTCCCCTGGTCTAATTAGCCTTCGTGTGCAAAAAATGACCGTTGAGCGACAAACAAACTCACACATACATACACACACACATATATATAGGTTACTTATGATTTAAGAGAAATATCCTGTAAGGAATACTGCATAGACAAGGACTTTTAATTAAAATATAATTATGATATGAAACTTAATTTTAATGTATATTGGTTTTTTATTAGAAAAAATAGCTGACAAAATGTGAATTTCAACTAAAATTTTTAAAATCCCACTGAAAACATTAAAATATATATATTTTTAAATATAGTATGATTATTTAAAAAGTATGATTGGTTATTGCAATAATATTATACTTTTATGTTTTTAAATTCTCATAAAATAAACAATTATTTTTTATTTTATTTGAATAAAAAATCTTTGCAAGAGAGAGTTTTTTTAACAAGGCCATTTATCTATTTACTATTTTTAAACTGAACTAATAACAGCATTAATAGCTAAATTTTGTTGGTTCATTTGAGCTTATAATTTTTTTTCTGAAAAGTATTATGGATCAAAAAGACAAAATTAATTTTTAAAAATATCTTAAATTAGAGACAATGCTCTAATTTAATAAAGAGTAACAAAAAAGTAAATTGGAATAAAATGTTCCCGAATCAGTCCTTGAAATCAATGTTTTAGATTTAAAAATTTTAAATGCTTATAATGTAATAAAAAACAAAAAAACTTGTATAAAAAAGTTGCTAAGTTTCAGACTAAATAATTAATTAATTAGTTAATTAGAAAGAAAAGTATTAATTATATTTTTCTTTAATTAAAAAAGAAATGTGTATAAAAAATCACAACTATTATTTATTTTGTTATCATAGCAGAAATTAAAAGTTCAATAAAGCTGAACTTTTTTTTAAAATTTTCTTTACTTTTTAATTATTTTTTGAATAATACTTTACTTTTCAATTATTTTTTGAAAGAAGATGAAATAATATTCTTTTTTAAATACCTTTAGCAAAAGTACATTAGTTTTTAGAGATAAAGATTTAAGATTAAATTTTAGAAATAAATTATTTAAGATTACAATTAATTATTATAATTATTCTTATCCCTCATATTATATATATTTAAACACTAATATTGGAAATTAAATTATTAAATATTGCAATATCACTATTCTTAAAATGCAAGAAACATTTTTTCATGATTAGATTCACAATTTTAATGGCGTCCATTGATTAATAGCAAATTCTTATTCACAAGTTTATACATGGCGTATTTCAATTCCATCTAATGACTAGATAAATTAAAAAAAAAAAAAAAAAAAGATAAAATTGATTTAAAAATAATATGTAGTTAAATTTATTGCATGCTATTATCAAAATATGATAAATATACAAATCTAAAATATTTAAAACATATTTCTTCCATTAAATTATGTTAAGAGTACAATGGATTTGAAGAATACGGTGAATGAATGAGAGTAGAATAAGTATGCAGCAAGTTTACCATTGATAACGCCTGCATGGCTACACACATTTCCTGATCGGTGACTGGGGGCATGGACGCTACGTCTTGATAGAACCTGTTGACCATTTTACGATAGGTAGGAATGTCTTTGGCGAACAGTAGTTTGTTCGAAGGAGAATCCTGCGAGAAAAATATCAATGAAAAAAAAAAAATCTGAGTAAACCAAACTATATTTATTCTGATCGAAATCTTAATTTCTTTAAAGTCTTACGATATGATTATTAAAAAAAATATCATTTTTAGAATTAAGCATAGTATCATATTAGAATTAAATTTAATTGTATTCTAAAGATATGAAATATAAGGGAGCCGAATACAATATGAAAATATCTTTTAGTTTTTATACGAAGATTTAAAGTTCAAGTATTATTTATAACAGTTTACCTTCAAAAGACATCTAATAAAATAATTATTTAGAATGCAATAAAAAATTATTTGAAAATGGATTCATAAAAACAAACAGAAAATTAACGCCTATTAAATGCTTTCAAAAAATAGGATTCCTTCCAGCTTTCAATAAATTGTTCAGATTTAATTTATATATTTTATTATTTATATCTACAAATAAAATAAAAATATTTGTAGATAATAATTGTAATAATAAAATAAAATTTTTTCTTAACAATCTAAATAAATTTTTAAATTAAAAAATAAAACGAAAAATAAAATGTAATTATTTTGATACAATAATGTAATTTTGGCTACAAAATATAACAAAGTTGCAGCCTAAGTAATAACGATTCACAGTAATTTTTTTTTCATCACAGGAAAACATAAAAAACACTTTAAAAATAACAACGTTGAGAAAATGTAATCTGATTATTCAAATTTTTGTTTCTTAGAATATACACTGCTAACATAAAGAAACGAATTCACTGAAAATGTGGAAATTTCAGCTTTTATAAAGGTAAAAATAAAAATTCAAACAGCTTATTTAATAAAAATTGATTCCTTTTTCCAACAGTAAATATTTTGCAACCAACTTTTCGCTAACTAATTTAATTTTTTAACTTTGCACTTTATTCCAAATAAAATTTTAGAAAAGATTATTTTAATTCATTTTTGTGTTCCTATAATGATAGAAAATAATTCATCATAATAGAAATCTACAATTATTGATAAAAATTGCGTTCTTTTAAATGGCAACATACTTTTCCAAGCCTGTGTTCTGAAGTGGAGCAAGCATCCATCAATGTTTGAGCTATGACAGACAGACACGAATCAACGACTGGAGTTTTCTGGATGTCCAAAACAAAATCTGGATTTTTTATGAAGTTTACCCAAAATCGGAGTGGAAGGCTATTGGGACAAAAAAAAAAACATAGTCAGTTTTTTAAGAAATTAATTTTCAAAAGTATAATCATTGTATATTTCTAGAAATAGCCTGCTTTGTTATGCTTCATGTTATTATTCTACGAATCTTATGTGAAAAAGAGTTCTTTCTATTCCATCCTAAGTATTTGAATTTGTTGTCATTGGTATCTTTTCTATAGTTCATAAATAATAATTACGATTCGTGTGTTACATGGTGGGGCAATAGATTGTGCAGAAAATCTGCTAAGGAATTGTTGCTAACTCAAGAAAAACCTGAGTATAAATCAGTTTTTTTTTTATTGAGTTATCAAGAAAAAACTGTTTCATAGTTAATGAATTGATAATAGAAAGGAAAAAAAGTTCCAGAAGAGGGTGAGAAAGATGAGGAATCTATCCAACGAGGTATCTTTCAAATTGTTAAAAAGAGATATTGGTAAAATAAAGGTACAGTGGTTAAAAACAAGAACTTTTTTCGGAAGCAATGTGGTAATCTTTTCCAGCCTCGATCACGAATGACCTTTTGATTGGACAGTTCTTATCTTCAGGAGAAGAGTAACATCGTTAGCGCGCGCGCACACACACACACAAACACAAACACACACACACACAAACACACACACACACACAAACACACACACACACACAAACACACAAACACACACACACACACAAACACACACACACACACAAACACACACACACACAATATTCTTCTCCTAAAGTTAAGAACTCATATTATTACTGAAGATAAGCAGTCGCAATTCAAGAGGAAAGAAGCAGCAGGGCACCAGATTTATCATTCGATAGTGACAATTGAGATAGTTATTTCATGTTTCAGCGTTTTATCATCTTTATTTAAATTTCAGTAACTGAATGATATCTAATTATTTTTATGCTCCTTTCACCCAGGCCAGATTATATATCATAAATTATATATAAATAATTGTAATTGTAATAAATTTAACAATGCCAAATTAAATTATCTTTAAACGACAAAATTTTTAAGTATAAAAAGTAATAAATATGGTAATTATTTAAAATAGCCTCTAATATATGTATATTAAATTTCTTTTTATCAAGTAGATATATTATTAGATTCTCTCGCATATTATATGTAACAGGATAATATCAATAGATATTGATACCATACATAGTATGAGAGATTTAACTGGTTATACGAAATTATACACAACGCAATAAAAATAGTTTTATCCTTTATAATCTCATTCGACTAGTTGTGGTATTGAACTTGAGATAAAGTGTTCTACACATATGAATTAGATTATACATAAACTATAATAGAAAAAAAAAACTCAGTAATATCCTATCTGAAACACTAAAATAGGAAGCACTGATGTCTCACCTGTTGCTTTTCCATGCATGTGCAACTTCTGGGTCCAGAATGGCATGAGTGGCTGAAGCCTCGTCCAGTAAGTCGAAGAGCCACTTGACCGCAGGTGGCAGGCACTCGTTGGCAGTCAAGATGGTCGTTAAGAAATCATCTACAAACTTTTGCACTGTGCCCTGGGAAAGAATAATGTTATAAGCAAACAGAAAATTTTTTAGTTAACTAATACTTAGACGTTAATATTTATGCTGCAAAATATTGAATTAGTTTTTAAATGTTGATCTTAAAATGAGTTCAATTAGGTGGAATTATTTGAAACAATGTTTATTGTGTTAAATCTTACATAGAATTGATGTACACAAATTTTTGTTTTGACAACTTTACCATAAATTATAAATTATTTTCATTGGTGAAAATGTGTTTTGGCTCCCCTGCTTGGCGCATTTTCAAAAGGTCGCCAACTGGCGCGTTTTCGCGTGTTGTCTCGCCGAGTTGAATGATCCGAGAGACACTACGCAAAAACGGCGTTTCTATGGCGACGAAACCGAAATCCGTGTTTTTAACGAGTTGTATAACAACGAATACACAAATAATTGTTTAACAAAAAAGACAGGATTGCCACAGAGAGTGCATTTAGGATGAAATAGTCAGGGTTACCACGCTTTCCGCGTCTATCGCCCATTTGGCGAGAAAGCAGTACGCAAACCACAGATTAACCTTTTTATTCTAAAGAGTTGCAAAAATACATCTTAAATATACACCTTTCTAAATCAAATGGCTGAAAACTGCTCGACGTTTGTTTTTTTATATATAAGAGCTAGTTCTATTGTGGCTTCTGCAATTTGAACTAGATTACTATAAATATACATCCCAGATGAGAATTAAACAAGACATAAATTTTCGCCAAAATAAATTTCCATAGTTGAGTATAGGTAACATTCTATTATTTTACCGGGCATATTGCATATGTAATGTGTTATACAAAGTGCAAAGAAGCTCCCTCACAATTTTATAATTTATTAAAGCAAAAACAAGAAAATACTAATACAAAACGTCATTTGGAGAGAATTCGACTAAATTATCAATAAGAACTCGGTGAAATATTTTGAACATCAGGTTATTTGAGAGTAGAAAGTAAAGACTGAAGTCAACTAACTTTGGTAGATACATTGACTTCAAATGCTGATAAACTAATGATAATATAAAATAAATTATATGAACTAAAATATTAATATTTTAAAATATTTTTACTGAAGTTTAGATAAGAAAGATACTTCCTTACAGTTTGTACACAAAAGTTCTAGGTCATCTACTTAACTTTAGAATATTTACATCAATGGTCATAAAAAATGTGTCGAAATATGTTACAGGGGCACATAGCCACTTTCCTTAAATCTAGAAGACAATTTTCTATAACCCGAACAGTAAAAATTCTTAAGTTATGTAATACGAGAAAAAAGGGGAAAATCCGTTAGTGCTGTAGAACAACATCGTTTGCTTGTGCACATGGTCCAACAATATTCTAGTACATACTCCTGCATCCAAACAACGAATCGGGAAAATCATATTTTTATTGTATTTTCTAGAGTCATATTTTCCTTTCCAAGAGATATTGACTATGATTGAAAAAAGTAAATTGAGGGAACATATTGATGATAAACATACTTATGAGAATTAATTGATCACGTAAATTGTGGCAATCTAAGATCAATGAGAGTTGTACACTTTTTCTTTTCATATCTGTGCATCTATAGAATCCATCGTTTAATATTAAAATCAAAAGGACAATATTGAAAATATAAACATATACAGTCCATGAAAATTAAGAAAGATTGATATAAAATGATCCTTAATAGATGCAAATACTATTTCTGAAATGGCACTTACAACAATAGAAATCCAAATCCCGATATCTTTACTGAACAGGAAGAACGTTGAATACAAATTTGTGACTGGTCACGCAATGGAATCTTCAGAACATTTTCAGAATACGGTATTAAAGTTAAAAAATATTTGACTAAATTAGCTAATAAATAAAGCCATGCAAAATGAAAAAAAGCAAAGAAAATGGCGACGGAAATTTTATTTCACAGTAACAAAAATCCAAGTTCAAGCTTTTTCATTGAATTAGTTGTTGAAATTTTAATTAGTCGATGGTTGTGTGATGGAATCATTGGAAGGCTAAATATTCCACCATTTTTCCGTAACGTAAAAAATAAATAAATAAATAAATAGGACATTTTTAAAAAGCTTAATCGCTTAAGATAACGCATATGTTTATAATATTATACAAATGTTATATCGAGTTAAAAAAAAAAAGAAAACAATTTTCTTTTTCAGGCTGCAAAAACTGTTGTAAACATACTTATTTCATTTCACGTAATGGAAAATGTAAGTAATGATATGGTTTTAATGTATTTTCACAAAATATATATAGTTTTTCTACATTTTTTAAAGAATTTTTCTTAATATTTTATGGAGATAATTAAGGTTTTATACACAAAAGATGTTGATAATTCGATACGCGCGTGCGCGTTGATGTGAAAAAGAGCTCGTGAAACAGAAGTACGTTCTTTTGAATTTGAGTTAAAATGGAACTTATAAAAAATTGTTTTTGATATAGAAAATACTATCTATATTTTCGACTCATATACAGAGGGTTATGTCTTTTATGTTAGCATCACAAAATAGATACAAAAAGTTAGGTTTTAACATTATTATTAAAAATATTAAATTTATAAATATGCTTTCAACAGCGAAAAAATAAAGTCTCAATATTTTAAAATTTTGATTTAAATTTATAAATAAATTTGAATATACCTATACAACCTTCACAATGCAAACAGAAGTAATATCTAATTATTAGTAATAGATAGATATATTACTAATTAAGATAATTACTTAATGACATATTGTCTGTAAATGAGAAATATTTCGGTATTTATTTCAGCATTTATATTATCTAAACAAAAAGTCATCATGAAACTCAAGGGTTTTAAATTTTGAAATTGTATGAATACGGCTGCTGCCTCCTACACACGTAGCGACTGCTCACTTGTTGAAGAGCCTAAGAGACTTGTTTCCAATGCTATTGCCTCTGGCTGGGAGATAGTTTTTCAATGGATCCCTAGCCACTGTGGGGTGCCTGGAAATAAAAAAAGCAGATGTGTTGGCTAAAAATGGTTGTAAGCTGCCTCAGCCCCTGTTTCCACTAACTGTCCATCAGTTTAGTTCTGAGGCTAGGGGGAAAATTGACCAACACCTAGAGCAAATTTATACAGCACTTTCAGCAGATAAAAAGTGGAACGTTCTTATGAAGTCGCCTGTCCCGAAAGATTTGCCTCGTGCAGTTTTTACAGCAAATTTTCGACTTTTAACTGGACATAACTTTTTGTGTAAACATCTACACCGCATTGGTGTAGTTGCTGTAGATACCTGCCCCCTTTGTTTGTCGGGTGAAATTATGGACTTTAATCATTTGACAACTTGCACTGCACTTGCTTTTATTACTTTTGACTCTGACAACTTTACCAAGGCTAAATTTTATTGGGCCGCCAGAGGTCTTATGGCAGATAATGCCAATGACTGACGTAGGATAAAAAAAATGTATGAATATGTATGATACAAATGACAACAGCTAAATAAAAAGGAAAGATTATAGTGCAATGGACATTCATCATGCTTCACTTATAACAAACACATCTGTAAGTTACGAAGTGTGTTTTAGTTACCTTAGTGGATAACAATCTTGTAAGAAAGATCTCTGGAATCGATTTGTGCTGGTAATCCTTAATATTTGCCTGATCGTCCTGGTATTTTACCAGATGCCAGTACCGCAACCCTTGTTCTACATCATAGTGGCCGACGATTGGGGATACGGAATTCAATGACGCATTCCCCGTACCTGCAATAAAATTAAAGTCGCAAAAAAAATTGTATTTTAAGTCATCCACTGAAGAATAATATTTGACATTCAATTTTTTTTTCAATTGATTTAAGTTAAAGAATGAAGCAAATGTAAACTAAAAGTCACTGAAAGCTTTTTTCAGGAATACGAAATCTGAATGCATCCTTTATTTGAATAATATTTTATTTGAGTTTAGTGGATTTGTGAGAAATGAAAAGAAAAATTGTGGAAAGATGAAAAATATTTTAAATGGATAAAATATTATTATTTAATCAAACTATATAAATAAACTTTAATAATTTTATTGAATCTGCATAGCTTTCTAATTCAATATATTTTTGGAAATTGTGTTTATGTAATGAAAACAAATTAGTTGATTTATTATTGAAATTAGAAGAGGATTTAATGCATAATATAAGCTCAAAATTTATACATTTTTATAGTTTATTTGCTAAGCTTTTAAACTCATTATTTATACTTAGATGTATTCAGTCAATTGCATGCCTAACTAAACTTAGAACTTATACTAGGGATGGTTGCTTTTTAAAAGTATATATATGTGTTTATTGGCAAATAAGTTTTAAGATTATTAAAAATCATATGTGCTTATATACTTGACGCCGATTACAGGGCCAAAATTTATAGAGAAATTCCAACGATATAAGTTTAAATAATGGTTTTGTTTCATTTAAATTTTCCAAATATTTCTTTTATTTAAATTTAAAATAGTTCTATTTAAATTTTGTATACAGCATATAATGAAATTCAATACTCAATTAAAAAAAATTACTATTTAATGCTGAATTTATGAATACGATTCAATGAAAAATAAATCTTGACAATTTCTGGCTATAACAATATAGTTTGATTAAATTCAAATACTAACTCTCTTTGATCCTTTTCCTCTCTCGTACAACCTTGATACGAGAAATAAATTCGTATTTAATATATAATGTGTCATTTCAGTTACTAAAAATATTCTTCCCGTGATTAATCATCTATTATTCGCAGACTATTTTTCTCCCGTTTTCCTTTCAGAAATCCAATTACAAATGTCTTTTTTTTTTATTAAACGAGTCTAATGCAAACCATACACAAAAGACGTTTAGATTAAAACTAAAAATAAAAAGGTTATCTATCCAAAAAATACCTCATGTAAAATGTTGACTTGCAACTAGGTGGCGTGATAATCGCTTGTCTAGCCACAATGAAATATATATATATATATATATATATATATATATATATATATATATATATATATATAGATGGATATTGTGGTTTTCAGGAATATTTTATAATTCTATTCAATTCTGCTAAGAGTAAAATAAATATACCTCAATTTCTTTTTAACGTTACAGATAAATAATCATATTCATTCAAAATCAGAGCTTAAAATTCAAACTATTTCTAAAATTTGCAAATTTTCGGATCTAATTCCTTTTTACTGGTTTTAACTTCGCCGAGACAAGTGAAGAAAACGCAAATTATAACGTCTGGTATTCGAGAAATGTATGAATGACGTTTAATTTAAGATTGCATATCCTGGACAGTTAAGGGAAGAAAACATTCTTTTTCTTAACGCATGGATTTAACTGTCTGCCTATATTCCTCATTTCGATGAATAAAAGTATTTTCGAGAATTTTATTACTTTTAATATTTAATGCTGTTCTGACATATTTTCTAATCTATAGTCTCTGCCCGAAATTAGAAGTGATATTTAAGAGAAAGAGAGACAGCTCTCGCCGTCGGAGTATATATTACATCAAGTACATTATTTTCATATACATGTTGCTGGTCATGTATAGAATGATGACATTCTATACAGAATATCTAGACATTTAATCGAATGCTTAATGTCTTCGGGAAAATATTGAGATAGGAGAACTTCTAGAATGCTTTTCTTAAGCCTGATATATAAAGCCTAATTATTCTAGAAAATGACAAGTAATATTTAGGCAAAATGGGAAAAAGAGGTCATGCTATTTAAAACTTTAAAAAAATTGTTTATTTTAACTAGAGAGAGAGAGAGACTATTTTGACTATTTAAACTTTAACTATATCATGACTGTTTGTAACTAAAATATGGATACATAGTTATACACATTCTATCATTCTACATTAAAATATTTTCTATTTAAAGTAGGGATTTTGTTTCTCAGGTGATTCCGATAATTTATATGAGACAAGCTTTTATTTTATTATTTATCTGAGGATTTAACTACTTGAGAATCAGGTACTGATTCTCGATTTAATGACCAAATGTATAATTTTGTGTGCTCCATACATTCAATGTCTAAAACAAACCAACAACTACAATATACATTTGTGGTTAATATCAGACCAATGCAGTATAAATTTATTGAACTTTTATTCTTAATTTGAGAAATATGAAAGTTGAAAAATATAAAACGATATATATCAACACCATCATTATTTATTTCTTGAAGAATTTTTATGACATGAAATAAACGTCGATTCCATTCTGATGACAAAGCTTAAATAGTAAAAATAGTAAAAAGTGACAAATAACGATGAATAATAGACGAAAACACTTAAGCGATATTTTATATTTATGAAAACTTCACTATCAAATTAATCATGATATCACCTTTTTTAAGATTAAATAATAACTCTATTATTAGTTGTGAAATATTTTTTATTCAGGACAAATTCCGGTTTAGTTCTAGTAATAAATATTTAATGGAAAAACAAACATTTTTTAACATTCTCATTACTCACAGTTAGAACTGAAGCTATCATTCTGCTTTGTGACAAGGCTCATGACAGCAGAGTCCTTGACGCCGTAATGCCTCAGAGTGTTCAATCTCCGCCAACCGTTGATTGTTTTGGTCGTCAGATCTTCGTCAGCCAGCGTCAAATGACCTCCTCGACCATGGCGCCATTCTAAGCAAAAATAAATAAACATTTGAGACCCCACATAAAGTAATTTATCAGTGTGTAAAATTTGTAACATCCATTTATCGAAGAAAAATTCATATACATATAATAACGTAAGAGATTCTTTCTGGTACAGTAAATATATGTACTTATTTGCAAATGATGTAAAATAAAATTTTATTTTCATACATTCACCTAATAAATATTCGATAAAAGAAAAAAAGAAAGAAGAGTCTGCATGTAAGCAAACAAAAATTGACAAATGAAAAATAATTCTAAATGAAAATCCTTAGTAGAAATCTAAATTCTTTTTGATTGGATGATTGCCTTAAATGTAATAAAAAATTTTAAAGTATTTGTCTGACTTATTTTTTTTTTTTGTTTTCGGATTTTTAAGTGTATTTGAGTACTTTTTTCTCAAAGGCTCTTCTTCTTATATAACATTTAATTATTTTTTCTCCGCAAAAAATAATGTATAATGTCTTTCCATTATTTTGAAAATAACAATATTCAAGCGCAATACACATTCGTAGATCGGATTTCAAGTAGAGTAAATTAAAAAAAAAATCATTGAAAGATATAGTTAACATTCTATTTCTCGGTGATTGAACACTAATTTATATTTAATGAAATCTACATTATTTGATGAATATCAACTATACATAAATATTAATTTTAAGCATTTATATCAAATTGCTTTATATCAAATTTTTATGTACATAGGGCTTCCGATAATTTATTTCAATATACATTTACATTTGGTCCATTATGTTATATTTTTCCTTTTCTGCTCTAACAATGCTATTCATTCGGTGGTTATCTATTTTCCCGATTCTATAAATTCATGCGACATTTTTACATAGTTTTCCTCTTTAGCTGTTTTGTTATTTATTTTTGAAGGCAGTGGCTAATTTTTGTTCTTTTATTTGGACCTTAACTCAAATAATTAAGAATCATTTTTTTCCTTGGTCCTCTAATTGGTAGTCCTCCAATGAGTTGGAGCAAGTTTTGGTAAGTTTTGGTTTTTTCAGTGATTTTACAGTTTTTCTTTTTATATTTAATTTTCCTCTGCAATAACATATATATATATATATATAAATTAATTGGTAAATTGTTTGTAAACTTCTTTATTTGTTCAAAAATACTACTAAACAAGTATCTTCTGGCTATTCTTTGAAATGAATTTGGTGCTTATATCACACCGAACTCACCGAGATCGACATCATGCAGAGAGGGTCTCAGGGAGAAAGGCGTGTTCTTGTAGACAGCGTCCAATAATTTGGCTTTCACTTGGCTGGTGGCGTCACAGTCGTTCACTCGGCAGACTATCTTCTCGTCCTGGTCCTCATGGACAACATGCACCGTCTAAGAAAAAATGTATATTATAGTACAACACTCGAAATTTTATCATCTCCAATATTTAAATATGAGTTGTTATGGATGAGTGTATAAATCATAAAATAGAGAATATTTTCTAGTACTATATTACACAAATATAAGATTCAAAATTTAAAACATTAATGTTGCATAAAGGGTGTCATGGCAGCAGTTGGGGTCGAGGCAACGGAGATGACTCGGATCCAGTGGAACTTCTGCGCAGTGCCTGTTTCCTGCGTAGGCTCTAGATCCGTCGAGCATGATTTTCCTACCCCGTATGTGCTCAGTCCGCATTCTGCTGATGGTAGAGGTGATACCACGGTCAGGATTAGGCACCATTTTTTCTGTAGCCGCCAGCAGAGCTGATGCATTGCGACGGCGTTTGCATCGAAGCAAGTGGTAGTCGTGGGACTACCACTTATGACGAGTGCAATACATTAATAAAATTCTTATTCATGAGGGAGGATAAATTATTTATAGTTCTGTAACCAATATAATACATAAATCAAATGATGTTATCCATCATAATTACTTTATCATTTCCTATACTCATAAAAAGGGATTTATTTATGATAAACATCATAAAAGATTTCTCATAAATTATTTATTTAAATTACATTTTCCATTTCACTCAAAAGCATTATTTAGAAAATAACTGTTTAATTAAGAGCCAAAAAGATCTCGAAAAAACTAAAATTAACTATAATTTTTAAAGCGGTTTTCTGTTTAATTATATTTATAATAAGTTTATTTTAATGTATAAAAGTTTGAACGTCATATAAATTATGTTTTAGTTAAAAACCACAGAGAGTACATCAAAGAGTTTCAGAAGATACAAGGAAGAAAAAATGTTTAAGTATTCTCTTTATTGATTCTTTCAAAACTTTTTCATTTTGATTACTAATACTGAATCATAGTTAAAGCAGAAATAATTAAAACAGAAAACATATTCTACTGCAAAATCAACGCATTCTATACAAAAATATAATAATTATAAAAATCAGCTCACTTTAACTGATACTTACATGAATCAAAAATATTTTCAATTTATATAACACATAGGTTGTTACTAGTTTAAAAATATCGCTCTCTATTTCTCTAATATAATAATATTTACGCATATATTTAATGAAAGTTATTATTTATGAAGACGTTGATATATCGTTAAACATTTTAAAATTCCAAAAATATGAGATGATTATTAATATGATCGTGTTTTAATGTTACTTAAGTAAATTATAAAATTCCAACTAATCTATGACTACTCCATCTGTGAAATTTGAAATACAAATTGTATTGTTGGGATTTATATAGTGTATAGTGAAAATTTATCTAGTGAAAATATTGCTCAATATATTAAAATAAGAGAATATGCCAATCTCATTAGACTTGGATAGTATAATTAATTAACTCTAACTAAGATAAAATTTTGCGCAATTTTTGAAGAATCAGATTTAGTGTGCTTTGTGTGTAATATACAATTTGCTACAAATATTTTTATATCATCAGAAAAGTAAAATTTTAATTATTTTCCTTCAAGTTGGCAATGTGTCATTGTGATATTTATAACAATACACTATGAGTATTTTAGGCAAACAGACTTATCTAAATTTAAAAATAAGTATATTTGTGAAAACATAAGTATATTTGTGAAAACATAAGTATATTTTCAACATATTCATCTGTTAAAAAATTAATTACGAGATATGTTTTCCTCGCATTCGTTTTTCTTAACTCATATGTTAAATACCATGAAACATGGTTCAAGATTTTTTTTGACAGTAATCAGTTTCCTCTAGTGAGAGGATTGAGCTGATGAGGGCTTTCTTTTGGAAATTATGGTGCATTTATTATTAAATGCGTAAAATTAATTTGATGCCTTTCATCATAAAAAAAATGATAGACAATGTGGCAACCATTATTGTTAACAACTTAAATTGAAAAATAAAAACAATAATATTTTGTTCGTTACTGCTATCGAATAATTTTCATCTCTATTTCTTTCCATCCAAAGCATAAAATTAGTTTAAAAATCAATGATGATTGAATAGGTTTGTGAAATATGTGTTTAATGTTTATCAGAATCTGATGATAACAACTTTAAGTGGTTGGGATGATTATAAATTGTAAGCTACAGATGCACCACTGAAAATAGTTTTGTATTGCTGTAACATTGACAACAAACCACATCCATGGTTTAGTGCACAAAGTTGATTTGATATCTGGGAAACATTTCTCTCGAAGTAATAAAAAAAACAATGCGAGACAATCATTATTACCATCAATCCAGATTGAAGACATAAGTTTAAACTAAAAAATAATAGTGTTATTGCTGTTATTATTACTATTTTATCACCATTACCGCCTATCCCAAGCGTGACATCTGCGTAGAAATGAACATTAAATGAGTAGCTTTGTGAAATATGTGTGCCATGCTTATCAGAAACTGATCGCTTATCAACTTTAGGTGGCTGTGATAATTATAAACTGTAACAAGTTGCGGATCCACACCGTGAAAGTGGCAAAGCGTAAAACAGGTAGCTTCTCACGCAACGCCCGGATTTTATGAGATATTAATGACTGCGATTCTTTTGTGTTTCCAGAGAATACGGAAGACCCAAACAATGCGATTCACCTAATTTCTGCCCACAAAAATGACATTAAGTGGCATAATAGATGGCTGTAATCCTGAAGAACTTCTGCCAATGGAGGAGGTGCTTCGGTCACAGATGGAAGACTCGTGACGATATGCAGCTGATGCCACGCCCCTCACCTTGTTCTATGATGGGTTGCCCGTGACAACTTTATTCCTTTCAAATTGAATTTACGTCACGCCTCCTTCACCAGGATGTGGTATTTTGATTATCAATCTGTGATAATATCGGCGAGAAAAGAAGGCGTGTTGATTGTTGCTCAGATACCGTATGTCGGCCTGCATTAACTGTTGTGGTTGGTAACCATCAGAACAAAGCAGTTACAATGGAGTATCCTTTTGCCTGGCACTAAATGTGAACTTGAACTTTGTCTATGGCTTTAATATTAAATTTACACGCTATGACTGAAATTTCTCATCGATAGTTTTATTGAAAACTCTTTATGGATCAAAGGTTAAAATCTTCTTGCAAACTTTGACTTTCTTTTTAAAAAAAAAAAAAAAAAAAAAAATGATTACTTTAAATTTCAGTTTGAATAGCAAGAGAATGCAGCGGTGTCATTATAGATCATAAGAGTTAAGATGATTACTTATTTTAATATAAAAGTTAAGTTAGGTGCGTTTTCCCCACACAGAATAATATGCTTTTGAAAAAGCATTTTGATTGTTGCAATGTATTGCTGTTTAATAGAAATATCTTTTGTGTAATTTCAGGGGTATTTTTCAACACAATTTTATAATTTCAATATTGACAAAATTTTAATGGATTTAAATTCACCATAGCATATTAAATGCACCATAGATAATAATAGGATATCTCTTCTCACACACACAGCGAAAGATTTCTAGTCCAATCCCAACCACTGTTGAAAAACAGACTATGGATATTCTACTTCTGTTTACAGCTCGTATTTTTGTTGGCATTCCAGTAAAAAATCGGTTAAGAAGCTTTCCAGTTTTTCGCTCTCACCACAAGTGAAAGGAGAAGATTTCTTTTTCTTGGGATGGATTTATCATCTTGATAAGTTTTCGAACAGTGAAAAGATTAAGTGTTCCGATATTTAAGTACCAGAGAAGATCCGTAATACACACACACACGTATACAACATAAATTAAATCATGCTAAATCCTAAAAGCATAAGATTTAAAGAAAATATTCCACTGACCACAATAGAATAATCTATCTGTTCTCTGAGAAGTCTTTCTTCCGACAGCGAATAGCGGGCGTCGTGGGTGATGGCATCCACCGGCCCTTTCTCTACCTGATGTTTGATTGCACTGAAAAGGAGGAATAGAGAACTTCCCGCTTCATTCTAAGAAAGAAAAAGAAAAACATATTAATACGCAGGATCATTAGCAGCATTCGCAAAATAATTATAACAAGACCTATAGTGTTATAATCCTCAATCAGCATTTTTCTATTTTTACTGATTTAATCGGCCGAATGAATGTAGTACTAGTACATGAACAATCAGTGCTTAAACATCCCATTCAACAATTTGTAGGATCAACTGTCGTGGGGTGTGGATGTTTGTAAAGAGAGGAATCCTCTGTAAGCCAAAATCAAATTAGCACTTGTTTGTCGCTCAACGATAACTTTCCTGCACATGTAGGTTAAGAATCGGTTCCTACATTTGAAATGGATATTGAATCACTGCAAAAACATCGTTTCACAACGCGTGATTGGAATTCGAGAGCTGTTGAATTGAAGATTAGAGAGCAAATCGCTCAGAAAAGGAAAATTGACGCTTAAAAAGGAAAATTGACGTTATGCAGTCTTGAACAGGATATGATGTAAACTTGGCTGGATATCTTTTTTAATTTGAAGATTAAAGAATGTAATTATCTTTTTAATGACCTTAATTTTTTCCTATATTTAATTATATCGAAAATAGGTGTAACAGTTATAGAAGAAAAAGAAAATAAATTCAGAAATCGAAGCAAACATACATTTAGTTTTAATAAAGATAAAGTACTAATAAAGATGTTGATGAAAATTCATTTTTTCAGGGTTTATGAATAATAAATTAACAAGTTTTTATAAGAGCGCGTATCTGCTGACAATTTTTCAATAACATAATGAATGGCCAATTAGATGATCTTAATAAATAATCGAAAGAAAATGAAGTTTCAAATGTGCTATTAGAGTAATTAAAGAATTTTTTCATTTTTTTTAAGAAACAAGAATGTCTAATTTATTAACTTAAATTAAATAAAATGTTACTGCAAAATAAGCCAAAACTAAAGAATACTCAAATACTTTTCAGGTTTTGTTTCTATAAAAAAGATCAGAAAATTATTTTGTTAGTTTCCTTATTAAAACGTATATATATGGTGCTAATTAAATTCGATTGGCAATCATTTAAAAACAGAATCTAGTAATCTACAATTTACATAATGAATAATTTAAAGCAAATATGCCCTAATACGATAAAGATGAACGATAAATATATTTTTTAAAGTGATTGTATTTAAAAAGAAACAGATCTAAAAAAAAAGTAATTATATCTTCAACGATGGAATTTTCTTTTTCTTATTTAACCATGATGCCAAGGATATCCAATTGAATTATATGTATTCCATTTTTTTAAAAATAAGTTCAGATGCACAATTTTTTAACACTTAGCAGTCATTCAAATAATGAAGAATTTGCGGTTAAAGTTACAGAAATGGATTGTACTTACTGAATGCATCAATCTTACGCGTGGAGTCATTAACTTTAAAACTGAACAAAAATTTCGAAGCCTAAAAAAAAAGGAATTCAGTATTCGTTAAAGTGATCGGAATAGGTGAATTCTCAGCGCGACCACTCAACTCCATTTTCTTTTAATTCAAAAGAGAATCGGTGTCATTCCTTACCTGAAGGCGGTAGAAAGAAAGAACAAATAAAAAAAATTCGAGGGAGAAAAATTGAAAATTCCGAAGAATTTTAATGAAACGCCGAGCCAGTAGCAAACGCGAGGGAGATAAAATAAGTTCGACCTTTTATCGTTGGCGGCGCACTACGCTAATGACGTATATAAATTTCTTTCTTTTTGGAACGTCCGGCAACCAACGCCATTTTTCCCTGTGTTCATCTATAGAAGTACCCTAACGAGAAACTTACCTTCAGGTAGTCGTACATGCTGAGGGCCATCCAATTTGTTAGCATCTTCTCCACTACAGACTCAGTCCTAGGAAAAAAAAAAAAAGAAGCAGAGATAAATAAAGAACTATATCGCCAGTTTCACTAATTACGTTTGAAGTCGGCGAAAGTATAACGAGGGCCAATTAAAAGTGACTTAACGGCCCTTTGCTAATTAAGATGCTAAGAAAAACGTTCCATCCTACCTTCGCAACATGAGCTGAGGGTGCTTGGTGTTCACCGATTTTTCTATCAGCTGCAGGAGCAGGGCTCGCAGAACGCTGGAACGAGAGGAAGACACAGATTATAAACCAGGGCACACTTATTTACAAGAGACATTTGAAAACGCGCGCATATCCGAGGAATATCAATAGTAAAAAAAAAAAAAAAAAGGTAAGGAGGTAAATAATTTGATTGTACAGTGAGAGAGAGATGAAAGGATGAATCTTCCGACAGTCGGGTTTGAATAACAATCCAGTCTTTTTAAAAGAGAAACATCGAATAAGAGTGGAAGAATGGTAATTTAAATGACATGCGTTGCGAATCTCAATGATTCTTGCTCATTTCTATCTGTTTTGAGTAGATTATCGAATAAGTAATTACGAGGAAATTGGAAAGTGCTATTACATAAACATCTATTTGGTTTCTCAGTATTTTAAGTTTAATGAATAATTAAATGCAACAAATAATAATAGGATAAAATAATGACAATAATGTAGCGAGTAAATGAGTATACTAGCAGAATAAAGAAACTTATCACTAAATAAATTTTTGTTTAGCATACAGTAATCTCCTTATAACACGGGGTATTAGCCCCGCGTTGAACGAGCATTCTCCTTGAATGCGCTCCTATGATCTCTTATAACGCGTTATGATTCGCGTTTAACTTTTCTCGTTAAAGGGGATTTAAATCGAATATTAAAGGAAAAACACTGTTATGCAGGAAATGAGTGCGTTTTATTAAAATCAAGTTAAGAACATTTTAAATAAAAACTTATACAAATGTAACTGAAAAAAAAATTAATTTCAAATACGTCAAATAATTCCGAAAACAGTTTTATTACATGTTTATTCGTTGTAGAAACTATCTGAAGTAACGTTCCACTAACGATTTATTTTAGCAGAATGTTTAAAAATCAAATATGTAATTCAATTTCATAAGAACACAATTGAAACAATGTGCAAACTAACACGAAATGGATTGTGAACTATACAAATCATTATAAATTTCGCGGTACAGAAATTTAACGTGGGGAATCAACGCGTTATATGAGGGGGGAGGGGGAAACACTGTTATAGGAGTGATATGAAATCGCGTAGCATGAAAACGCGTTATAAGAGTACCGTGTTATAGGGAGTTTACTGCTTTCCATTCATACATTTTTAAAATGTTTAAACTATTAAATGCTATTAAAATGAAGACCAAACATTTTAATGTTTTTTTAAAGCATTAAAAAGATTTTTATGTTAAAAAAATGCATCAAAATGCCTTTTCAAATGAGGAAGAATGAAGAAAATATGCAAAAATAATACTTAAAATGTCCTACGATTTGAATTTCGGAGATTCTTAATAATTTCATGAGTAGATAATTAAATTAATAAGTATGCAGAAAAGGCAATTCCTATCATAAATATATATTTACTTGATGTTATTCTGAATTATATAAATTTAATGAATAATAGAATTAATAACGAGTAACAGAAAAGAAGTATAATCATAGAATATAATATATAAAACTGTGCAGAGTAATATTGATAATAGAATAATAAATAATAGAATAAAGAAATGATATAATAAGAGAAGAATTATAAGTTAACAATAAAATAAATTTTTCAACAAATTTGAGTAAGATTATGTAACCAGCTCACATTTTTAATTTTGAACACTTCTAAAATGAGAATAATTTCAGTGTTTTTTAAAATCAATTTCTTTAAAAACAGAGAGAGGAAATAAAATTTTAAAATATGTGTGTGAAAGAAAAAAAAATAATGCAATAATCTTCCTTTCATTTTAAGCGACAATATCTAATTTTTTGTTATGAATTATATTTATTTAACATAATGTTTTTTTTCTCAAATGAGCATAAATTTTCCTCATAATTTATGCGTGCAAATGAATGTCATACTTGATAAAACATGCATGTGAGAATAAAATAATATACGCACGACTAAATAATACATATTTTGCCATCTATAGTAAATTCTACTCAATAAATATTAATTAATTCTAATTCAATGATTAAATTACTTACTCAGTAGCATATTCCATTTTTTCCATCAATATTACCATTAAAAGAGAGGCCACATTCACTCTAAAAATATAAAAGAAAATTTAATATTTTGGAAAAATTTTCATTATAATTTATTATTTCTGGAACAAATTAATTAGAATGCTGTTGATATGACAAATAAGATCATTCTACAAATATGTTTTGAAGTATCTAGTAATTATGTTTACATCCTTATTATTGATTATAAAATGTATTACTTTTTCTTTTTTTTCAACTTCGCAATATATATTTTCACTCATTTACTAATTCATTTGAAATGAAAAATTTCTTATTCCATTAAGGTTTCTGAAGAAACATTTGTATTCCATTAAGATAGTCATGTTATGTTTTTATTCGTAAATAATGAAATAAATAAGAATCGAAAGAGAAATTTTAGAAAAATATTCACACAATATTTAGAATTAATTAATTTTTAATAATGCCACCAAAAACGGAATGAGTATAATTATTAATGAACTTCATCGATATGTTATTTATAATATGAATCTACAATGATTTGTATGCAATTCACTAGAAATTAATTTTTACTGGAAATGAAAAAACTACAAAAATGTAAACTTATTTGAAATTAAATTTACACTTCTGAAGGAATGAGGCACACACAGAATAGAGGGAAAAAGCAGTTTTAATGAACTTCTGTTGATATTAAATAGTTTATTCAATAATCCATTATAATGGAAACTTTAAAATTGAATTGTGTATCGCATCGTAGTTGTGTGAAATAGAATGAATATATACCCCATAATACATTAAAGCACATTAAATCTATTTGATATAGATGAGTAATGGAATGAAAACCGTACTGTCATGTTTGTGGTTTATAAACATGGCACCTTTTCCATAATAAGTTTGGCAAAGTCCCAAAGTATTATAGTATCTGTATTTAAGTAATACATTTTAACTGTAATTCTTAGTTCTCATCTTATTTTACTACAAAAAAAGCTGATTCAGTCATTATTCAAAAATATTAATAATTACTATACGATGACAATGCTATAAAAACCGTGTTAGAGAAGATCTTTATCTTACAGTATAGGAAATCTCAGGGAGCTTAATTCAGCTCCGCAAACTATTTTGGACCATATTTGGAACATAAAATTGGGGGGAAAATATTCAAAATATGTGCCCCATGAATTAAGTCATCAGAATTTTGATGATCGAGTCATCATCACAAGCCTATCTCTGCTTGTTCGGAACAAAATCGAGCCCTTCTGGAACCGGATGATAATTGGGAATGAAAAGTGGATTATCTACAAAAATATCGTAAGGAAAAGGGTATACTGCGTGGAAAACCTAACCCTTTCAACTCTAAAACAAATTTAACTTTGAATAAGAAAATTTTGCATGTATGGGGTGTGGGGAACATTTGAGGACCAATACACTATCAACATAAAAAAAAAATTGAACGAAAATCTCAATTCGGAAAGTTATTGTTGCAACTGGGTAATTTAATGGATAGTTTAATTATTGCCTTATAATATATATTTAAATCTTGTCATTCCTCACAGAAAATATTTCACAAAGATAAAAGAATAAGTGAATAAAATCTAATGCACAAAACATTTTAGAACGCAGCAATGATCTCGACTGATATTTGATCATGGTAAGCCTTGATGGAAATAAAATATTTATGCTTTCGAATGTGTAATAATTCAAAAATATTTGAAAATATAGGTATGGCATCAGTTAGGAAGAATGGATAAAACAAAATAAAAACCCATGAAGATTACCTTAAAACAAATTAATAACCGCTTTTTCTTAAAACCATTTCAAAATCACAAATAAAAGGAAATGATGTAAGACACTATTTTTACAATAATTAGAAAATTCCAGAAATTAGTAAGATTTTTTATTTGTGTTTTTCACAAATCTTGAATAAAGTGTGCATTACGTAGTTTGAGATATTATATACGTTTACTTTATAGTTTTAGAAAAGTAATATTAATCAAATATTCTTAATGTGAATCGAAGCTAACTTTTACTTTAATAAATTTTCATTTTTACTATATTTAGATAATACTATCAATTTTACCTGTCTCTGAAACTAAACGACTTCTGTACTTCTAAAGTTCGTATGAAAGCGAGAAGGAAGCATTTGTTACTGATAAGTTGCTCAAACTGACTCATGGCCATTTCACAAGTATTGTACATTCCATTTTGTCGCATCTGCAAGGAGAAAGTTAGTTAAACGAAAAATATGTTTTTAATAAACTGGGCAAGTTTATATAGAAATAACTTTAAATTGGTTATTTGAATAAAAAAGTTTTTGCAATATATATTTATAAGAAAATATTTTCTAAACCTACTATATAATATGCATATTTATAACATATTTCTAAAGCAAAACATTTCGAAATTCAGCGCTTTTAATTTGGCGACATATTTTTCATGGTACTTAATTATAAAAAAAATAAATCCAATTTTTTTAAACATTTTAGCATACTTGACCATTATACCCCTACTTTTAATTATCACATAACGGGAAAGAAAACATCGTAAATTACTGTCATAAATAACCCATTTGCATAATATATTGTTTGGAAAGTTTACGTTTTCGTAATTTACTAAAAATAATACAAACATTTTATGTTTATAAGCTAAATAGTTATCACATTTACTGACAAAACTTATTTAAACGCCAATGTTTATTTTGGCGGAAACTGTTTAGCAATCGCATCGGTGATTATTTGCGTAAGTATAATGTAATAGTATCTTTTTTTCAGAGGGAAA
This sequence comes from Latrodectus elegans, assembly GCA_030067965.1. Lineage (NCBI taxonomy): Eukaryota > Metazoa > Arthropoda > Arachnida > Araneae > Theridiidae > Latrodectus > Latrodectus elegans. The sequence continues at coordinate 62,879,132 of CM057816.1, forward strand.
CATATTTAAATTTCGCTGTATTTGGCTCATAGTGATTTGTAAGAGTAATGCTCTTTTCAACCAACAAATTACCACCAAGCAATCTTTTACACCAACAAGCTTTAACTTTGTTTAGCATTTAGCTTGTTTACCATTGTGTATTCTAGTCAATTCTTTTGAGGAAAATAAAATTTGATTTAATGTATATTCAATTTAAAATAAAATTTTGTACCAATAAAATCATCGTATCTTGTTATATTATTTTCGTTTCGCCATAAAAAAAAACATGCTATTCTAATCCAAATCGGGTGTATGATGGAAACGAACACATTTTAGCTATCTTTTACTAAAAAAAAAACTTTTTAATTTTTATTTTTTTTTATTACTGAAACTAACACTAACACCGAAATTGGCACTCAGAAATAAAATAAAATAAATTAAAAATGAAAAAATATATATTAATTTTTTATAAAACAACTTAAAATAGAGTAGAATGTTTTACTTAAAAAATATTTTGATTTGACTTGTTTTTGGTGATACTTTTGATTGATGAACACTTTTAACTAGTACTTCAAAAATTCTCATTATTTATTTGAGCTAACAACTGATTTTTTCCACTTAATAATACATCCAAAAAGCGGATTACTTTTCTGTGCAGAATAATCCTCATACATGATATCACGTACTTACAGTTACGTGATGATGGAGAAAATTTTTGATAGATGGCAGCTATCCAAACTCATCTAGTCAGGTTATTCACGCCTGCGTAAATTGCTTTATAGGGAGGCGTTTTAACTATCTCTCTGGTAAGAAAATATAATAACTAACAAAAAAAAAAAAAAAAAAGGAAAAATTAGGTTTGATTATTAACAAAAACGATAGTAATATATCGATGTTAATATAAAATCAAGACTAAGAAAAATTATTTAATGTTAAAAGTTTGTCTCTTAAGTACATTTGAAAACAATGCCAAAAGAAAACAGAAATTTCTTTAAAAAAAAAATGCAGAAAAAGTAGAAACTTAAAATACTGTAAAAAAAAAAAAAAAAATGTTATTAATGGCGCAGATTTTTTCGAGAGAAAAAATTTATGAGACATTTAAATTTTGCATTGTACTTCACAAATTAATAAAATAAAAAGGAAATTCCGAAATTGCAATCTACTTTTCTTGAAAAGAAATATTTAAGAACTCATCTAAAAAAACGAATTAAAAAAAAGCATGTTTTTTTTACAAGCAAATTCTAATAATAAAATATTGTATATATTATTGATGAGGTTAGGTAGAGAGAAATCACTGAATTAAAATAGTATACAACTCTAGTTTAGGCACAAAATATTTATACCATTTATAATTATCATTTTATGGTTGGTTTGTAACTAAAGTTATTATAAACATTTTAATAAACAAGAGTTTTTATAAATTAAAAATGAATAGATTATTTAATAATCTGTTTCCAAAATTTCATAAATAATATTGTGCTAAAGGCTGATAAATATTCTCCAACTGAAATATCATGCTATAAAATCCTTAAGATATTTTAGATTACTACTTAAAAAATTTGTACAATATATATTCCTACTATAGAACATTTTAAGATAAAAGTTGCAGTGATTCAGGATTTACTCATAAATTTTAAGAGTGAATGCAATAATTGTTGTAATTAATAATAGCACTAGCTTTGTATAGCAGATAATATGCTACGCAAAATGAAAGTTTTCAATTTCTATTTTCGCGTTGCTCTAGATCTTCAGGGACTGTTGCTAACGCTTGGGATGCGATGCATTTAAAGCCACTCTTTAACTCGATGAAACAAGCTAAAATAATAAGACATTGTTATTGGCTTGGGACTTACTAAATCTTGTTTTCCAGAAATAGACGCATCCGCCATTCGAAAAGCAGTAGGAATTTTAAGATTCTGCCGTTGCAAAATGGATTAAAAAAGCAGCGGTTTATCGATCAAATTCCTCTAGAGAACATCTAATAAAATTTCGATAAATAGTAGTAAAGTAGAAATAAAAAAAGGGGGAAAATGAATCGCAGTTATCATATATAGCTACTGCTTAAGTTTTTTTTACAGTTCAATAAAATTTTTTATTGAAAATCTCTTAACTGAGTCAAGAAATGTGAGACAAAACTACGAATCATTAACTTACCAAGGATTTTTTCCCGAAATAAAAATGCTGAATTAGTATTTTTCATAAGAAAGATGCATTAAAGTTATTTTAAATGACAATAAAACAAATAGAAATAAAAAAATAACAATTTCTGTTTTCATGAATGAAAGTTTTATTTTGTTTTTTATACAATTCTATAAAATAATTGAAAATCTTTTAACAATCAAGAAATAGAAGAGATGATATTTTCAGGACAGATTTATCAATCATTAACATATCAATGAGTTTTTTATTTTATTTTTTTCGAGCAAATGTTAAATTCGCAACTTTTTATATAAAAGTTCCATATAAATGGATTCTAACATGCATTTTGCTAGATAAACTCCTGTCTCATTCCTTTAACACCGGAAAGCTTGGATTATAAGTAGCTATGATCATAAATGGTATTGATTTAAGAAAAAAATTAGTTTGAGTCATAAAAAGAAACATAACTAAAGCTGCTTTACCAATAAAATTTAGCGAATAGCAGCTCTATCTTAAATGCTGAAATGAGGTAAGGTAAAACAATCAAAAATAATATCTTGGGTAGCAGCAATTTACTATGAAATACCATCTTGATCAAAGGAAGATAAAGAAAATACGCAAATAACAAGCACTGATGCCTCTGACAACTCTTCAGAAAATGCCTTTATAGAATTCAAGCTCTTGCTATAAAATATGGTTGAAAGACTTAAATCGAGAATAATATTTAGTGACTAATAGTAGTTCCTCTCCACAATGTTTTGTGATGTAAATGTAAAGCAATTCTTTCACATTTCCTTATTTTCTTCATAGATCTATCCCCAAGTTGTTAAATCATTGATTTTTTACAACTCTCAATTAATAGTTTTTTTTTATCCGTATCAAATTTAATTTTCAAGACAGGATCTCATTGACTTCGCAATCTTACCAAAAACAAATCTAAAAGACGACTGTTTAATTATTATGCGAAATTCTGAACATATGATCTCCATCAGAAGAAATAGCACTGAACTTCCTTGGCTGTAATATGATGATAGTTATCGCTCGCAAAAATTTGTATTTAAACCAAGCATCTGATCTTAGCATTTTGATCATTAGCATAATAGATGATTTAATTTTTTTCAAATTTAAAATATTCTATCAACTTGTTAGTATAGGGTCATTCTTAAATTATAAATAGAATAATAATTTTTTAAATAATTTGTAAAAATTAAAAAAATAAATGGATGAAGAGATGCATTAGCGGAAAATTACGGCTATTCAAGTGATCCCACTAAGCCTAAGCTATCTGCTCATTTTTTTGAGAAATTTACATATATGATACTCTTAGTAATTCAGATATCAATATGATTATTATCATTAAAATCTCTACAAAATAAATTAAAGATATATTTAACCCTACGACAACTAAGTATTTAATCTAGATCCTTAATGACCCTAAAAACAAACTAAAGTTCATTTTCTTTTAACTTCTTAGGAAAATTACCAATATTTAATTAAATTACGGTATTAAAGCATGCTAAGATTCTTTTAATTGACATTTAATCTAAAAAAAAATTCACCTTGTTGTCTTGCAGAAGAGGGTGGTCGTATACCCCAGGAAAGAAAACTTTCATAACGTATGTCTTGTGATCTAAGGTGGGAATACCACATGTCTCCAAGTCATTCGTCAAGTCTGTCATGTCAGTCTGCAGCTCAGCAAATGCTGTAATCAAGTTATAGGATTTGTACTAATTATATTTAACCCATTTTAGTCTTTAAATTGAAAATTAAAACAATAGTAAAAAATAATTCAGCAATAGCTGCAGTTTCAAAATGAATATAATTTGTTGTATATTTTATATTAGTTATTAAATTATTTTAATTTTTTTATAGTATTGTATAATAAAAGTTTTAACTTTTACGGTAACGAAATTTAAATAAATTTAATTTAATTTTAAACTGATGTGATAAATACAGAGTATTAGCTTAGGAACTTAAAATTTAGTTTTGAAAATTACGTAACTATTAGTTTTAACTATTGCAGTACATTCCAAACTTAAACAAAAAGGTATAATTAAAGGAAAAGATTCATTTGACATAGTTTAAATAACTGATTTACAAGGTCATTATTTTACATAAGTTGAGTAAAACAAATAACTTGTAATTTAATAGACAAATATCAGAAAAGAAATGGAATGTTTATAAATTGAAAAATTTTCTAAATTCATTTATTTATATGATTGGTTAATCTAATCTTTAGGGGTAAAAATGTTATCATAGTTATTTATTTATCATGGTAATGTATTTGTAAATATGCTTTCAGAGCATTTCCAGAGTTTTCTCAAATTTATGTGAAATAAGTGTTCCAAAATGTATGAAGTTTTAATTTAAAACACAATATTTTATAATTAAATATTGTAAACATTTTATTGCATCATAAAGTATAGAGCATAAAATAATGTATGGATTAATAAATCGGATAAAGCTGATGCAGCGGTTTTGCTGCGACTTACATCTTGTTGAAATTTTCCATGATCGTTTCACGTAAATGTGACTGCAATTTTTTGATACAGCCGTCCATTTTCTCTATCAAAACACCAGTGATCATGGATATATAATATGTATAAGAATCTAACATATTTAAATCACATAGGTTGTGTTGCAAATTATAATCATCAGAACGGCAAACCATACAACCAATAAGTATAACTCCTTTAGTGATTAAATTATTTCCCGTAATTTCTGGAATCTCGTGATTTACACACACACGCGCAAAAAAAGCTATTTCATAAATAATTCAAAACTGTATATTTCATGAGTCAATAAAAAATTAGCAAGCTTCAATTATAAAGCTGTTTTCATTCAAAATTACTTCTAATGTAAATTTTGGGGATACTTTTTATGTTTTTATAAAAAAAAAATGAATGACTTTGATTAATCTAAATCAGATAATAACTGATCAACCCTGCGATGATGATGCCATTATCTTTTAAATAATTTAATAATAAACATCATAAACATCAAAATTCTCTTCAAGAGATATATTATATGTTCCTACACTGATTATATTCTCACATTAACGTGGATAAGTTGCAGCGAAATGAATCAAATTTTCTGATAGATTATTTTGACTTTTACTGTTGAAATGGGAGATAAATAGTTAGAGCTCTAACTTTCGGCTCAGTAAGTCAGAGAAGTTCACCAACAACCTTGAACGTCCAAGGTCCATTAAAACCTTAAGCTTTGGTCTATTGAAACTTCGTGTGCAAAAAACAATCACTGAAAGCAAAACTAAATCAAACAGTATTTGATTGATCTAACGTTAGCATTTAAAATTCGACCAAAATAGAGAAATACATTTAAAAAAAAAAAAAAAAAAAAAAAAAGAAAGAAAAGCTAGGAATAAAAGTTTTTCCATTTATATTTGTTATCAAATCCTGTAATACTTGTTACTATTACCTGTTATTAGCAGTAACAGGTATTACATATGTATTGCTGGTATTACCTGTATATTAGGGGATGGAGTAAATAATACGACGCATGTGTGTGGAATAATTTCTAATCTTTTATTGATGATAGAATATTTACCTTGCTTGCACTCGGATCGGACGCTGTTCTCCAGTGTGTCCATCTGAAGTTGAATGCGCTTGTACTCGCGTTCCGCCTGAGAATTTTTGTGTCGCAACACCGCCAGGATGATGAGACTCAGGAGTACCAAGATGGCACCCCCTGCAGCGATTCCGCCCACGGCCTCGGGGGGCAACTCATAGGATTTTGCAACCTCATACCGCATATAGCCCACTTCAAATCTCAAGTAGCGACCCACTCTCACCTTTAAAAACAGAAAGGTATCATTCAAACATTTTTAAATTAAATATACATATTAAGGTAATTCATACTGCACATAGTTTCAAGATATGTGTATTTTCTAAAAGCATTCACAATTTGGATGTACATTTATGGTTCGATTGTTACTTTTTTTTCATTAAAAATAATGCAAAACAATGCCCTTTAAATTTGAAACTATGCTCGCATGCGAAAATCATAATGAAAAGAAATATGTGAAACAGACATAACATATTTAACTTAATATTTATTTCTACTATTAAATTAGTATTAAAGTTTCACACAGGTTTCATTAAAATCTAATTAAAATAATCAGCATAGACGTTTTTAAAGGTTTGTCATCATTTTTAAAATTGATTTATACTACTTTATTACCGATGATCTGTTGCATACAAATTTTTATCCAATTTCATGAAAGTACTAAACACAAGATTCATTTGCAAACTAAGAAACTTTAGATGTTTTAATTAATGCAGAATTTTTTATGAGATTAAGATTAATTAAAATTGTTCAATAAAAGTGCATCGTAATATAGTATAGATACCACAGATGCATTTACAATGATCTCCTGAGCTTAATAACATAGAGAGAGAGAGAGCGATCCATAATCACAAATACTACGTTCTCTTTAGGATATCAAACTAAAGTATAACTGGAAACGGACGGTATATTTGGTAACGTAACTACCTATTTTTTTTTAAGTTATTTTGGCTCGCTTTGTCGGAACGCGACTAATATAAAAAAATTTTTTGACCATGAATACTGAACAAAACATCCAAAAGTAGTTGTGAAGTTTTTCCGACATTCACTGTGCTTTCAGGAAAGTATTATTACTTTCTGGAATGAGTTTTTATTTCCGTTCTGCACGAGTAAAAACTCAAAAGCATCTTTCCTAACAGATACGTACTCAAGTGCAAAAACATCTTTTTTGTATTGTTCAGCAGAGAGTTAAAGCGAACCCGTGAACAGCCATTCCGAACAGCGTAATTCTGCTACTAGAGCTGTTAGGGTAACTTTTTTTTTTTTTTTTAAATCTTCATTAAAACAGCGAAAGTTGTATTGAAAGAATCTACGTAGGTTAAAATTCCTTTTATATATTGCAAAATTCGTTTTAGAATGGAGTCATTTGGTGCATTATAAAAGAGGATGTCTCAGTTCCTGACTGCACACTTTAGTACTTGGTAATTTAAAAGTACCTCACATTTAGAATTTACACCTTGATCATTTATATGTTCTGGTTTCTCTTGATATCATTAAATAAATTCGTGTGTAACATCTATAAGAAGTTGGGCTACCACTGACACTCTGGAGTGTCAGCAAGTCTGGTCTGGAGTGTCAGCAATACCAATACGCCGAACAGATTTAGGGTCTACAATCGATTACAACAATTTATAGGCTTTATTTTTAGCATGCTACTGAGATTGAACAAAAGATTTTTAAGGATTGTCATTGAAGCACTATTTTTATATTTTAATACGCAGTTCTTAAATATTATGTTTCAATTTTTTTATATACATATTTAAGATGGTGGACAGTTCATTCGCATCTGAGGAGGTATATATACATTTTACTGGTAGCGAATGCATTAAAGTATTAAATGAAAAACTGATATGCAAACCATTTTTTTTACTTTATTTTCACAAAATTTTATTAAAGTAACGCCTTAAGTGTTTCGTTAGAAAATGTTTATAGCACGCAAAACAGTTCGAGAATAAAATGGGAAACATTTTAAAAATGTTTTCGCTTAAAATCCAATTTATACAAATAATAAGTAATAATTCTATATTTAAAAACAATATTTTCTTTTTTAAATTACATTATTATCTTTCATTTGTCATTATTTCCGAAGTTAAAATATTCATAAACATGGTCTATGCGTCAGACTTTTTTCATGATAATTATTCTTATATTAAACATTGGACAGATTAGAAAAAAAATAAATATAAATGTTAGTTTGAATTATAATTTGAAAAACAGAGTTCCTTTATTGATATAAAATTTCACTGAATAGTCTCAAGACAAAGTGAAGTGAAATGACTGTGTTTACTCAATAAAAGTCAATTTTGGTCTGTCTACAAATTGACTAAAAATATTTAATAAACATTTGATGTTTTGGAAATTAAGAGACATTTAAAAATGATTTTCAAGAATTTTACTAAAAAAAAAAAAAAAAAAAAAATCAGATCTTACCACAACCATAGGGAGTCCGGTTTCCGTCCTGCGGCCAAACTCGTCCGTCCCTGAAGGCTGGACTTCTGGAGGCAGACACACCAGTTGGGTGGAGGCGAGAGCGGTTAAATTGCAGGTTCGAGTACCAATAGTCACGTTTACTTCAGGTTCCGTGCTTGCCAACCGCAGATTCTCCCCCTGCACAAAAAAATGTTGATGAAAATAAAGCGGATAGAAGCTCATAACAACAGTTTAGAAGCCTTAAATTATAGCTTTGTGGGAAATTATGCTGAGAATCGCATGTTAAACTACTTACGCAATTTAAAATGAGGAAACGCTCATCACATGTACAAGAAATCATTGTTTAGTAAGCTGCTTCTGAGCAACTAAATGATTTATTTCTGATTCCGTGAAGGAAAAATATTGGTTAAAATATTTAATAATAATAATAATAATAATAACACGATGGTACTTGAATGTTTGGTTCAAAACCTGATTTTAGGACTTTTTCTATATATTATTTTTCTCTTAAAGAGAAAATTCTTGAAATTAAGGTTATTTAAGGCATTTTTCTACTCTTAGAATGGGTTTGAATAATACTGCGATGTTGAAAAGATTAGCGATGTTTCCAGCCATGTTTTGGGGTTTTATAATATACTCTCAATTTTGTAGATTTTTTTAAAATATATCGTTCATATTTTTTAAATCAATTAAATACATATTTCTGTTAATAGTCTCTGACTTAAAAAAAAATAAATAAATAAAATAAAAATAAAAACTTTTTGCATTTTACCTCAGCTGTCTCTCAGTCTAAGCAATTTTTAACGGTAATAATCGTAGGATGAACGTTGCTAGAATTATTTGTAGAATTTTGAAGTGAAGACGAGAAAGCTAAACAATGGGCTGTTCTAACTCATCACTATTCTTAATTAAAAATCTAGATTAACTGTGAACGGTTATTTTGGTACTCACAGTAGTTTAGGGATATGGCATAACTCTTCTGAGCAAAAAATCTTGAGTTCGATTCCAGGCACAAATGAAGGAGAATGATGCTCAGAAACTCTCTGGGTTTCTGCCCTTGCGAAGATGAATACGAACCAATATGAATGAAAAGTCTACAACAGAGAGCAATTTACGCGGTATATGTTAATATACCATTGACTGTAAGGTTGTCCAAACGTTACTCGAGTACAGAAATAAAGCGATTTCAGGAGAAGCTTTGGTGATAATAGTAAAATATTTCACGTTAAACCTAGTCTGTACATAAAAAAGTAGATAAAATTTCTTGAAATTCAACTAAACAGTTGTTCCAATTGGCGACATTCTCTCACTTTATGTATTCTAATTCTCTATAATTGAATATTTTGATAATCCCACACATAAAGAAAATTGTTGCTCCATTGGGACGGATATTGTCGAGCGCATTGTTTTTTGTTTTGAGAAGACGAAGAAGCTCTTACCTCGATGACCAAAGATTCTCCCTTGTAGAGCTTGATGCCATCATTCTCGAAACTAAAGAATTTCGGGTCGGACACGTAGATGAGATCGGAATGAAGGCTGGGGAAGGAATCCTGCAACGACCGGACACTTTTCACCCCATCCATGATGAACCCTATCCGGAGCTTCAGCAGGTGGTCAGCACTTTCTTCTGCCATGTAATCCGCCTGCGCCAGCTGCCACTTCGAAGCGGACACAGACGGAGATGGACATACCATTAGGTGGTCGGACTTCACTTCACAGATCTATCAACAGAAAAGAAAAACTAAGTTTCCATTCCAAAAATGAATGTTTGCTAATGTGAAAAGAATATAAAAACACGATTTAACTTAATTATTATTCTTTTTACTTAGATTAGCTGAAAGTACCTTAAGATCTACTAATACTGAAACTTGTAATGTTTCAGAATATCATATAAATTTTACAAAAGTGATCGAATAAAAATAAAGACGTATTTGGCATTCTGATAATCTCTTGAGTAAAAAAATTTATCTAATAAACAATTATCTAAATTTTGCTTAAAAATTATAATCATGTATTGGAAAATGAACCCATAGACTATTAAACTGAATGCCAAAGCGCTAGACATTCAGCTCTCAGCCGGATATACCTTAATTTGTTCTGTTACTTTATACCGAATTAGAGAACAGGTTTATTTCGATTCAAATTTATCTGTAATTGATAAAGCCAACCTTTTAACAATCTTAATTAGTAGTACCTTTTATTTGTTACTAACATTTAAATCATATATTACTATTAACAAAAAGTAACAATGTATTTTTATAAGCAGATCTATAAAAAATATCGTGAATTTCTTCTTATCAAAAAACATAATGAAAAGAAACCACATTAAAATTCTAAAAGTATCTCTTTTTTTTTTGATTCGAATGTTACACAAGAAGCATATTTTTTTGACATATGATAAACCCAGGTAGATATTCAATAAATATAAAGCCATGTTAAAATTTTAAGCTGAAAAATCCTTGAAATTGAGATAGATAGTGCAAGATATTGAACTGACTCTGCGATTTATTTCAAAGTTCATGTCAATGGTTACTAACAAGCTCCGAATTGCACCCAATTTATCACCTCTTCCGAGGAAAGCAATAAACGGAATCGATAGCTTCAGGTAGGAAAATATGACGTTACAAAATATGACGGAGCGTTATTTGTCTTCATTTCCTACCTGACAAACACGTCGCGCCTTTGCTGCATCTCAGGGTTCAGTGCGAACATCTGTTATAGTTAGCTTGCTCGGGAGGATACAATTTGAGAAGGAGCAGCATTTGCAAGTAAATTAATATCACCATCGATTTTTTTTTTTATATACTTGCATTCAATGCCAAAGCCCTAATTCTAAAAATTGGTTACAGTATTCGTTATTGGAAACAAAAGTGAAAGTTGAAAAATGTTATAAGCTTTGCATTGTATATTCTATTTTAATATTCAAATTTCTATTCCTATTATAACTTACAATGCATTATATTATTTTTATTATAAAACACTGTGGACAAGGTTAATCCAAGAAAATGTCTTATCATAAGAGCTGCAATTCAAAGTAATTAAATAAATAGTTATGAAAAAATATAACTTGCTTATATATATAAACGCACACATTAATAAGTTTACTTATTTATAAATATTAATCATTAAACTTTACTTGCAAAAATTTCGCAAAAAATATGTTGAGAAGTTACGCCATTTTATTACAATTCTCGTTGATTTAAATATACATATTGTCAAATAAAGTTTCATATGCGTCACATCGAATGAGACTGCGTCGTAAATCCGATTTGTTGATGAATTCATTGCCTCACTTCAAATCGCGCATTCTTCGACCGTCAGCAAACAAGGCGAAGTTCATCATCGAATGTCTGAATGTTGTCGGCGATGAGAAAAAAATCTATTCGTGATTTATACCAGTAATAAAGAAATATTTTTTAATCATAATTTTCTCCATTATTTTTTAATCATAATGTTTATAATTAAAATTACCTTGTCGTTCTAAATAACTATTTTTAAATTTTCAAATCTTTAGTTATATTGCTTCCAAAATTGAACACGGTAAAAATATAACAGAAATAAAAGCAAAATGAAAAAGACAAAACATCCACTTTATGGTTAGTTTAAGTGGGCAAGGACGATATTTTTGGATATATTTATTAAAATTAAGACGTCTTAACATGAAATTTTAAGGATAAAAAATAAACTTATTTACAACTATTATTATTATTCTCTAAGAATGTAGGACTAGGCTGACATATTAAAGTTATGTTGCGTTTATCAGAATATTCTATTATCATTTCTTTTAAATTCATCGCATAAAATTCTGTTTCTAAAAAAATTTATTTTCTAATTTTTTTCATTGTTGATTAATTTAATTTCTATATGAAATTTTAAGTCAAATATGTGTCAATACACACACGCTGAGATTTTCACTCCATAGTAATTTAATAATTTCTATTTCTAACAAAACTAGTTTAAGCATAGCAAAAGAGCTCTTTGAACAAATTTGAAATCATTAGTGCTACACAATAAGATTAGAGATAAACATTAGTGATGATACATAAATATGTGTCACAAAACTGATGAATTATTTTGAGGAAACAATTCACTTCCTCCAAGAATGCGGGAGATAAGGTAAAAATTACCGTTTCGTTGACGAGAGTGTCGTTGAAGTAGACCACCATCCTCGGTTGCTGCACTGGTAGGAAGTTCACACCACTCACGGTTACCGCTCGTCCACCGCTACAAAAATCAGAAATTCGACGTCGTCAGCATTTTGTTCTACAGGCAAAGAAAGATAAAAGGGGGAAATCTCTGCATGGAGAAAAGCAGGGGAAGCTTCTCCCCCCAGTCGTTTCTTTCCCCTTAATGCCCTAGATACCCTTCCTTTTTCCTTTACGTGAGTCAACGACTTACGTATCGATCTCACAGAGGAACTTTTAGGGAAAACAGCAATAGAAATTTTATGTATAAGGTAATTTTATAGAATTCTTCCAATCTATTAAAATTTTAATGTATACTTTAGATTTAGATTTTAATATACCGTTTTAATTCTGACCGAAAATAATACAAAAACTCCTCTAAACCCCTTACATAATATTTAAAAATTATTTTAGGATACGCCATGCCTACTGATTAATAAAAACGATGATATTCGGAAGAGAATGTAAATGAGATTATCAAATATTTAGTGTTAATCATTGCAAAGTATTATCCATTTTTATCCTTCTCTATTAACAATCAAATACAAATCATAAGAAAATTTTACATGAATTAAAAAAAATATTTTTTTAAAGAAATAAGTTTTTAAACTACATTTTATATTATTTACATTAAAAAATATTTATTTCAAATAATAATACTCTGATAGCTATTCACATGTACACAAACTCTACAATGTTAGCTCATTGGCAATTAATATAAAAAAATTCACTTTTAGGAATTAAGATTTTAATCATGTTAAAAAAAAATTAATAAGTATATTCCCCCTTAAATTGTCAATTTGGTATGAACTAATGTATATCTAAAGAAATTAAAGATATACTTTCACATTACTCATGTTTCTGATACTAATAAAACTCAGTTGCCTTTCATACTTTGCTACACCAATAATCCATCATTAAACATAGCGGTACATACATTTATAAATTAATAAAATGTATTTTAAAGAGAGTTATTATAAGTACATATATTGTGCAACAAAAGGTATACATTTTACATTTAAAATTTGCGAAACAATGCATTAAAGAACATGCAATTTGTATTTTAATACATTTGATTTTTTTAAATCAAATAAAATATTTAGCATATTTATGACTTCAAACGGGATATAAGGCTCGTTCAAATAGGAACATAATATTTCCGAATTGAGGACTGTAAAACTAATCCTCAAAGTTATTTGATTAATGAAGGATTAAATTTAAAAAAAAAAAAAAAAAAAAAAAAAACTATAGGGTCTTCTTATTGAATAGAACTTTATAATGTTTTGGTTTCAGATTAAAGCTATAAAATATCTATATTTTCAAATAGAATTCGGTGCATTCACAAATAAATTATAACATTTTCAAACTAAGTACACATCAAAATCAATCATGTAAATTACCTGACAAAGCTTTTGAGAGGAGTAATTTTTTTAACCACAGGATCTTCTCTGTATACAAAAGGATTGGGCAGAAACAGAGCAGCGTTATCCACAGACAACTTTAAGTTGCTGACGTTATAAGAGGGAATAGGACTTTTGGTAGTACGACAGCTGATTTGGCTGTTGCTTGCTAGTGTCCTGGAAATAAAAAATATTGAATCACAACACGATTTTGACATTTGATTCCAGTATACTGGTAAAGAACATCAATTTTAGTGAAACTTACCTGTCGACAATGCAAGGTATGTCGTCAAGCATGACTTTCAAATGACTACCAACGTTGAGATTAGAACCAATGAGATACAGTCTAGTGCCGCCCGACTGGGGGCCTTTGTTCGGTTGAACCCGAGACAGCTCCACCACCTTTAATCACAAAATAAATAAATAAATAAATAAATAATAAATAAATAAAAAAATAACGTGGTGAATCAAAAATAATTTCAAGTTGTTTTGATTGATGATTAATAGATTGAGATCATCGGATAAAAAATTTGTCTAAAATTAATTTTTACATGTAATCTAATTTTTTAAAAAAAAATATACGAATAAACTTGGAATAACCAAATTTCAAAGAACAACAGTTGAAATTAATATATTTTTTAGAGAATAAGAAAAGTTCGGAACCATTCAAGTGTTACGTAAGCACACGCTTCCATATTTTAAAAGTTAAAATAATTTAGAAGTTAAATATACATTTATACGATGCTATTTTCCTCTTCAAATTTCTCGGCAGTCTAACGGGTTCTTTACTAATTCAGTTTAGTCTGAAATTATCATTTTCATTATAATTTTTTAATCCTTTGTATACACTTGTGATCAAATCGTATTACACAGTCAGAATGCTGATAGGGGTGATCGCAAATGAATTTCTGAGTCCTTGTATATAACATTTATATATATATAATTTATATTTAATAGAAAGAACTAATAGAAAAATTGAATATATGCTAACATTTTAATAAACAGAAGGAAATGAAAATAGCAATAGTTTACCCACCCACACACATTTATATTCCTTTGCTTTATACTTCGGCTGATATGTAATACGACTTGAACGAAATTTTTTATTGTAAAAGAAATCAGGTATATTACTATAAAAGATATCATTTTTCTTATATAAAATAGGAAGTAAATTTTTGCCCTGCTTTAAAACTATGAGCATAACTTTAATGGCGAATTCAAAAAAAAAAAAAAGTGGCTGAATATTGTTGTTGGATACACTCTTAATTTCTATTAATAAACACATTTTTATAATACATGAATTTTCTCATGTTTCATTGTCATCGTATTTCCTAAATTTTAAAACAGAAATTTTGAAATATTTATTTTCTTTTTTCTAATTATATTTCCTAACAAATACGTTCTCATACGCGATTTATAAAAATATTCAATATCATTAATTAAAATGTTTTAAACGCGTGCACTTAGATGATATTTTTGTTAAAGATTTAAGAAACAACAATTGGAATACAGTTCTTGTTGCAATTATAATTGATAATTCAAGTAATATTCTAGTAATATTTAAAATGGTATTTAAAAGAACATATGAGGAAAATTTTTTTGCATCATATAATATAGACCAATTCCTAATATTCTGTATATTTAGAAAATAATTCTCATAAAGTAGACTTGAATATGGAATCAGGTTCTAAATGACTTACGAGGAATATCTAACTAAGTAAAATTTTAATTAAGCAACATGGGGCTTAATTAAAAACTGAATATAATTAAATTCCATATCATAAAAAATACAGACGAGACGAACATATCATATATTATATTTTTAGGGTTAGATACTGCTTTTAAATGCTAATCACTCGGTTTCGATTGCTCCGAAAGTTTAAAAGAGATAGCTGGGTTTTTTCGAAATATTCAGATTTTTATGGAGCATACGTAAAAAATGGCTACACATTTGCCCCCCAAAATTAAAAATATTTCTAATTAGAAAATGCAAATAAAAGTACGATAAAAATAGAGAGAAGTTTTAGATTTTGAAAGCAGATGAGGATAAAAATTAAAAGAGAAGCAAGTGAATAGTTTATATAAAATATAATTATGGTGGCAATAATTAGCGTACATTTTTGCGCTTTTTTATAATTTAGGCGATAAAATAATTTCATAAATTAAAATTACAGAAAGCATTGCACTGTGATTATTTAAAATATTTTATAACTAGAGCTATTAAACTATCCACAACTCACTATAATGGTATAAATTAAGTAGCTTTTGATAGTCAATATTACTTTTCACTAATGAACATTGGTGAAAAGTAAATTTGTGACATATTAACATTATTTTATTCGCATTTTTTTTGTTACATTAACATTGTCCCGTGACATTTTAACTCTGACAAATTTGTGACACAAATCGATTAATTGATTTCCTATATGAAGTAAGAAATATTATTTTGGCTAGTACTTAGTACTGAATTTTTATTAAGAAATTTGTGATTTCTATTATGGAATTAAAATTATAATTAAATATATTTAAAAAACTTCCCCCATATATGAAACAAATAAAAATAATTATAGGGCATAATGCTTCTGGTTTATATTTTAGAATATTTATTTTATACCTATTTTCATATTTGTGATATTTACACATATTGAGTTTAAACAAAATAACCACCATTGCACAAAACTGTTTAAGACTTAAACGTATCATAATCTTATTTATATCTAATCAAATATTTGAATAACGTTTCGATTTTGATGTAAAAAATGCCTCAGAGATAAAATGAAAATTTTCCAAGACTAATCAAAATCCAAATAATATTCAATTAGTATGATTCAAAAGACTTTTTACAATAATAGTTTTTCAATAGTAATAACACTTAGATGCAAAGTATTTTTAATTTACCACTTTACACGATGCTTTTTCAACTAATTATTAGAATTATAAAAACAACTAAAAATTTACGAATAAAAACAGTGTGCAGAGCATCTTAAATTTACCATTTTATTTTATAAATTCTTTCCTAAGTTTATTAATTATAAAAATAAATAAATATACAAATCAAAAAATAAATAACTTAAAACTACAGTCGCATACATGAATTGCAAGAAATGGAGAAGAGCTACATTAGTTTATTATGCAAATAAAAATATCAAGAATATGTAAATAATGATAAAATTAACTAAACCAAAAAAAAAAAAAAAAAAAAAAAAAAAATCCGTGAAGAAAAAGAACAGGAAAATATTTCAATCTAACTTTTAAATACGTATTAGTTCTCAGAATTTTTTTTTTATTTATATAATTAGTTATTATTTTGAAGAACCGTGTATTTTTTCAGATTTCAGATAAAAATACTAACATAAAACAAAAACGCTGAAAATGTTTTGAAAAAAAAAATTAAAGAACAATATCCCTTCTCCGTACCCCTCGCATACCCTAGTAGGAGTTTTTTTTTTTTTTTTTTTTTTAAGCTTTATTTGAGGTAGCACGACTCTCCCCCTCCCAAAATGCTACGCTTTAAACTTTTAATGAGGTTCCCACCCCCTTGTGCTCTCTTCATTTTTTAGCGATCACTTATTCTATTTATCGTTAGGCGTTTTTTATTTATTTATTTATTCATTTTTTTTAGCAATCTCTCCTTCCTTCTTACTATAATTTTCTTTTAATCTCGAGGCCCTCGGGAGTTAGGAAATTAATTATCTTTTTCGGCTTTTTGCTTACTCGTTATCCAATTATAAGGGCGCGGGGGGTAGAGAATAATTTGGGATCCTTTTATTTTTTTTTTTTCTTCATACATAAACAAGTAGTCTTAGGATCTGTCATGTAAGATACAACTCACTGATGAGACAAATAAATAATAAACAAAACAAAAAAAGCTTCAGGCGCAAATTAATATTTCCTTTCCTATTATGGATTTTTGACGCCACATTAACAACGTATGATATTTAGAGGTTCAGGATAAAAACATCTAAGCCGTAAGCGTTGAAACAACATCCACGGTTTGCTTTGAGATTCGAGCCCAAAGACTTTCGCCCTGAAAAACATTCAATAATCTCTTAAAAAGCGAATTGCCTTAGGAGAATTTCTATTTGGACTTATTCAAAGCGATAAGAGAAGAAAAATTGTAAAGACTCTAAATTTAACAAAAAAATGTTTTTTACCTAATTATAATTTTTTCTGAAAAAAAAAAAAAAAAAATCACATAACTTTATCATAAATACATTATGACACTACACATTATATATTAATATATTTCTTGCATGTGTTATCGGTAAAATTTGAAATTCTTCTCTCAATAGGATATTTGATAATTTCATATATATTAAAAAAAATTACTATCAACACAATTATTTGAGGAATTGATGCATTTTTCAAACCATATCCCTTTGCTGAAACGCAAACGCACTTCACTCAATTGCATGCCATTCTATAGAAAAATGAAGGTGTAATTTATAATTCGAAGAAAAATAATATAATGATTTTCATACTTCATACATTGCCCAAAAACAACCAGATATTCTATAAAATACTTTTGCTTCATACATCGATTTAACACACACACACACACACACACACACATAGGAAATGCTACTATGTTGTATTGTGTAAAATATCATATGAATTGGGTTTTATACCTTATATAATTTTTTTTGTCAGGGTTTAAATATTTCAGAAGAATTAAAAGCCTTTTTTAATAAAATAATCACGTGAAACATGAAATAAGAGTAAGGAATTGTATAATTTGAGATAGTTGCGTACCTTATAGGAAAACCTCTCTTTCGCTATAGTTACTCCAGCTTTGTTTCCCACCAGAACCTCAGCAGATGCAGGACCAGGGCTTGGACCAGTTCTGCAGACAGCTCTACGGAAAAGCAAACTTTCATTAATTTAAGTGCAAGTAAATTATGAAAGATCTAAAATGCTGCGTGTGCCTAAAATATATAATTATTTAGTAATCTAGCACATTATGCAATTTCATACATTGCATGTCATTGGCCATTTACATGATACTGACAAAGTCTGCAAAGAAAATTGAAATCTTAGATGTTATTCATTTGAAAAGAAATAAAATTGTATATTCTTTGGGTTAATTCTTAAGTTTAATTGATAGTGAATATTTACATGCATTAAGATTCATCCCCGACAGCTTATAAAATATGTAAATATACGCAAATAAATACGCAATCCCATCAATGTTGGATTGCGTTATTACCTGACGGAAACTGAGTACTCTTCTAGCGTGCAGGGGATGTTCCCGATGGAGATGTTATCCCGGATTTCTTCCTCACTCGTTCCCAAATTGCTTCCTTCGATAGTCACCAGTGTTCCTCCTTCAACGGGACCGCTTAGGGGGTGGATCTGTAGTAAAAAAAAAGTCATTATATCCCTAACCATCTATTAATTTCGATAGTTACATTCACTTATGATTTCAAACCTATCTCATTATTAAATTTTCCTCAATAAATAAAAACTATATCCCATAAAATTATATTTAAACCGATCCTTTCCCAAATATTAAAAAAAATTTTTTGGATATTTTCTTCAACAGAATAAAAAAAATAATAGGAATTAAATATTTTTATTGTAGTATAAAGTTTATTGGAAAGATCATATTGATAAATTGTTATTTATATTGTTGTAAATAAGATGCAAGTTTTACAGATATTTTAAAAAATAAACGCTTAACCATGAAAGGGCAAAACTGTAATTTTGAATTATTAACTATATAAATAAGGGTTAATCATCGTTTCTCTTGGAGTATTTTAGAATAGCTTTGAAGAAAAACAGATCATCAAACAAAAATCTAATTTTAAATTAATAAAAAAAGGTTTTAACGGGATTACTAACTCATTTACATAACAATATCAATGCTTTTAAATGTTAACGTCATTAGAAACATACCTTTTATTTACTTACCATTTTTAGCAACATTTATTGTGCTTAGTTCAAAATTTTTTCTACAAAATATAATCCGATTTTTTGTTGTATGAATGAGCATTTTTTGCTTTTATGACAAATAAAAAAAAAATCGTTTCAGTTCAATGAATCGGAACAATTATTTTTAATTGATGTTTATAATGAATTGGTTTCAAACCGTTACAAAAGAATTTATGTTAAACATAATAGAGCTTTCTTAGAATTTCAACTTAGACACTCATCCTTAATTTTGCATGAATCACCAGTATAATACAAAAATATAATTTTGATGCATGGTATTTCGCAATAAGTTTATTATGACACATCCACAGAAAAACTAACAACTGCTGCTGCACATCTGCTTAACGGTTTAACGACTGAATTTATTATATCATGTTAATAATCTTTAATTCTTTCCGGTTATTTTAACAGGAAAATATACTTTTGAAAAGCAAACATAATCAGTTACAGTATTTATACAACTTACATAATATGTAAGTAGGTGCATTATTTTAGGTAATGCACATTCTACATTTTATCCTTAAAATAAATAACTCCATTATTTATAATTGTAATTTTAAAAATGTATTCTACTCATGTTTTCTATTTATAATTTAATAAGTTTACTGAAAGTATTAATCACTAGTTGTATGGATATTATATGCAATACTTATATATTTCTGGATAAACTAAAAAAAAAAAAAAAAAAAAAAAAAAAAAGGAAAGAAATTTCTGGCTTTACAAATCGTACCATACATAGAGAGAAAAGTCATTTCAGAGTTGCTCAGAATTCCTTTGCCGGGAAAGGACAGGAAATAATGCTTGGAAAAGAGAAATGAATGGCGATTAAAAGCTTCTCTGGCCCCTCAATCCAGACCATCTTCTTAATGGTCCGAAAAGCTGTAACCCTGCTTCCAGTCTAATCCCATTCGACCCGTCTTTTCACTTGTTCCAAGCCATTCATTGCTGCAAAGAATCCATGTTTCCTTTCAAAAGGGGGGAAAAAAAAAGAACCATTCCAGTGGCAGATTTTTCTTCTCCTCCACGAAATCTCCGAATGAGAGTAAGAATCATTAGAACAGTTACCCTTTAAATTTCGAACGACACTGCAGGACACGTGGCTAACCAGACAGGTCTATTGATTGAAAAATTTTGCATGGAAAGAGGTTATTATTAACAATATACGAGACTTGGATTCTAGCCATATGCTATTACAATGTAAATGGTTACATTTAAAGGAATGCAATAACAGATTAATTTTCGACTCTCATTGGCATTCATAAAATCATAGTTAAATATGAAAATATTGCTAACATGTCGTCGAATTATTATTATTAGTTAACTTAAAACTACAGAAATATAAACATGATTTAACTAATCCTTAAGAAAAGGTATTGAATTCAAAATGTTTATTATATAGGTTGACAAATCCCCAAAACAAATGAGCTTTAATTGATAATGGAGAAAAATGTTAAGATAATTCTATAAGAGCTTACTAGAATCATGCCATTTAAATGTTACCGTTAGTATAGATATTACAAATACAAATATGATTAAGCTAGTCTATGAAAAATATATTTTACTCAAATAATATAACGGTAGAAACAACAAAGACAAAATATTCTGGCTTAGTATATCATTATTTGTCTTTATAAGCAAATTATAGTACAACAAGACACCATGGGAATGATGTTAATATGTCACTAATGTGTTATCATTTATTAAACCAATGTTAATAAGTAACTGAATTATTGCGTAAGCAGCCATTAAAATATTTCTTATTCACAGTCCAAGCTATAAATAGAGAGATCATTCAAACAAATAAACTTTCACGTGTAAAGAAGAAATTACATGAGTACAAGTAAATAAAAGGAGAAAAGTAGTACAGTAATTCAATTTGCGAACAATGCTATCAGGTGTGTAAAATGGCACTATAAATTAACCCAATGCTGAAGGAATCGAAGCATGATTTAATTAGTCTTTAAAGGCTGGTGAGTGAGAAAAATTAACCACTATCAGTAAAGATAACCAATAACAATGGTAATAATTTAATATAAGTGCAATGGAATTATGTCACTAAAATGTTATTTTATAATGAATGTAGGGGTAGAAATCGAAATATAGTAGTCTTTCATAAAATATATTTTACTCAGAATTCGCGCGAACTATAGGTGAGAATTTAATAAAAACAAATCAGAGTTTTTTCCATCAACGAAAAAAATGATAAAATAAAAATTCAATATAGACGCAAATATCTAATATGTCATTTAAATGTTACGCAACTCGACACTGTAGAGATCAAAACATGTTTTAACTAGTTCTTAAAAATATTTTATATACTTTAATGATTATTATATATATAATTACAGTTACAATATTTTTTTTATGAAAATTATATATATACTTGAAAGATTAAATATTTTTGTATTAAGTTATTTTTGAAAATAATAGTTTTTAATTATTTGTTGCATTCAAATTCAAAAGTATCTTAAGCCAATGGATCAAGTCTCATAAAATCAAATTGAACCAAGGCACTTATAAACATATTTTTAATCATTCACATATTTTAGGTTTGATTTTAATTCTGATAGTCATTTTTGACAATTTAATTAGTAACTTTAAATTCACTCAACATTGGCAATTTGTATTCATATTTTTTTAGTGCGAATAATAAAAGGCGAACTCTAAAATATAAATAAAATAATCTTTTATTTAGAATCACTGGCAGCTAATTGTCCCTAAGAAGTCAACGGATAATTCCGGTGTCAGTTCCTTGAGCATTTGTACTGACCCCTTTTCCCTCACCCCTATTCTAAGAACCCTGAGGGTAATTTGATATAAACAGCTGTTAGGAGCAAATTTAAAACTCTCTTTTTGGCTGTTTTTATGGTGTTAGTACTTTAATTTTCACGATATAACGCGCCAAATCTGGCAGACTCACTAATTTCGAAGGATGGATTGACAAGCAATTTCAACCAATAATATTCTTTTGGATACTCCCCACTACAAGCTTTGAGAATTAACACCAGATGGGGTGACAAGACAACGGAAGATCTCACCTTAGTCTGGAAAAGCTTTAAACAATAGTATTTATATAATTTAGATCTAAAATTAAAAAATAAATTTCTATAAAATTTTCCATATTTGGTAAACGACTCTTTCAGGGGCAATGTAATGATAGAAAATAAAGTTTTTTTGCCATGCTCTGAATTTAATGCAAGCATATTTAGAAAGTAAATTTTATTTAGCTATTAACATATTATGAATAAAAATGTTTATATGCGGCATCAAAACGCGCCATGCTGTTAATTTAATGCAGTAAACACAGCCATTGCAATCAAATAACATAGACTACAATATATATATATATATATATATATATATATATATATATATATATATATATATATATATATATATATATATAGAGAGAGAGAGAGAGAGAGAGAGAGAGAGAGAGAGAGAGAGAGTAAACTTACATAATCTATTCTTGGTGGGGGACAGGTGGTAGCCACCGGATCTAGACAGGCGTCTCCATACTTGCAAGATCCATCACACCAGGCACACTGGTACTTGCGGTCTCTAGTCAGGCACAGAGAACAATCCGCACGACCTCCATGACTCCCTAGTAGGTGGCATTTGTACAGGGTCACTGGAAAACAAAATTTTTGTTCACAAAAATGTTTGGTTTTTAACTTTGAATTAAACAAAGCAAAATTAGGTATTGAATCGGTCTTAATTATAAATAAATAATTTTTGTATACAGCAACTGATATCAGAAATATATTACATCTGTACATAAAACATCCATTTTTGAATATTCTTAACAATCGTAACAAAAAAGCACCATTTGATATAGTGAATGATTTTATATTATAATTTCATAATTTTGAATATGAATCACAATCAATTCTGATTGAACAGCGTGAAATTTACTCAAAAAGGTAGCTATGATTAGCAAATAATTGATTTTTTTGAAAATTCACGTAAAATAAGCAGCGATAACAACATATCTACATTATAATTAAATTAAAAATACAGCAAGTTTCACAAATATAAAGCGCATTCAAACGCTGTCACTTCAGGGAAAGTTGTTGAATTGTAAGAAGAAATATTTACCAACATGTCTTTGACTATGACAGAAATTTGCAGTTTATCGTATCGTAATGTCAGTGCTCGTTTTGGTTGAGATCACCTGGCTGCCTGCAAAATATGGAATCAATGCGTTTAAGAACGTTACACAGAAACGCCGACCTGACTGTCGGCGCTTTGCGATAGGAAAAGTGGAAAAGGTAAACATATATGAAACAGGGCATTGATAGATAATGCATCTTTATCAAGGAGGTCGCGGTGGTTTGGTTGGTTAGAATATACTTCCCATTATAGTAAGGTAGTGACTTCGAATACCGACGAAACTAAAAATCCTTCTTGTTCAATAAAAACGGCTGGTGTAAGCAAGTGATGATCGTGATATAAAATAATCCTCGTGGTGTGGCAGGTCAAGTATTGGCGAGTATATTACTTTGTTCCCGCTTCTAAATTGCAAAGACTCACACCTAGCTGCTTTTACCTAACTAGAAATAGAGAGGTATGTTAGTGCAACAACAACGACATTGTCAGGATCTCTGAGTCAAATAATTAAGTGGTTTGTAAGATAACAAATGCATGCCTCAACAGGTCGACGGCGTTTGCAGCAAACTGTACTCGCTGACAATAACATGGGCAATCTTTGACTACACTTCTAACATAGAAATATTGCCATAAATTGTGTGATCATCGATGAACCTATATCAAAAATCGTATGATATTGTGTTTTCAATCAAATTCCAGTTCTGTTTGTAGCATCGTTGAAGCTTGCGGACTACTTATAAGCAATCGAGAACATCATACGGGCCCATAATTTAAGGTTACGATGGAAAATGTCATTAGATACACGTTTCAGTTATCTGTTTGCTCGCACTGACATAATTTTGAATAGTTGTTATCTTTTTATTAGGCTAAAGCTCATGGCTTTACTTTTTATTCAAGTCCTGACAAGTGATACGTTTCAACAGGACAATGCACTCGTATATATTGACGTTATGGTACAGACCTTCCATGACACAGAAGATTTTCGGCCTCTGCTCTAACCAATACATTCTTTAAATCTCTAATTAATACGAAAATCTTGTGCATCTTGTTAAGGATGCATGAACAATTGCATGTATACATGCAAGTTTGTATTTCATTCAATACCCAGGTTTATTTTTGCCAGAGTTAATTATTTTGAAAAGTGATTTTTCAGATTCTGTATTTTCAAATATCTTGGAAAATATAACTACTTGTGATTTTTAAATATAATTTTCATTTCGTGAATTGCACTTTTTTCTGATGTAGCAATTTCAACAACTTGTAGAGTACATTTTTATTAATTTTTTGTATCTAAAGAAATATTGTGTCAAAATGTATTCACATAAAATATCAAAGAAACTTGTCAGCCATATTAATAAATGACATGAATATAATTTTTTCTGGGCTTTATGGCAATTCTAATTTTTTCTAAATTATTAAAACAAAATTATTGATTGTATAATTGGATATTTATTGTTTTTGAAAGTGTATAGATTTATAGCTTTTTTTCTTTCATATTTAATATCATTCTCAAAAAAATATAGCTTTAATTTATTACATGACAAATTTTCAATATATGACACTTAGGTAAAATAAATAAAACTTCTCAATGGAGTTGATGGCCAATTATTGCACAGATGTCAGCACAGAATTTTCAGAATATTTACCGTCATTCTCATATTAGATGACAAATGACATTTTAAAGAAATTTTTTAGTCAATTGCCATTAAACTACAATGCATTCTATCAATGTATATGACAGCTGTCACTATACCTTCATTGAGATACTACTTACCAATTCTGCAAATTACCACTTACCCCGGAAGAAATCGTTATTTTCGCTTGATTTCACAGTAGGTATTAAATCAGGAATTTCAATTTTGGAGAGCCTACTTTTTGCATATGTTCTACTCAAAAGATTTCAGTTTTATTTTAACTGTAAAAATAGTTTTATTCAATGATTTTTTTGAAAGTAGCATTTGCAAAGTTTAATTTTTTTCTATTTATGAAATAAAATAATTCTCCATTTTATCACAACAAAAAGTTTTACAAAATGTTTAGAATTCTTTTTAAGCTAAAGTTTTCTTTAGAAGTATTTACATCATGAAAGGTTAAATTCGAATATAGTTAATTTAAGGTTTTTCTTCATCCTTTTACTAAAGACGAGTTTTTGCCTAAAGCAAAAGTATGAAGCCGCAGATATACTTTCATTCTTGATTATTCTTTTTTTGATTGGATATTAAAATTTTTCTTATTATTTTTAATTTTACTCGCTATATGTTCATTTATTTTACTAATAATTTAATAAATTAATCCTACTATTTTTAGATATATAATTTATACATATTTTAAACATACCAATATCTGTTTCCTCATAGGGTAGAAAAAGCTATAATATTATGAGTGCTTATGAGAATAACACTATAAAAAACCATTCAGTTGAATTAAAATTCATTAAATTTGGAATTTTAATTCAACTGAATGTTTGATTTTTCTATATTTCATTTTTTTATTATTTATTGAAATACTTGTAGCATAAAAGTAAGAAGTTCTGATCATTTACGGTAATATTCGAATCTATTTTTATATAACGTATATTTTTTGACTATAATAAACGCATTATAAGAAATAAGCTCTTAAATATGCTTTTCCCAAAATACTTTTGCTTTTTATGTAAAGATAGAAACAATTGTACTGGTTAATCACGTTCTTCAGATTTGAAAGTCGTAGATTCAATACCAATCGCGGGTGAAGGAGAAGACTGTTGCATTCTAACCATTTTAGATACATCTGTCAAAAAGAAGGCTTGTGAATTTTAGTGTGAATAATCTGTCTCCCTACCTGTTCAATTAACTTACTTTATCTGTTTAAGACTAGTGTCTATGTAAAGTTGCCAATGAAGGCAACAACACAGCAAATATTCAAATGCCTTATAACAAAGTCGATTATTAGATTATGAGTTCCACTTCATGTCAATTTCATTATTTTGTAAATTAGTGGTTTCAAATCTGTTTTTGAATAAGTAGAAAATAAAATTTACCTTTTAAATCGATTAAAATATGTAGGCAAATGCATTTCGTAACATTTGTATAAAACACAAATAGTAAATATCACAGATTTTTCTCAGGTTTACATAGCAAAATACTCAATGTAAACTACTATTTAATTTTTTTATGCAAATAGTTATATATGTGTTCCATTTAGAAATGAGTATCTTATGCAAGGAAATTTTAAACGTAAACTAAGCGACTTGTTTAGTGTAAATATTAAGTCTGTTTTTCTTCCTTAAAAAGAAACTGTTTTGACGTTACATTGTGTTTCATTTTGTTATAACTATGTCGCCCATGGTAAATTTACTTACTGTCAGTAAATTCAGAATAGCTTTTAAGATGTTACAACAACTTTTTTGTGAGAGTATTATTAGGATTTTAATAAATACATTTTGTCTACTGCGCCAATATATGTTAATATAAAACTTAAAAAGTTTAAATTGAATACTTATTAAATAAGCTTGCTTAATGGAATATTAGAAAATAAATTACCATTGAAAGATTGTGGGTTATGTTTTCTTATATGAAATTTCATAAAAAATATGACTACCTTATCATGAATGCCCTTCAATATGTGCTTAATGCAGGAAAAATTAGTATTTTAATGAATTTCTTCTATCAAAAAAAAAAAAAAAAAAAAAAAATCGCGTTTAAATATCTGATACTATCAATTAATTATTTTGATTCAAATATTAGAACTAAATGTATAAAAATGAGCAATAAAGATATGTAGAAAAAATGGGCTAAGAAAAATTTTTTAAAATGGTTTAGGTAATTATGAAAAAAAAATCGGATTTAAATTATACATTTAATTTAAAAAAATTTATCCAATGGTCGGGGTATGTTGGGATGTATTGTCCCCTTACACCCAAGGAACCGGCCAGAACAGCGTTTGCCGCCGAGGCCCGTTTATAGGGTAAGCACCATTCATACCTCATTCACACACAAGGAGAGGACCAAGACAGGATAGAGAGAGAAAGTACATCCATGCCTGAACCGGGATTCAAACCCAGTACTTTCCTATCCATAGTCAGGCACGCTGACCACTAGACAAGTTGGCCGTCTTTAATTTAAAAATATATAGCAATATATTTCTACATACCATTGGTTTTATCAATGTAGGTATCATCATTCCACAAAACAGTCAAGGATGCAGTTACTTTTCCAACTTCCGCTTGGTATGTGTACTGCAATTAAGAAAAACAAGATTTAGTTGCAGATGAAGAACTATGCATCAAATAAATTTTTTGCGGGTTGAAGTAAAATAGTTGAAGTTTAATGTTTATTCGCAGCAGGTGTTATCTGAAATAACATTCAACTGTGTGATGTCTTTCTTTAGCAGAATGTTCAAAGGTCAATAGTATAATTTAATTTTGTAAGAACTCAATTTAAACACACAATGTGCAAACACATAAGCAAAATTGATTGTGAACTGTTAAAATCATTATAAATTATGCAGTAAAGAAAAGGAATACACGTGGTGAAAAACAGGTGTTACACGATTGGAATGCAATCCCGTAATATGAAAACGCGTTATAAAAGCATCATGTTATAAGGGGATTACTGCATAGTTTATATAGTTTAATAAATAATAATTAACGGAAATTAGTTAGGTAATACAGGAGAAATATTTAAATATAGTACCTAGTTTTGTAGTGTTTTGATACATAAATTTTGTGGAAAAAAAATTAGTATAAACATATTTTTTTAGTATTTATAAATAAATTTTTTATAGAAAAATTTTTTGTATTTTTCTAAAAACTTTCTATAAAAAATCAGTTAAAAAAGGAGGAAAATACGGAAGCCCTAAATTATTAGCATTCAGAAATTAATATTTATACATAAATTTTTAATCTTCTGACATTTTACTTTTTTAGAAAAAAATATTTTGCAGGAATTACAGTAATATAATTTTAAAGTAATATGATATTACATTTTAAATTTTTAATCAATCAGAAAAATATTTATGTCAAATAACAAATAAAAAATGAATGCCGCTTTAATGCTTACAAAAGTTTACTCATGTTTCTTGTAATTCAAATAATAGAAAGCAATTTTAGAATGACTTTATGATTATTTATATTACACAATAAGCATTATTTTTTTAAATCAATTCATTTCATTTATTGCATTTCAAAATTTTAATGAGAAACAACTGTTAATACTATATTAAAATCATAAAAAGCATAAGAAAAAATAAGGACACACCATCTAGGAGAGTGCAAATGAATTACCAAATGATCATATCGCGTCAAAAGTATAAATAACGAACAAGAATTACCATATGTTTTGACACATTTACATTTTCTAGGTGCAAATAAATCGGCAAATAATAATATCAAGTCAAAATTGTAAGCAACAAACAAATCAAAGTAATTACGTAAGGACGACAAAATATATTATTATATTACTACTGATTGCGGTCAACTAACACAGAAAATACTGAAATATGAAATCATATTTATGAAATGACATTGAATCAATAAGAATTTTAATTAAACTATTTCTCTACAAATTCGATTCACTATTAAAAAAATTGTAAAACTTCAAAGGATAAAAAGAAAATGTAAACTATATTTTAAGATAATATAAGTATATTTAAAAAATATATATACTATATATTGATTGGTTAATTGATGTCATGTCTATGGGGAGAAATAAATATGACCATGAGTGTGCAGAACACAGCTGGCTATCTCCTTGATGTTTTCGGAGTATAAGCTCTTTTCTATGTCGAGCAAGAGGAATTTCCCGAGCTAAGCCAAAGATCTTAAAATGGCAGGGTAATCAAAAATATGTCTTGGTGTTAATGGAATATTATCGTGATTAATGCAGAAATGGTAAGTTCTGTTGCTATCTCTTTGGATCATCATACCAAGATAGTAAACGGTTCTAAAACGAGTAATAGTTTTAGTAAGATCTCTATTAGCGTTTATTTCTCAAATCTGTGTGTCTTTTTTAATGGTGTTTTCTCTTAGACGGTATCTTGCAATTGCATTCACATCGTCAAATACTGCATACTTATAAGGCATATAAAGCAAACCGAAATTATGTATGCAATATCACAACTTACCGCGGTTTCAGAACAAATGATTTTATTGTTCTTTGCAATAGCCAGAACCCTTTCTTTAGCTCCTTCGATTTCAATAACACACTGAAAGTTTTCCTGGAATGGAAACAAAAATTATTAACAGAAATCTTTCGCATCAGTTTTGTGCTCTTAATTATATTTATGGGATCACAGCTTACCACAACACTAGGTAGATTGCGGACTTCAATGGTTATTTCTTTAGGTACCCCACTGGGCAATAGGATTTCCTCTTCCAGTTTGAAACTCGGACAGTGCTGCCGACCTTTGATCAGTGAGTTTTGGGGATTCTGTTGGCGAGAAACAAGTACAAGCTCAAACTTTTGGAAAACTTGTCGGAGAAAAAGTGTGTTTTAAGTTCTTATGCAGAAAAATATAGCATAATAAAATTTTAGAAAGAAAGAAAGTAAAAAAAATAATAAAGGAAATTTGAATAGCTTAACTTTAAAGAATATTTTATTTTTGTTTTGTGGAAAGTTCTATTCAACAAGGAAAATATTAGAAATATATTTCTAAAAATTAATCTAACTATGATTATGTTCCTTCTTGTATTTTCATAAGAATTTCCACGATTTTAGATTTTGAAGCAACAATAATATCCTACATTTATGGTGGAGATATAGTTGCCTGTCAAAGCCATGAAATAGAAACATCCTTCTAATCAATTAAAGCTTGACATTGTAAATTATTATACAGATGGAACAAAATCTGGAATGTTATTGCATATAATAGGCATATAATGCTGCGTTTGATGAATTTTATACTTAATATGTATACATAAAATGGTAGAAGTTGACGATTTTTCACAACTAGCTAAAACTCTTTTAACAGTAGGATAGTTGCCTTCTAAAGTAGATACCTTATTTCCTGTTGTATTTAGAAAAAATACAATATCAAGAATATTTTCAAACAAGACTGAAAAAATGTTGCTATATATTTCAGTACATTTATTTTCTAATGTATTATTTAATTATTGACACATATGATCAATTCAAACACCACATTTGGCCTAAAATTTGTATATTCAGTTTTTTTCACAATTCTTGACGACTTGAGGGATATCTTTACTGAATTAGATTGCACAAGAACCAACATGTAATGAATTCCTCCATAGTTAAGCTTATAATACTTTGCACTTAATTTTTTATGCTGTGAAAACCATTTTAACTGTTAAGAAAACAGTGTGCTATATACATAAATATATTAAATTGAAAGGGCATTTTACTAATGAACTGACGCTTTAAGAGTTAAAGTTAGTATACGTTAATTCCTGTAATTATTCTACCAAAACAAAGTCAAATTTAATTTATAATAGCTTTTAAATTCATGACGCATTTAGTTGAGTCTTTCATATTTTTGCCCTGCAAAAAATTAAGAACTCGAATAAAAAATTTAAAGGTGGAAGGCATGGCAACAGAACGAGTTGAGAAGTAGAAGGGGTACGTTACATTTTCTCCGGAGATGACAGTCCGTGAGCATATCGTGACATTGTGCGTACATTTGTTCTCGTGCGGACACCAACTGCAGGCCCAGGAACTTGTCACGCAAGAAGTGCAGCTGGAAGAAGAAGGACATGAATTATCTCTTAGCTATACACATTAAATCAAGTTTAGTTTATTCGGGGAATAATCAATACGAACAAAACCCAGGCATTGAGAACTAAAATAAATGTTTCATCGGAGATCGCTTCCTTCCAGCAGGGATATTCTGAAACTAAATACACTTCCCGCTGAGAAAATAAAGAACTGAAATTACAGAGTACATCTTGTTTTGTTTGATGACATACAAAGGATCGTAAAATTATATAAATTGATGCAAATTTAATTGTTGTGATTATAAATATAGTTTTGATTGGTTTTGATATACCAATTATATTAATTTAAGTATTATAGTCTTTATATTTACTATTGCTGCGTGACTATATATTTGTACTACAGTTACAATTAAATAACGTTCAACACTTCAGAAAGCTCATTTCAACCATATTTCAATTTAATATGTATTCTTATAAATTTATTTTAATAAACTCATAACATTATAAGCGGCATAAACTAAAAATAAAACAATTAGATAAAAGGTTTTTTGTTATTAACACAACAAAAAGTAAAAGATAACAAGATAAGTATTCCAACACTTTAATAGTAAGAAATAATTTTACTGTTCAGAAATCAGATGACTTCATTAGACAAATTTTATTTTCTATATGTAAATTTTAAACATAAGAAAACACATTTTTCAGATAAAACCATACACATGAAAATAGTAAAGTATAAAAACAATATTTACCATAATTTATGTTAAACTTGAACCCCCAAAAAATGAAGTTAGATAACATTTACCATTTTTAGTCGTAAAATATCTATTAATATCTAAAATGTTTTTTGAATAATTGTAGTATTGATTATAAATCCAATTAAAAGCTAAGTTTTATAAGAAATCTACAAATAAAATAAACACTTGGTATGCACGACTATTATGGGATTCAGTCAAAATCGAATTTGATCTAAATCAAAACTTACAGTGCAAAATAGTAATTTTTAAGAGTTATTGTGTGAGCGTAATTATAGCAATATAAACAGCTCAGTCATTCATCAATA
This sequence comes from Latrodectus elegans, assembly GCA_030067965.1. Taxonomy (NCBI): domain Eukaryota; kingdom Metazoa; phylum Arthropoda; class Arachnida; order Araneae; family Theridiidae; genus Latrodectus; species Latrodectus elegans. The sequence continues at coordinate 62,911,604 of CM057816.1, forward strand.
ACATGTTAATATTTCATCTTGACTTTTTGAACTTAAAAAACTCGAAAGGCAATTATAGAATTTACCTGTTATGAATACGATGAAATAGAAATCGCCAACTTTTTTAATGAAGCCAAATTTTTTTTTTTTTGGCTGATGCTATGAGTAGATGACGCTACTCTTTCAGCTATTAAGAACTACTTTACAACACTTTTCTATAGTTTAGTGTTATTTTATTTTATTTATTCCAATATATGTTATGAATCTAAGCTTCACATGCACGGTAACATACAACGATTTCTTTGCTTAAGAAAAAGTTGATCAATTAAGACATCTATTTAATGAGTTTATCGTATTATCGTTATCGATTACTTACATGTTGATGGTAATTCGAAAAAGAAATCAGCAATATTTGATATTTGTAATTGAAATTTACCTTAATTTTTTAATTCCTGAATATTATTATAATGACTTAGCAATCAAATGTTGAAACATTTACAGGGCATTTACTTCCACAATTTATTTAAATTTTTATACCTATTACTGGATATATCGATTTCTGGATGAATTCTTAAGTTTCCTGAACTTTTGTAACCATTAAATAGAGAAAAATTCTGTTATAATAGTTGTTTTAATGCATACATAAAGTTCAAGATTGTTTTTCATTTCTTTCTAAGTATGATATTTTATGAAGTAAGATAGGAAAATATCTGCGGGTTTATTGTACTATATCTTAATGCACCAAAAAAAAGCAAAGTTGTATCAGAATTTAAGTATATTCGTATTTTTGTATATAGAAACAACTATTGCTTTGTACCCACTATATTTCACCAAACAAACAAAGATTGTAACTTAAGAAACTATTTATAAATTAAATACTGTGACGTCTTAATCTTCATCAGATATTTCACTGAGTAATTGCTTAGGATGCAATTCCTAAATAAAAGATCACCATTCGTACTTTCGTATATAGAAATAATCAATACTTTATACCACTATATTCTCAGAATTCCAAACCTACAAAGACTGTCATGTAGGCAGTTATTTATAAAGAGGGGTTGACGTCTTAATTTTCCTCAGACATTCCACTGAGCAATTGCTTAGGATATAGTTCCTAAATAAAAGATCTCTATTTGTACTTTAGAGTATATAGAAATAATCAATACCAGAGTTCCAAACCTACAAAGACTGTCATGTAAGCAGTTATTTATAAGAGCAGGACTGACGTCTTAATTTTCATCAGACATTCCACTGAGCAATTGCTTAGGATATAATTCCTGAATAAAAGATCTCCATTTGATGGCCCGTCTTTAGCGGACAATCGAGAACAAAAACTGGAAAGGCATTTCCTCCCTGAGTGCAGTGCATCCAATTAGAAAGGGCCTCCTGGATGAATCTTGGAGGAGATTTCATCCACGCCCTTCTGGTCAAACACAAAGCACTTTTGTGTCTCCTTTTCCATTACAAATAGCGGAACTCTTCCGGACCGACTTTACGACGAACGGAAGTTCCCGGAAGACATAGGAAATCTCAGCAACGGAACACTCTCGGATTTCAAGACTTTTGATCGCACTACAGTAAAAAAGGGAAGTAAAGGAAAAGCTGTGGGAGATACAGGCGAGTGGAGAGGGCGTATAAAGTTTCCTTATAAAACTTTATGCTGCAATCAAAAAAGATTATTAAATGTTGAACAAAATAAGATCACGTCTGACATAAAAACTTAGAACTTCTGAACATTCTAAATCTGTTTCCTTTCTTCGATGACTTGGGATATATAAATAAATGGATCATACAAATTTTATTGACTTTCTACAAAAACACCAGTTTTCAACTAATTTCTTTTTTTTTCCCCTCGTTATAGAGAGGGATTCAAAAAATTATTTTTCTAGATAAAACTGTTTCTATTTTAAGAGAATAATCTAAGTTAACTAATCTGATCAAATTAATTTCCGATTAAATTTCAAAAGATGAAAATGAACTGAAATTTTAGTAAATAAGCGATAGCATTGGGAAAAAAATGCAATATAAAGATGCAAGACAAACAGTTTTTAAAATAATTTCATAAAGGAAAGATAAAATAAACGTACATGAACATTAAATATTATTCCTTTTCCAGGTGAATCTTAAGAATTTTAACGAAATGCAAAAAATTTTAGTACTATTATATCGATTTTAAAAACTTAAGTAAATCAGCGTGACTAATAACTTATGGCTGGAAAAACTCACTTATTACATTTAAAAGGAATCACTTTTGTTGAAATATTTAAATATAAAGCAACATTTATAATATAAAATTATTTTGAAGGGTGTTAATTTGGTGGTTTTTAAAGTATCATCTTATGAATGATTCAGCATTAAAATTAAGATCAAAATAAGTATTTTAATAATTATTTATATGTGTGATATGATCACAAACATTCACTCTTTTCTCCAGTGATTACATATATTTATCGGAAGTAATCGACATTATATTAAATAGTTACCATGGTGACGCCATGATATAAATGTTTTTCTTAAGTATTATTTTGCGGAGTAGTCAATGAATTGATTTCAAGTGACGTCAAATTACGAAAACAAAATTTGCTTATGCTTATATTTTCAGCGTTTGCTTATGTTCCTCCAATATTTGTGTATTTTGTTTTAAGAAAATACAGAACTTTGCTCTCAGAAATCCGTTCGTTTATTATTTATAATGAAGGAACAAAACCAACAAGGGACATAAGAAAATATATAAATTAATATATTTTTAATGTTTTGTAATTAGTATAATAATTAACGTAAACGACCGATTTATTTAAGTTTTACATTTCAAATAATTTTTAAGTAATGCTTAAGAAAAATGTGCATATACCACTGTTACAAACATTTTTCTGTGAAGGAAACAGAATAGAATCTTAGAATATAGTGATGAAATGATTCAATTTATGAGTTGAGAAAAAGCTTCAGCAATAGTTTAGATAATTTTAATTGTGAGCATTTCTCCTTTTTTTCTCCATCTTCTGCACTTCTGGCGATACGAACATTGCACACTTTGTTATACCAGGATAACATCTCAAGTTAAAATCAGCATTCAAGAGTGCGCAGCATTAAAGAAGCAGGTATGGTTAAAGTTAAGCGGGTGAAAGTAATTCAGAAAGAGGTAGTCAATTAGTAAAAATAAAAGCATACGATAATATTACACTACGATTTTTGTAATTTCTACAATGATCATAAATATTTTATTGTTATTTCAGCTCTAAGAAATAAAAAAAAAATTCATAATTATTAAAATGCTACATGTTTATTTAACTTATTTCTCATTACATTTCATTATTTACTATTTCTATTACGTAAAAGTGATTGTTATTGTAACACGTATGAGAAGAAAGAATTACTTACGTTTTGTGAACGGAACAGTCATAGAACGCAAATAATCTGTTAAGGAAATCTTTGTTTGTTTCACTAGATCTAACTGCTAAATCTACAGATACGTGATCTATAAAGAAAATAACATGTTTCAATGGTGGATTTTTTCTAGGGTTATAATTGGTTTGTGATATGGGCAGATGCAACCCTTACCTTTCCCTGTGGGTATGGGGGGTCTCTCTGCCAGGACGGGAGCGAGACATGCCAGCCCTTGGTCTGTCACCTTTGCCTGGACGGGAGTACTGCGGCCGAACACACACATGTAATGCGCTCCATAGGGCAATTGCGGCAATTGGTTGATGACAAGCTCCACCTAGAAGAAAATATGCCACAATGAAAGTTCAGTTTTTTCAATATTTACTTTTCTTTTTTTAGTGTTCATACTGGCTTATCAGATTGACCTCTTTTACTGGAGTTGAAGGTCATGGATTTGAACAGAACTACTGTTGCACAAAGGGAGATGGATGTTTGCTGATTGCATATAGATCTATAAAAGTCGATGTTCGTTAGTTTTCCTTGATTGTTTTTTCCAAACGACACCTAAATGTTTTCCATTATCAATGAAAAATTCAACATTATATATGTTTCTTATCGTGAGGCTTTTTAGTCACCTATAACAATCTTCATTTTAGACTATCTTCTTTGTGGTACCAAATATTCACTTTACCATATACTTTCTGCACAGGTTTAATCAAAAATTATTGGTACAGTAAAATTTTGTGAGTCCTATTTTCCTTCAAAAGCTCAGTTGGAAAAAGGAGAATTATAATATAACTGTAATAATTTTAATAACATTTAATAAATATATCATGATTAGTATTCAATAAGTAATCTTAGCATAATTCCTACGCCTGAATGCTTCACTCATCATTCAGTTAAGAAATAAACAAATTTGTGGATGCAATTATAAACATAGCATAAATGTATATTTCTTCCTTTTTATTTCAAATCTAAAACAAAAAGGAAAAATTCTATTTAACATGAAAATTTCGAAGAAATGCAGTAATAAAATATAAATATAAACTAAATATACATCTTTTTTATATTTTATAATGTGTCAGTAAACTTTTTTTACATAATTTCGGTATGTTTCATTTATTATTAGCTCTCAGATTAAAACATGATAAATATCTCTAGATATATTTTCCACCTCTTATTTCCCTTCTCATATTTACAACAAAAACATGAAAATGCTTTTAATTCTATATGAAATTTTTCAAGAAATCTCAAACAATAAACTTAATGAAAGTAAATATTTTTAACTAAATATAATCCGTTTTGTTTCGTAAAGTGTATCCATTTACAATTTTAACATCATTTCAAGACATTGTTCTTATTATTACTTCTCAAATGGAGAATAAATAAATAGCTTTGAGTGTATAATCGCTTCCGAATGACAGTGTTTATTACTTCTTTAATTTAAAATTGAAAGGAAAGAGATTATTTTCGCTATTCCTTTGAAGTTTTCTAAGAATTCTCAAACAACAAACTTGATAAAGTGAAATACGTTAATTATAAATATTTTCATTATTTTTTCATAAAAGCTACTTGCATTCGCAAAATTCGTTTGTTATGAAAATATTTCAAGAAGAATAGTGATTTATAAACATGATTCAAAATTCCATACCATATGAAAGAATAGCAGTTTATTTGAGAAAAGGAAAAAAAGTACTTTATAAATCAATGCTTTGATGAATATTTCCAAGTTAATGCGTGCTCTGCTTATTATACAGATGAATCAATTCAACGTCGTCCGAATCTTCAATAAAACGTAAAGAAAATTTCAAATTCACAAACAAAATGCATTCTCAGGTAGGTAAAGGATAAATAATATTATTCAGGAAAATAACTTACTACTGATAAGCTGTTTCGTGGCAGGTGTTCGGGTCGGATGGCTTGAAAGTCTATGCACTGCTGTGTGTTCAAGGACAACCACCGTGGACTGCTGGAATCTGTCGTTAACGTTGCATTTTGGCATGCAGCTTTTACAGTGCACCTGCAGAAAGATTTTTTTAATGCAAATTGAATAATATGTTACAAACAATACTTAGTAGATGTAAATATTAAATAATATTTCCCATATTACATAGATCAGACTTAATTTCGAGTATGAGAATAAGTATCCGATATTGAACTGCATTGATATAATATTTAAATTGTCAGGTACTAATAAGCTGCTGACTAACATCAAATTTGATAATAACAATGACTGTATTAGAGTTCTATAAGATACCATCTCAACATGCTCATACATTTCTGCTGTCATGCAATTGCTATTAGTGCTGAATCGAGTCGGTAATTAAATAATTAGAACTCCAGCTTTCAGGGTTATACTCTAAAATTTGGTAGTAAATGTTTGTAAGAATTAAAATTTTACAAAAACCTATAAATTTTATGTAAATTAGGCCAACTACACAAAAATGATCACTACGTAAAAAAAAAAAAAAAAATTAAAAACCAAACTAATCTGTTACTTTAAAGCAAAGCGACCATCCGAATTATTAGTACTTCCACTTTCAAACTTTATCGCCATCTCAATGTCTATAAGACAATATGAGATGTATACACATTGATTAAACGTGTAAAAATCAGGATATTTTAACTCAGATTATTTTTACGATTTAAAAGTTTCAAAAATTAAAATTCCATTTTTGATGAGGAATAAATCTTTAACTAGTTAATTCTTTTTATAAAACTTTAGTTTACAGAATTACTTAGAGCGCATTTAAGAGTTAGTTGTAAAAGTTTAGTTTAAGACTTTAATATAAAGAATAGGAGTTCGTTAAGAAATTTTTTGCAAGACTCAGAATAAACAACTTAAGATAGAAATTAAGAGTTCTAAATAAGAAATAACAATAAAAAAAAAGTTGGTCTATAGAAGAATAAGTTCCAACGAAACAAATGTAAAAGCTGATGTTCATCTACCTTTACACCAAGAATAATCGCAGGGGAAAGTGATATAGCTTTTAAAGTATTAAGTTTCCCATTCGCAACAGGAAATTATATTGTCGCCAATCTCCCAGGTATTTCGAATCTTCGAAGAGTGCTTCTTATCCTCGAGGACGGGAAGACATGTGTAACTTTTGATGAGTCCATGAAAAGTGCCTTTTTGGAGTGGGAAATACAGAATTCGTCGATCAATAAGCTTTTTATGGAAAATCCTCGTTGATAAGGCAAAGAAACGCATTAGAGTTGACGTCTTTTAAGACAAAGTATTTTCGTTTAAGTCGTCGATATCGAGCTAATGCGTTTCCTTTTAATAACGGCATCTCTTTTTGACGCCTATCGCCGAAGCAACTAAAAGCTTCTCCTGTCGTCGAGGAAAGATGCGCTCGATACAAATTTTTCACGAATTCTTTTTCCACTGCAGAAGATAAAATGTCTTGTTCCGTGTTTGCAATTAGCCGTCTATAGTTATTAGTTGCTTTTAAGTAATGCTTTGAAAGTTAATTTACATTTGATGCTCTGCTTTTACTAGGGATGTTCTTTATCAAATTAAACAGGTCTATCTAATTCACTCCGTCAATGGAATTATAAGAACCAACTACTCGAATTGTGTCTGGAATAATGGGGAAAAAATATTAATATAAATTATAGTGGGGATTAAAAATATGACATCAGAAAAATAGTGGGGAAGATTGTCAAAGCGAAAACTTTAGAACTGTATTTTTGTTTCGTTTATTTTATCAAACAAGCACATAGCGTAAGTTTTAAAGGGAAATATAATATTTGTAATATAAAAATTACTAAATCGCGCGAATGAATTAATTTCTAAATGCTTTTATTAATTTGACTTATGTATACTAATTAAAAATGAAACTTTTTACCATCAGCTTCGTCTTCAAGAAACATTTTCAAATAATTTCTATTATTTCATATCTAATTTTTTCTAAGAACGTTAAAAAGATTGAGTTGTAATAAAGTATAGTATAATATTTAAATCTTGAAAGTTTTTTTTTAATTTTATGAGCAAATTTTTATATTAAAATTTCGATATAATTTCAAAACATTAAATATTTTACTATAGACATTAAAACAAAGTTTTAAATTAAATAATTTATTATAAGCATTAAAACAAAGTTTTAAATATACTGTATTTTAAAAAATAGAACAAAATCGCAAATACCGCAAGTAAATAATTCATTTATAAAATAAAAAAGAGGAAATATTAGAATAGATTGAGAATTTATATTTCATGAGGGAGAAAATGAATAAAATTTATATTAATATAATATCAATGATATAGTTAAATCTATATGATATTGATCAGCTTTTAAATAATAAAATTAATTAATGGAAAGAAAATTTGTTAATTTTTAAGCATAAAACTTATTTTTTGAATTCTCAAAATTAATGGATTTTACATGAAAGAAAAAGAAGTATATGTAAGTTTCAAATGCAAAATGAAACACATTCTTTATACATAGAGCAACATACATGCAAACATTCGCACCAACGTAAATCATATAGAGTAATGAGTAAGAAGTTAAATATATATATATTATATATATATATATATATATATATATATATATATATATATATATATATATATATATATATATATTATTTTCGCTTTTTACCTTTTTTCCAGAGAGCACCATCCACAATATGGATTCCTGGCTCTTAAGCACTGATCACATGCTTCATATCTTCCACATTCCTCGACTCGTACTTTACTGATCTGGTAAAAAAATATACAAAAATTAATATTTGGTGTCTGTTTCAAGATAAAAATGATGTATTAGCTCTTAGTCGCCAAAAATCGCCGGTATTCATCTATGGACACATTCAGAATTTGATTGTTCCCGAGATGATTTTTATCCTGATTGAATTTTTTTGAGAAACTTTCCATTTTTCGTTCTTTATTAATACAAAACACATTTCTTTAAATAACATATTGTAAGTACTGTAACTTTTATAGATACTTTAATATACTTATTTATTTACAAGCACTCTGAAAACGTTTTCTGCAGATTAATTACTATTATTTTTTTTAATGAAAAATTCCAGAGTTGATTATAATTGTTGAACATAAGCAAATAGTGAGGCGTTTTAAAAGAAATCCTTTTTTTTCTAAGAAAAGAAAAACTACATATTTGAATGGTAACTTATGTAAAAGAATGGAAGAAAAAATGTGTCATTGTTTCAGTCATTGTTTGATTAGCCTAAATTACACTAAGAATATTGATGTATGTTTTTGATATAAAAATTTATCTACAACAGAACAGTAATGTAACTGTAACTGATTTTTAAAACTATTTTCTCTCTAATGATTGAAAAGAAGTTGGGAAACCAACTCCTATCTGAATTTTCGTCAAACATTTTAACGTTTAACGTCATCAATATATATTTAATTTTTTGCCTCGCTTGCATCAACGATTAAGTGATAACATATGTGATACGCGTTTCTGACTATATCATTTCATTCCATGAAAACGACTAAACGTGATTTTTAACTTCATTCATCAACATCTGAAATGAACTCTGCTTTCTGCTCTACATAGCCAAATTTTTTATATGAAATATATGTGATAATATAAATATATAGTTTATATCAAATGCATTTATGTGAAATAACAGAGTATACAACACACAAAGGCTCTTTCTGACAGCAGTTTAGGCTTAGGTCAAGTATCGAACCCACAACTCAATATACAATAGACCTAGAGAACAATGCTTTTCCCACCAATCCATAACAGCTCTCTAATTATCTAATATATCGAAAAAGAAATAGCAATATAAAAAAATTAGGGAAAACCGTTAGCCTTTTATAAAAAAAGAGGTTTCATATGTAATATTTGTTTAAACAGTTTTTGGCTTGATATAGATTCTTCCGTTAGAGGGCATCTCTTTGAGAAGCACTTACCTTATAGGAAGAAGCAACGTACACGTGGTTTTCGGAGGGATCTAAGTGCATGTCCGGCAGAATGGGATTACCTTCATCAACAACAACTTCTTCGAACTCCTCTGCATCCTCCGCAATCAAAATCTGTGAAATAAAATACATATTTAAGTGACTTTGTTAATAAAAAACAAAACAATGATTTCGTAGAAATTATCATGCTTGCTTTGCTAATGATCACAATTAAAACATTTATCTTAGCGTATTTTACATGAAATTTTGGATTTCATTCAGAAAATTTTGCGTTTAATATAGGAAAAATACGATTATTTCATAGTATGATACGGTGTAAAAGAAAATGCTTTTGGGAAAATGTGCATAGCCAGCAGTAATTTATTTTACAACATTCTTAGAGGGGCTACTCATTCATTACGATTTTAAACAGTTATCTATTCTGCTCTTTGCTATCAGAATCTGTGAAATAAAGATCAATGTTCAATTGCATTAAGTGATTCCAGGTGAGAGCAGCATTTCATCAAAACTACAATTGATTCATTAATGTGGTCACAATTAAAACGTCTTCTTCATATGGTTCATATGAAGGTAACTTGTTGGTATGATAGTCTATGAACATCTTGTTCAGATAGTAACATATGGTTTACATAGACGCATGCTTTCTAAAAATTTACTTCAGAAAGCATGCGAAGAATTTCATTAGGAGAATTTTTCATTCAATGCGAATAAAGTAAGATCATTTTATAATATTTTGCAGTCTCAAATGAAATTTTCGAGAAAATGTGCATTGTAATCAGTTTTCTACTGTATTATGGGGCTTAGGTAATATTTATTAGGTTATTAGATAGTACTCATACTACTAACAGTTTTAGATGATTTTTGTGCAAAAATATAAGTCATAGAGTTATTTATTCAGCTATGGTCTTAGATGTTATCTATTGCTTTGTTAATTATTCATGGCAGTTTTAAGCGATATTGGTGCAAAAAAGTGCATGATAGACATTTTTTGCAACCCTGTTAGACTATCAGTTGGACAGCTATTTTATTTCTTTTGGATCCATGTGTACACGAATACGACGTTGCAACGAATGATGAAATAAAAGTAAATAGAGTGAAAAATGAAATAAGATCAAATCGAGTTTTAGAGTTATCGAGTTAAATTTCAAATTCAATGTCCATTTCTGATTGTTTAAAAAAGAAAGGAAGCGCTTCTCAACATCCTGTCGAAATGGCTTCAAAAAGAAAATGCCGAAATAAAATTTCGGCGAATAAAGAAAAGAAGGAGAAAAAAAAATAAAAAACTTATCTTTCTTTTTTATTTTTGAAAAAAGAGAGTGGGAGGAAGAGAGATGTCGATAAGAGATGTGAAGGCGGATAGTTTCCAGGGAAGTGAACGTGTCAATCGATGACAGGAGAACCATCCAGATCGACCACGGTATAAAAGTCTTCCTGTCACGTGCTCCTTTGCAAGGTATCCCGGACCGACAGCTCATTAGGTTGGCCTGTCACGAGAGGAGGTATTTTACGACGGAGGACAACCCCCCGCGCGCGGCCCTCCCGTCAAAAAAAGTATCTCCCACCGGCCATTACAGGTGTGTGAGGACAGCAGCCATGTCACTCAACTACGTGAGCCATTCTTCGACAAGGACACCAGTACGTGCATTCTCTGACATCAAGAACAAAAACTGCATTCAGTAATTGAATGGGTTAATGTCTTCACTTTGAAGAATGTCTTAACTCTTTCTTGAAACAATGTTGCATGAGTTATGCTCTGCCTGTATTGTATTGGATTAGAAAAATATCGCAAATCCTTCTGGTATCGCTAGTACACATGAAAAACTTAATTCTCGAAAAATGCTTTGAATATTTTCTTTACCAACATATTTACAGAAAAACTGAAAAAAAAACCTTATATTTTTCTAATTTCTGCTCATTTAATTGTTACGGTTGTAATAATTCGTCATCAAAATATTTATTTGGAAAATCTAAGATTACTGGTAAAGACGATTTTAAGATTGTAAAATTTCTGTCAGATCTAATAAAATATGAGGAAGCAAATTGTTGTGGGGATAATAGCTAATTGCAATGTCTATTAATGCAAGACAGGATAGGAAGATCCTGGGATCGAATCCAGGTTCGAGCATGGATATACTTTCTCTCTCTCTTCTATCTTTGTTCTTTCCTTGTATGAATGGTTGCCTATCCTATAAACGGGTACCTATGACATGAGCATACTGGAAAACTCGGACTCCATTCCAAATAACGGTTTAGTTGGCAAAGTGGGGAGCAACGTATTCCATGTTGTCAGCCTAGCTGGCACAAGAAAACAACAGCAACATTAATTCAAGATAACTCTGACTAATCATGGATGTGATTAACAATCAATAACACTTTATGTTTATAAAAATTAAAAAATTACTATTTTACTCTGTTGCAAAAGATACAAGTGATACATTTCTTCATATAATGCATAATATTTAAAGTGTGCAATTAATTGCATCGTTTTCTAGGTATCTTTTTGAAAATGATGACAATAACTGTATGAATTTAAACATAAAAGTCATAAGGGAGCGATATTTAAAATTTATTTTATTAATCCAAAATTTCATATTTAGCCTAACTCAACAGTCGTAAAATAAATATAAAACATCTCTTATTAAAACTACAGCTAATCTCATTATCGTTATAATTAATGAGTTCTAACAATTAGAAAATGTTGAACTTATTACACTTACAAATGCTAGTTATGAGACAACCCTCCTCATTATTATTATTACGAGAGCTAGTATATTCTCAATATTGCTATAATTAAATTCAATTTTATAAGTACAATACTTGCAACTGAGTGAAAAAAGTAGAAAAAATAAAAATAATTGTTCATAATTAGAATATTCTTTTCTTTGTCAATGTGTATTATCCCAAAAAATGACCTGATATCGTACGAAAGAGAATCTCCACACCCGTTAAAATTTGAAGAGTTTTTCTTGGTTAGTTTAAAATTAATTAGAAGATGGTAAAAGAAAAAACATAACCGTCTCGCTCGTCCCATCTATGACCTACGTTTTAGGAAAAGAAGCACTTTATTTGTGATAGACTTTTGATTCCAGCTGAATATGACATCACCACGTGTGCCACTTATTTCATAAGGCTTCTAAAAAAGAGAAGGCAGTGAGGAAAAACGCACGACTGTATAAACTATCACGCTAACAAGACCCAGTTAGTTCCTCTGGGAAGGAAGTGCAGGGCCCATAAAAGAGGAAGGCAAGCGCGACGAGTGCTTTATGGTTCATCCTCCTCCTAGCCACGGAAGGAAAAAAAGGGGTTTTTACGATCGGGAATTTTTACGAGGCCTTCGGCCCGGGACCTTAACGAGCTCGACTCTGGGCACTAAAACCATATCCAGAGACTGTCATCGAGAGATTGCGTCCGTTGCCAGCGACAATAGGGATGCTCGAGTAGAGGTAAGGGACTGTCCCCAAATCCAAGGAATTTCTGATTTCGGCAGGCAAAAGAATGTCGCTCTAACTTCTCTAATTAAATATTAACCGAGTTGGCGTATGTCTCAAACAGATAGTACTATTAATAGATTATTACATGCTGAACTTGCCACCATAGCTATCTTTTGAGTGGTTAGCTTTTTTGCCTTTAGTTCAACATTTGCTGATTGTCTGCAAATTAATTGTGGATAGAGACATCCAAAAAGTATTAAATTGGATGTAGTATTCACTTATATGCGGTTAGAATCATAGGAAAAGAAAGACTTGAAGTAAAATTCTCAACTGCTTTGTTTCAGTTCGATGAATTCAAAATAAAAGTAAGGATAGAGAATTGAATAAATAGGAATGTAAGGATAGACAGAAATATAAGGACAGAGAGGAATCTAAGGATTATTGATGTAAGGATAAATATGACTGCAAAAAGCCCATTACAGATAAGTGGTAAACACAAAATATTTGAAATGGACAGACATGAGTTCAGTCGTGGCCATTGTTGATCAACTTGAGATGGATGAAATGTTCCTGTACAGGATACTGATCTGCCAAATGGATTCTAAAGGAATTTTCTATGTCTAATCTTTTATTTATTCTACTACTAATGAAAAGTTTTCCTGGAAGGTATTATGTGTTATGAGTTTAAATGTCTTACAACGGCCTTTAATGTTAAGGCTGCCTTGTGGGATCAAACTGTTTATAACAATGCTATTTTGCAAAAATGCTCTGAATACTGTTGTGACTTTTTTCATTCCAACTTCCTTAGCATATTAAAAATTTTAAAGTTCGGTAATATTGACTTAAATATTTTTAACAATAAAAAAATTATTTAAAATTTTTTTATAAATTGCAAATACCTATTTATCGTATCAAATCTCTACAAATATACCTTAATTTTACGAATCAACTAAAAATTAAAATATAACAAAATCGATATTCTTTTAAATTACCAATAGCGTTATAACTTGTGCTTAAGATTAGAATGAAGGTAAAAATATATATATATATAAAGCTCAGCAAGGTGACAACCCCTCGACTCTTGCATTAATATGACTGAAGCGGATTTTCGGAGGCCTACGACAATCAAAATGCGACGGTCCCCATCTCTTACTTCGCTCAGGCAGACAGACATCGTAAAAAGTAGGCCGAATTTAAAACAGGCATATCAGAAAGAGGCATGGATGCGGACGAAATTTTGAGCCATATCTTCCTCTTTTGTAACTTGGGAACCACTCATGATTCTCGCCGTAAACGTAAATCTGCTAATATGAGAGGGTGGAATGATAGGCCGAAATGTCGCCAGCCGTCATGAAGGCATTGAACGCCATAAAAAGCAAGTTTCTGCAGTACAAAGAAGCAACTGACTTCTCGATGCATCTAGTTCCGAAAAATTGGAAATAATTCACAGTGAAACAAAATACAGCCTACCAGTCATTTATGGATGTATATTTTTATTGGCGTTATTTCCAGTAATATTTCTGAATAGTTCTTTCGCCTTATGATAAGAAACGACTTGAAATGGTATTCAAAACACAATAAACTGTAAATATACATTGTCAAACAATAACTAAAAATGCTTATGAAATATGTAGATTAGGGAGTGAAATGATACTAAAACAATCGATGCATATTTGGGACTTAGAGTAGAAGTGCGCTTGGAAGGTCTTTTCTAAGTCCCCATTTGATTATTCTGTTAGTAAGATACTTCTTCGAAATTGAGTACTTGGGATATTTAGTTAAAATTACATTTCTTTGGAAGCCTATGAGTGTGGTTCAATTATAAGAGAAATCATCCTAAGAAAAAATGTAGTAGAATTATGTTGCAGGAGATTACATTTTATCTGGCAATTTGAATGGCAAGTTTATAGGTAAAACCATAAAACTAAAAACTAAATATTACTCCAGATAAAGAAACTTGTAATATGGAAAAATGAAATAGCAGTGCACAAAATGGTTAATTTTAAAAATGAGATCTACAAAATCTAAACAGAAAAATTTATCAAAATAAAAAATGGTATGTAAGATAAAAATAGATTTTAAGGCCTTTTCACAGTCTTTATTTGTATAATTATAGCTGATTTTGTGGAATTATTATTTATGAATTCGACCACCTGAAACATTTTAATCCAGTTTCTCCTCTATTAGAATCTATGTGTACGCTTCATATATCCATGGCTTTTAATGTGGGCTTTCCAAAATGTGTATTATATAAATAGTCGTGTAAATGCATGTCCCCCAAATGAGTCTTGTTGGTGTTACACAGTCTTGTTGATGTTACATAATGGTCTTGTTGGTGTTATTTGTTGGTGTCCAAATGAGTCTTGTTGGTGTTACACAATGGTCTTGTGCAACAAGACCATAAATTACACAATGGTCTTGTTGCACAAGACCATTGTGTAATTTATTATCAAACAAAATGCTAACGAATAATCATTATCTTGAAATTCTATTGGCTAATTCCTAGAGCAAAAACGATAGCTAACAAATAAATGTTGATACCAATGATGAAATTTAAATGTCAAATAGGATAAAATTTCTCACAAAGAGGGGAAATTCCAAAGGAATGTAATTACATGTATAAGTTGAAAAATCAATTTAAAAAAAAATGTGTACCTGGTTGCATTTCAAACAGACCTGTAAATGAGCTTCCATAACGACCTAAACCACATGCCATAAATGCTTGACAACCCCTGTAAATATCACGCATCGCTAATATGCATCATTGTCTCTAGGGGATGCAAATAATCAAAGGACATGGGGTTGAGGTTTTTGAAAGTTTGTCCCTCAATCATAACTCTGTCTTTCTGCCAGGAGTCCCAAAGGTGCCATCCATCTCAAAGCTTCAGTCCCCTCAACAAACTGTTAAGACATCATCGCTGTCACGATTTGGTCGCCTCCTAGGACGAGAAGATCTGCTTTCTCCGGGGATTTCTCTTCAGGAGTTACAAAAGGGATAAGAGTTTTCTGAGCACTATCCATTTCTTGTTGTACCTTTACTTCGTCAAAAGAGATGTTATGCAAGAAAAATATCCAGAAAGACACGTGAAAGTTCTGTTGCTGACAGTAGAAATTGACAAATAGAAGTGAAAACAAATTTGAAAGGTGTTACTATAATAATCAAACATATATATTAAGTTTTATATATGTCAGATTATTAAATTAACATCTTTTAAATATTCAAATATTCCATTATTTTCAAAATTTCGATGGAAAGCAGCAAAATTGCAGGAATATAGCGATGGAAAGCAGCAAAATTGCAGGAATATAGTTTTCACCAATCATTAATGATTCACACGATTATGTGAAAAAATATTTTTATTCCAATATAATAAATGTGAATTTTCAAAAACTTTGCTCAACTAGAAGTTTTAAATCTGTATAGCAGTATCTGATTAAAATAAGTTGTGCATGACTAATAGACGTAGACATAGACTTACTCGATGGAGTTCTTGGTCAGTACCATAGCACTTGAAAGCAGCATAAGGAGAGTACCATAGGTTAATAAATATTTGCTGTACATCAAATCGTAGAAAAATTGCTCTAGACTTTGAAACACAGAATAGTAATATCATATTTCAGTAGATCCTCGTAACGCTCGAAATTACAAAATTAACAGAGTTGAAATAAAAGTAAAGAAAAAAAATTTGACCACACACACACCAATAAAGAAAAAATATTTTACCAATAAAAATTTCCTCTGTAAGTTAAGAAGGTAAAATTTTTATTATTTAATTAAAACACATCTAAAATTTTAACTTTACTAAAAATATGTACAATAAGTCAGTCGGAATTTTAAAAATACAATTAACTATTTCAATGGAAAGAATAAAAATAATTTAAAGATAAATAATCGCCTTTCACACACCGTTTAAAGTTGGAATTTAATCATCCCAGTATCTTTTGTTGTGAAACCCACATAACTTTTAAATTGATTAAATTATTATATATAAGTTATATACTTTAAAAGACTTTTTCCGAAATAAGGAATCTAATTTTATGAAGCACAATTCTAAAATGTTTTGTTGTGATAAGATTAACCCAGACACTAATTTCGTAGAATCCAATTAATTAAAAGTTAATCACTTTCCATTATTTTCTTTATTTGAGATCTAATTAAAATAATTACAATTTTGATCATAAGAAGAAAAATGTTTAAAAAGTCAAAAGCATTAATATTTGAACGAAAATTTAGTAAATTATTCATAATAATTCATTAGATATGTAATAAGACTTTAACTTTTATTCAGTTAATGATTATTGATTCACACAATATATTTATTCTTTGGTATTATATTTCGTTATTAAATTTTCAATTTTCGTAAAATTACAAAATGTTTTGAATTCCCTCCCCCTCTCTTGATACATTTGATGGTTTATATTTTAAATTTTCAAGAAACAGATGCACTTGTAATTTTATTTAAATGAAACAGAATATGCAGAAGTAGATGATGAATTTTCCTTGCTTTAAACCAATTTATAAATTCTAATCTCGGTCTTTTTTAACTGCACGATATGAGATTCTATTCAGAAGGAATGCATTAATGTTTATTTAGGCAAAAATTTAAAAATAAAAATAAAGTCATCATGATGCTTTTTTGAAGATTTAATTTTAACATATTTTACCTTAATCCCGTCTGCTATTGGCAATAGGTTAACAAGATTACTTTTATGTCTTGGAAGATCTGAATCTCTTGCTTTTAAACTCTATTGGACCTTTTACTTTATACAAAAAGCTTTTTGTTTTGATTAAAAAAATATTTGACATTCATATTTATTTTTAAAATGCAGTAAATAAAGGAAAAACCTATAGAATTTGTAATAAAACAAATTAAGCTATTTATCATCTACAAAATTAGTAAATATAATGATTAAAATGCTAATTCAGTTGAAAAACAGTTTTTGTTAGGCATGATTCTTGAATCAAAGATCGTTTTTATCATTCTGGTAATTGTTTTCATTTCATAAATTAAATAATTTGAAAACAATTGTATGGAAAGTTCAAATATATATATTTGAATTTTTCAGAAATAATCTCACAAAATTTACAGATTATTTAATTTCTAAATGTGACAAAAATTATTTCACAATTTTGCTTAACCAAAGTAACGGAGTAAAAATTGTAATTAAGAATCATTATTACATTTCTATAATTAAAAAATTGAGTTGAATATCAGGAACTCTTAGATGAGATGGAACAAAACGATTCTTCTAATTAAAGGGGAAAAAATCAGCATTTAATTTTTGAAATATAATCATTCCATTTCTGTTGCAGCATAGCAAACAAAAAGAAATGAGCAAAATGCATCGTTAAAAATTATTACTTGATGTACATCCAAATTATTCGAATTCAGATAAAACAGGAACTATTCTCCGAAAAATCATTCCATGTGTGCTGCAGAACAAGCATCGACACTTTCCTGACACAGAGACGTGTCAGCGGGATCTAAGTGACTTTTTCTTTTCGTCCACCCCTACCCGGGCCGACCGCGACATTCAATCAAATAAAGGATATCAAGAACGGGGGCAGATTCATAATGAAATCTGTCTCCTACGAGGCAGCATGCGAGGCGCATATTTTTCTAGCATGAAACGTCTGGAGTGTGGAGGAAATAAATAAAAGAACAGCAGACAGTTTTCGATTAAGCGACTCCGTTGGATGTCGTTGGAGAAGGCTGCTTGATGGCAATCAATGAGCAGAGGACGGAGGATCATTTCCAGAGCTTTTGCAACAGAAAGCTGCTCAATCATTTTCATGCGGAGAAGTACCATTAATTATTGAGCTTTCTTCTTCCAGTGTGAACTCTTTAAGTAATTCATGCTAATAGCATCGAACTAAATAGCATATGTGACATGAAGGATCGATAGTGTTGGCAATTATGGACGGAATAATTAGACAGCAATGAAACATAAATCAGAACATTGTCCACATTCTCAGCAATACTATGAATTAAGGTTATTTCTTGGTTATTCTGCAGGAAAGTACTTTGTGTGGAGCTTATTATCAGGATCTATTATTTTACTTGGGTTTGGCACCGAAGATAGTGGGCTTGCGTGCGTTTAACAGCTTGTTTTTCAGCATAACTGAAGTATGTATAAGAACTGAATCCTGTAATACTTACTTAATGAATATCTATCTTGTAAATCTACTTATGTCATTCATTTTCTATGAAATTATAGCTGCTGTTCAAAAACTATAAAAAAATAAAAAAGCTCGTCCTTCTTTAAAAAAAAAATTTTTTTTTTCATGAACATAGAAAGGGGGATACGATACTATACACATTTTTTCTTCCTACATCGGTTACGGATAGATGACAATTTTAAAGTGGCGATATATTCACATGCCTTCATTTTTACAATGAGCAGAATTCTGGAACAATGTAATTCAAAGCGAAAACAACTCTACATTATCTTCAAACCAGCGTTAATGATCAAATTTAATTAAAAACGCTACCATTAAAATGTCAAAAGGTCACAAAAAGTATGCTTTATTCAGAGCTTAACATCCACATATAGGTTTCCTTCCTTTATACTCTGATATATACGCTTGTCCTTATTTTTGTACTTTGCACCATTAAAACCAACCAACATTCCATTATAAGCATCGGTTCTCAACTGAACCCCCTACGAAAAAAATTCGATAGGAAAACTGAATACAGATTTTATTTATATAGATTTCAAGGCTATTTATTTAGCAAATAGTAGTTCTTATTGGCGCGGATTATAATCGTATGAGAATGGATTTATAAGCAAATATCCATTCTTTCTTCATCGCAGTAATTCTGCTAAGAAAGGGACTGAGCTTACTGTTATAGGGAAAAGAATCGAAGGTACTGCTTGGAGATTTTTTCTTAGATTTTCTGTTATACAATCCACCAAAGGATTCTGGACGAACCATTAAAAGGATTTAATGAGTGCGCAGGACATAAAAGGACATTTTGAGTGAATGCGCTAATGGGATTTCTGACGCCATTAATTTCGTACTTTTAAGATTTATATTAAATTGGATCTTCGATACTCTCTTCAACAACTAAAAATAGTTGGATCAACTCGAATAAGTTCCTAAAAAGCTAAAGTGCACATTATTATAAGATTACGAAGAAGATAAACGGATAAAAATTGGCAATTCAAGTTAGGCTAATTTCACTGAAATTATCCATTTTACTTAAATCTATGCTTTCTTTTAACATTTTTTTACTATCATAATTTATACAAAAATTTTGATTTAGTTGTAAAAGAATTAAATAAAACATTCAACGCTCAAATTAAGCATTTTAATAATCAAGTTTCAAAATGCTTGGAAAGCTTAAAAGAATAATGAATCAAAATTTGAAGCTATATTTTGGAATACTTGAAAATATGTGAGTGAATTTTATGAGTACTTCATTCATACTTTCAAGCATTTTGAGTATGGTATTAACTAGCATTAAGCACAGAATTACAAGCTAATTCACTCATATTTGAATATTTATTTTATGCAAAGTGAGAGTTATATGGAAACCTTACATTAAATATATTAAATGCTGTCATTCCTATTCTTTAATATTTGTAATGACTTTTTAATAAATTAAGATAGCTCTATTTGCGATATCTTGATAGTTTTGGAGTGAAATATAAGCATTGTGAACCTTACGTCGATTTGCGTGTAACCATTAATCAAGAAAGGAAGATGAGGAGCAGTTATTATAACTACTTTAGACGCAATTGCAATTCATTTAATCTTAAACAGAAATTTCCATTTTAATTGAGATTACATTAGTATTAATCAAGTAAATCGATCATATAGTAGGAAAAAGATAGAAAATACACACTTCAGAGTTACCTTGAAATAAATTTATCCATCTAAATTTATATCATTTCATTGAATAATGTATCAGTATTATGATAGATATATAATAATTCACTTCATTCAAAGATATTATTTTGCCTCTTACAAGAAAAAAAACCCAAATATTTTTAGAATCAGCATAAATAAATTAGTTGATAGTGCAGATGAATGCGAACATATCAGACCTTAATTGAAAATGTGATATCCAATTAGTATATATGCTTTCGTTGAATATTACAACACAATTAGTTCCAAAAATCAGATTTCTTCAATGTAATAGGACTTTAGGATACACTGTAATATTTATGATTTTCTAGAATATATATATATAGATTAAATTCTATTTTAGAAACAGGGAAACAGTGTCAGTATCAGGCCTTATCGCAACCGTCTTATCTGCATTTGCAATACCCCTTATCATTACATTTATCGTAAAATTTCTTACCGTTACTCTTAGTGCAATAACCTTTATCGCAATAGTGTTTATCGTTGCTATCATTAAAAATTTTACTGTTAAAACTTATCGCAGTATCGTTATTGCTTTTACAATAACCATTATCATTAATCTTACTGCCCTAGCCCATAGCGTTACTATTATTGCAATATAATTTTTGGTTACCCTTATCGTCATAGTTTTCATCGTTACCTTTATTGCATAGCTCTTTTACATACTTCTACCCAATAGAATTTACGGTTATCCTTTTCGTAATTACAATTGTTATTTTTGTCGCCATAACTAACAGCATTTTAATTATGATACTTTAAAATACTTTATGAATCGGTTTCAGATTAGCACCAAGAGAGAAAGGCAGCATGAAAAAAAAGGTAAACTTACCTTTTTCAGGAGTCCGTTCCTTGTTCCGACGAAGGCAACGGTGTGGTGGGAGGTGGTGGTGGCGACGATGGACGAGAGCGTTAGGTTCTCGTAAGTGATGACAGGAATCGAGGTGATGGGCAGGGAACCATTTAGCTTCAAAGATTCACCACAGAAGTTGAAAATGTTACCTCCCTTCTGAAACAAAGAGACAGTCAAAGAATACAGAATTATAACATTGGAACACAGAATTTATGACATGTTCTCCTCACATGTTAAGCGAATACCACTTGAAATTACTTCTCAAACTTTCTTCTGAAACAAAGAGACAGTCAAAGAATACAGAATTCATGACATTTTCTTCTCACATGTTAAGCGAATACCACTTGAAATTATTTCACAACCTTTCTTCTGAAGCAAAGAGACAGTCAAAGGATACAGAATACATGACATGTTCTCCTCACATGATAAGTGAACACCACTTGAAATTATTTCACAACCTTTCTTCTGAAGCAAAGAGACAGTCAAAGAATACAGAATTCATGACATGTTCTCCTCACATGTTAAGCGAATACTACTAGAAACTATTTCACATATATGTTTCGGTTGCTGGTCCATTCCAAAATAACCTATAATGCCATTCTAATGAGCCATACATTGAAGTAATGGAATCGTTTGTATGTGATGGATACCACTCAACGCAATGAAATGCGCTAAGTGATCGAATTAATTTGAAATGAACACGCCTTTTCAGTGTTGACGGTTTCAGAGTGTTAACAGAGTCAAATTTGAATCTGAGAAATATACTACTGAGATCGACAGAAAGTTAGTGTTTTGGTAGAAAATGTCACTGTTTTAGTAGAATATGGAATTATACTTATCAGACATCACTATAAATATTGCTATTTCAGGAAATATTTAAAAAAATTAGAATTCAGTATTATTTTATGAACTGAAAGTTCAATTTACCAAAGAAATTTATAATGAAGCGACTGATTTTATTTTCATTATAGTCAAACATGCATTCGTTAATTGGTCAGATAAAGCTAATACATTTCAATATGTATCAGTGATAGAAGAAAACACTGAAGAACTTTGGAGAATAATTCAGTTGCATAATGGAGGGCAATAAAATATACGGATAATTAAACATGTCAATTAATTTTTTAATAATTGGAAATCAAAAGATTCGAAGAGCTTAACGAGCCCACAATCGAGGCAAGAAAACAACAATGAAACGATTAATCGAATTTTTCCAATGTTCTTTGATGAAATGTAAGGAACTTTGAGCAAATATAGAATAATGTAGATTTTATTGATAGAATTTTTCAGTGTGGATTTTCCACTGATATTTTCAATTCCTACGGTTAGGCATATTTTAAGGATTCCTAAGAAAACAATTCTAATAGTTTTAACTAATGGACAGTATCACTGTAAAAGCTACCAAGTAATTCACGTAATTTCATCTAACCTTATTCAAATTAGATCATTGTGGTGACAAATACAATACAAATAGTGCAAATGCTAAAGATCTCTGGAATTAAATCAATCGGTAAATTGAATTAGTACAGTTTAAATGCTAATTTTCTGTTCGTGATACACATTTTACAAATCCAATTGTGCTTTAAAACACAATACCTGTCATATATATATATATATATATATATATATATATATATATATATATATATATATATATATATATATATATATATATACATTATAATTTTATAAATAGCAATTAAATATAGCTGAACCCATTTTTTTTTTTCTCATCTTAAAGAAAACGTTTTTGAAACTGAAAAAAATTATTTGAATATAAAATATGAAATATTTCAGCGACAAATAAAAATCTGTATGAAAATATCATTTAGCATTTTCCCCCCAAGAGTGTAATGCTTAAGACAAAATATTACGCTGTAAAAAACCAGTTAACATTACTCACACAAACTTCCTTATGAAATTAAGTAACTTTTTAGAATTATAAACAAGAGCAAATAAAAAGGAAACTGCGTTTTATAAATCGATTTTTTTCACCTTCAAAACTATTTTGGAAGTCTGAAAAAATTTATGAATGAAAAGTAATTTTTGAATGAATGTGACTGTCAAACTGTGTGTGAAAAGAAATTAGGAAACAAGATATTATTTTCATAAAAATTCCCTAGATGGCGCAACGTGTACAAAAAGTGATTATTATGATTGGGATCGATGTCTGTTGAGGTTATCCTTCGAAACCGATCGTGGATCGATTTAATAGAAATAGTATTGTCGGTCTGCATTCGTAGGAAAGGAGACTTTCATGGGACTTGGACATTAGCCGTCTTTTCTCCAACAAACATCTGCTACCCCTTCATTTTCATTTTTGGAGAAAATCCCGAAAACTTGTTTAAAAAAAAAGCCAATGAAACACAAAACAGGGGAGTTAGAGATTCTTTCTTTGGCTTGTCAATATATAACACACATTTTTAATTGATTTTTCGCTTGCTAACTTTAATAAATCCTATAAATAGGAAAATTTAATTTAAAATAAATCAAAATAAA
Organism: Latrodectus elegans; assembly: GCA_030067965.1. Classification (NCBI taxonomy): domain Eukaryota; kingdom Metazoa; phylum Arthropoda; class Arachnida; order Araneae; family Theridiidae; genus Latrodectus; species Latrodectus elegans. The sequence continues at coordinate 62,935,519 of CM057816.1, forward strand.
ATTAATATTTTAATTAAAACAAAAACAGGGAAATTGTATAGCAGATAGCTGAATGGCAAATTATTAAGAAAGGAATGATTTTCTATGCTTTAAAATTTTAAATTATAAATTTGAATGAGAATGTAAGTAAATAAACTGAATATTCTTTTGAATTTGGGAAATTTATGAAGTCTAAGGAAAAAGAAATCAAAGTTTTTTTTTCTTGTGTTATCATCGAAGAGTGATACTAATTTTTATTATTTTCTCACTTGAATACATTAAAAACGTCTGCAGAGAACTATTTTACTGGAAACGTGAAATAAAGTTAAAATATTTCAATCACTTGAGAAACTAACAATTTGTAAGACAATTACTGATTGCATATTTATTAACGGAAAAAAAACCTTTAAATGAAATTATTTTTCCTTGGATTTACTCTTGTAATAATTTAGATACATTAAAACCGTATAAGCAGATATATTTCAATAAAAACCGAATAACAAAATTGATATTTCAGAGAAAAATAAACTAAAGGCAATTATTGAATGCCAATTTTTTGAAAAACAGATATTGTTTTTAATAGATATTTTCATTTGAAAATTAAATAAAAATTAAATTTAATTGATAATATTTTATTTGCTATTGAATTTTGAAATATCCATTTTCTCATTGAATTTTGAATTTTCATATAGTTACATAATAAATTTCACTGTTTATGTTTGATAAATTAAATATTTTCATAATTATTATCGTTTGATGTAACAGATTAAAAATGTTTTTTGAAAATTCCACGAAACGTTCCAATTAATCAGTTCAAATCCATTCTATTTCCATCCAAAATTAATCCACTGACGACCTCCATATTAATTTAGATTCAGTTTCCTTTTTATTTTTGTTTAAGGAAGACTTTCGAATTTAACATTAGTTTTGCTTGTAATTCAAATCCCTTTATAATGAGCTTCTGGGACCTTATTAAAATGTTCATAACAGCAGAAAGTTCATTGTATCTAATTTCTCAAAAATCATTAACATTGTTGCAGTTGCGTGGTTTCTTTTAGCTGATATTGTGTAAGTATTAACATGAATATACTATGTAATCAACTATACAGCTGATTAATAAATGGAAATTAAGATATGGAACCTGCTAATTAATTAATAAAAGTGTTGTTTAATAAATTAATATTTAAATAAATATTAGCAATCCTTGTTAATATTTTGTGCATCACATAACAGAAAAATAAAATTTTTAATTACATGGCTTATTAATCAAATACTTGCATTTTTAACTAATTAATAAATTACAATTAGTTAATTATCCAATTAACAAATTAATTAACCATATAATTAAAGAAATCACTTTTAAATGTTTTTAATAAATAACACATGTTTGTATACAATTAATTTTATAATTAATAAATTAAATTAATTAGCTATGTAATTAACTATATACAAATATGTGTTATTAATGAAAAACATTTAAAATCGTGTCCAAAGATAAAAAAATTTCGGAAAGCCATTATTCTGAAAGATACAAATTTAAGTATGTCTGATTCTTGTAAATGTGGCAAAAAACTGTTTATAAATTTTCTATATTTCAATATTGATTTTAAAGGTTTCCTAAACTTTTCAAAAAATCATTATTAATGTTTGCTACTGTTATTTTTTTTTAACAGTTTCTATTAAAAATATCTCTTGATTTATATTAACACAGAATTCTGTGTACAAAATACGAAGCAATACGAGATTTTATTTTTGATTTGTGATTATCAGTTAATATTTAAAATACAATTTTTGAATCATTCAAATTTTAATTCCTAGAAACGTATTCATAATACAAAGCGTAAATCTTATAGATTGAGAATACTTAAATATTAGCGAAAATGTCCAATAAATACTGGAAGAATCAATGTAATTTCCTGTAAATAGACTTTTTGTTGAAAGTGAATTCTAAATATTTAAAATAATAATTAATTTGTTCAGTTGATCCCATTTCAGATATTTAATATTTTTATATTACTCGTTCATTATAACAGTAACTAAATGCACGCCATTTTGTTTTGCGTGTTTCTCACCCGTTAAATATTTTTGAAAAAATTCATGTTTATTAACATTAGTTCTGGATATTCTATTTCAAAATAAACTTATCTTACATATTCATTATATCATGATTTAATTGCATTTCTGTTGTTCTTCTATAAAGTAATTTGGGAAAAAGAACATTTATCCAAACGTTCACGTTCATTTAAAATGAGCTTTAGTTGGGTCCATTTGAGATGTGTAAGATTACTACATCTGGTGTTCGTTATAATGGTATTTGGCTGTACATTATTCTATCTTATGTTGGACATTTTTGAGTGAAAAATATTTACCAAAAAATTCGTATTCATTAAACATGAAACTTAGGTGAGTTTATTTGAGAAGTTCGTTATAATCGGATTTAAACTGACATATCATTCTATTTTGAACGTTAATTATTTTTGTTTCTTCTTAAAATATTAACACGCATGAATTCTGAGATGGAATGTTACTTGTATGATTAATTAATAATAAAAAATCCCCGCTATCGTTTGCACATACGTTACAAAACAACTTCCATTCGGTTTTTCAAATCTTGTGTCAAGACAAATAAATGGGACTGCATAGCAGATCAGAAAAAGTAACAAATGTCTTGCTATCTTCCTCAGACACTTGAGAGAAGCTACTAGCAATAAAATATCCTCACAGTTCTAAATTTTTATCTTTTTTCACTATCAGGGAGTGGGTGGAATGATGGAATGAAGAAGTAGAGGCTCTTTTTTTTTCCTCCCGGTGAGTTAGTAGACATCGGAAGGGGAAGACGTGAGAAATGCTCGCCAATTAAAGAATCTTCGTCTCACTTTCCTCCAATTAAAGTAGATGTCGCTGTTTACGAGCGAATCATAAAACTCCCAGAAGTCGCCATAAATACGAGGGCAACAAAGCGGATGGAGTTGGCGCTCCCTTGGCATCGTTAGCATGAAGTGGTCTGGAAAGAATAAATATTATTTTTTTTATATCTTATTTATCTCTTTGTCACCATTTGGATGAAGCTCTTCAACGAGAATGAAATAGCTGGAAAAATGATAGCTGCGTGACATTATTTCTTTATTTGACGAGTTTTTCGCGCGCGCCGAAAAAATATGCGAATATAATCTCAACTATTTTGAATAATTGATATGAAGTTGAGTGACTTGTTATAATGGAATGTTTTCTTTAATAGAGAAGCATTCAGTTTATCTTCATATGGCCTCAAAACAAAGCTACATTTAACGTGAAAGTAATAAAATTATTTAGAAAGGAGGAAAACGTCAGAGGAATTTATTCCTAAATATATAAATTTACCCAGTCATTTGTTTACATAATTGTTTTTGTCAAAGGCCGCTAGATGACGTGAGTGTTCCTAGTAGTTTACTATTGAATAATTTGAACGTAATTCTTTTTACTTTCTAAAACTGTTAACACTTAATAATAGAAAACTGTTGCAATATGGTTTTTCAAAATAATCGTTATTTCTTATAAGGTTGTGTGTGTGTGTTTATAAATATATTAATCAATAATTGTTGTAAATGGAAAATTTTCGCATTGTGGTAGAATAATATTCTTAAGCTAATGGGGAGAATATACAAAACAATAAAAGTATTCCTAAGAAAGAGCAGAACATTGCATATTTGAATTAATATAATACATTCGATTGTCATGTGGAAATAAGTAACACATGTTAAAGACAAATATAAATTGACAAAGAAATCTTAGTGCTGGCATCACAGTTTTCGCTTTTAAAGGATGTATTCACCATAATATAATGTCATTATATCTTTTAAGGTAAAATGACGTTATATTGCATATTAGCTTTCATTGGCAAAAATTAATTATGTAAGTAATTTTGTTCCACTCTATAAAAAATTCCATTACTAAATATCACCATAGGAAACTTCGAAAAATTCAGATAATGTGAAGAAACAAATGCATCAAAAAAACTGTGAAAAATGTTTTTCACATATTGTGCTAAGTCTGTTTTACGAAAGAACAGTGGTTAATGAAGTTCTAATATAATTGACAATATTCAAATGTAAAATAATAAGATGATTTATACAATGTCACAGGTACAAATAATAACCTATAAAATAAATTAAAATAATCCAAAATATAATACTAAAATGTGTGAAGAAAGAAAATCATAAATTAAAACAAAAAAGAATTTTCATAAGATAATTTTCTTTCCTTTGAGTAGGATATATACAAAGAATAAAAGAAAGATAGAACTTTGACATGCTAATCAAGTACATGGGACATCAAAACTCATAAAATCACACTAAAATAAAAATTTCTGAAATTTTTATAAAAAAAAAAAATAAACATTTTTTTTACATTTTAAAGCGATACATTTTAAATACTAATTTTGATAATTTATACATCAATCAAAATTAGTATTTAAAATGTATCGCTTTTCAATAGTGTGCATTTTGAAGAACGCTACAAAAAAAATAAACATTTGTTTGTAGCGTTCTTCAAAATGCACACTATTGAAAAGCGATACATTTTAAATACTAATTTTGATTAATGTATAAATTATTCAATTTTAATTACAGATTAAAATGATTATTTTTTCATATCGAATCTTATTAGAAACGTTGGTTTTGTTTGTCTTCTATGGTCACTTTTTGCATATGAGAGTTAATTTAACTGAGATTTATAGATTAAGCGATCTCCAAACACTGCTAAGCCAAGTGGAAACTGAACCCATGAATACTGATGGTCAAAATTCTAATCATTCAGGTATGAGGAATGGAAAAACTTGTTAAACTTTTAGAAAATTCAAATAAAAAAGAGTTCTTTAAATAAATTCCTTAAATAAAGTTTACGGAATTGGGGGGTTACGGAAAACATGGTTTACTTGGGTTAGTAATAGTTAAAATGGATTATTAATGGTTTACATGAATTAATAAGATTTTCAGGAATTGCATTGATTTTCAGTTCACCAATTTGTAAGTTTGAATATGTCTTCGGTGTTCGTAATGATTAGGATCTCATTTAAAAGGAAAAGTTCTGGTGGAATTAGATCTCAAAATCAAAAAGTGACTGCAGAATGATAAATAATGCCAATTTCGTAAATAAGAAGATTGAAAATACATAGTTAAAATGCTTTTTTATTATTAAATTTCTTTCCAGTTTCACTTTAGAATTCAGAGATAGGCAATTGAAGAGAAAAAGGATTTTTATATCAATATAAATTAACAGCAACGCACATACATCTGAACATAACATTAATATTTGAATGTTGTAATTTCCCAAAATAAGAATTATGATTATTTCATCGATATATTGCTTTAAAACATATTCGCATTTTTTAGTCTTAGTTTATCAAAATAGTTCGATTTTCTTACTTTAAATTTTCCTATAAATTTTCAGAAAACACATTAACGCAGGGAAAATATCTTGAAACGTGCATCGAAGTGAGTGAAAGGTTTGATGACCCAATCAACTTGAATGGTAAACAAAACAAAACGAAAGAGGGGGATACCTGTGAGGAAAGCAAGGCGGAAAGAATGGCTTCACGTACCCCAGTTTCAGGGCATTCCTGTACACTTCCGGCGATGTAGTTCATGTCCCTGGACGGAACGCTGCCGTTGTAGCAGAGGTGGATGTTTTCTGTGAACCGTTGCTCCACATCAGCCAGAGAAAAGACGCACACTGCAGAACGTCCTGAGCTGCGGGCCGTGTGGTCCTTGCTGGCAGCGAAAACGCCGACCAATAAGTCTCCTCCTTCGGACTTCACCAAGTGGGCGTCTTGCAAGAGGTTGTAGTCCCTGCCGTCCGTGCCCATGCATTGAAGAGTGGTCTCTACATAGGAATCATAAGCGGCATCCGATACACAGACACGTGCCAACCTGGAGATATAGCCCCATTCCTCCAAAGAGCGGAGGTGAGAGCGTCGCTGCAAGGTCGCAAAATACACGTAGTCACCGGAGTGGAAGCCGTAGATGTAGTCCACCAGATAGTAGTCCCGCAGTTGCGAACTGATGTCGACTCGTGAGATCGCCGAGAAAGATTTCTCAATCACGGCGAAAAGTCTGCTGCCAGCTTCCAGGCTGCGACTGCAGATAGCCGGCACCATGTCCCTGTAAGGACCCAATCGACTGTTGGTTGTAGCGACGTAAAGCACCTTCGCAGGATACCCCATGTATCGAGCAGGGCCAACGAATGCTACCGTAGAGCTTGTTTCGTCGTTTGCGGCCACTGGTAGGGGCACCATCTGTTCAGCGTCCGTAATATCAGCGAGATCATGACGCCGACAAGCACCTTGGTAAACACTGCCGCAGACGAGAAGTCGCCGGGAGCTCTCGTCCACGACCAACAGTTTGTTGACGTTGTCTACAGGAGATAAGTTCTGCTCGGAACAAGCCCCGGGAAAGCACTGTATATTGTCCTCTGCAGGTCCCGTTTGAACTGCATATTCTAAATGCAAGTTTGAATCGAACTGAAAAAGCCAGTTGGTGGCACCAATGTACACTTTGCCTGAGGCACTGTCCACTGCCACGTGCTGGAACGTGATGGTCTCATTAGGAGTAGTGTAGGATGCTACTATTAAGCCACTGGCCATTGTGGCAGACCAAGACAGGCAAAGAACTGACCACAACACGCACCACCACCACCGACTGTTGATTCTTCTTTGTAGAGCGGCTTTCCGCCGGCCGTCGGACAAAATCCGGCGGAAGGGGAATTCCATCCCTTATTAACCTTGACCTGCCAATCTTAAGAGCATATCAGGAACTACCTAAATAAACATAAAAAAATAGATTAGCTATATACTTCATAAAAGTATACAAAAATTGCAACATACAATAAAATATACTCATTTTAAATGTATAATTCTTATCAATTTCACATTCTCATCTCAACAAAATCTTCATTTCATCTACTAACCCATAAACAAAAATCTCTTCTGTTTTCTTACAATTATGATAAAAATCATTAATGGTCAAAATTTAATTAATTTTACATAATCAGTTTTGAGTAAATGAGAAGGTAACTGATTTGGGTCTAAACGTAAGGCATACAAAAGATGTCCGCAAATATTCCAACTTTTATTACGCCATTACGTGCATGAAAATAAAAGAAAATATTGTTTGGTTTGTGCAAAGCAGAAGGGAAAGAATACGTTTAGCAGCCCCTTCATTTAGGCCGTAGGACAACAAAATGACATGAAAATGTTAAGCTGCTTGAGTCCCAAACAACGCTTAATGACAATTAACAAAATTAGGCTCGCACATTCGAAAAAGCCTACTAGGTCTTCGAGCAGGTCAACACCTCAGCCTCCTCCCTCTTGCTAATTGCACGGTGCACTTCTTACCGTAGACTGAAATGCGATTAAGAACTCTGAGAAATTAATCGAATTAAGCCAAAAGGCGCTCGTTTGCCATTTCTCGCCAACAGTGCAGCCGAACTAAAACCAGGCCCTGCCTTACCACGTAAAGAGGCTAGTGCAGATGGTAAAGAGAATAATGTAATAAGATTATTTCGCTGGAGAAAGACTCGCTAGAGACACTAATCTCATAATAAGTAGAGAACTTAAAACGCGACGTCAAGCATTAATCCAAGACTTCGGATGACTTTTAGAAAACAAGCTAATAAAAAGCCCGATAGCTCTTATCTGGAAAACTCATCCGCAAATAACCAATTACGTAATTACTTTTTTGGATAACGAAATCTCTTTGGAAGCATGAAATGAAGGAGATAAATTAAATATGTAAATTAAGAGAACGTCAGTGCATCTAATATGAATTTCCTTACATACACTATTCTCATTCTCACAATTACACCTCAACAGAAGATTTCGATGCGAATAAAAAAAAATAATAAAATAAAAATGTGATGGTCTGTAATACAAATATCTTATTCAACTATTTTAGATTCAAATATCGAATCATATGAATGACTGTTGATGGAATTTCATTGTTGTCTAATTAGAGATTTGATTGTGTTTCTGTATTTCTTCCAAAAGTTTCCAAATACCATTAGCAATTTATTTCTACCATTTTAGTTTTCTTACATTTTACAAACTTTCAATCAAAATTTTGATATAATTTTGGTACCGTATCAGATATCATATGACATGTTATCATCTATTCGTTGGTTTTCTAAACTATATTTAAATTATTTTCGTAATTTGACTGATGACGTCAGTGATTTAGTTATTTCAATCTTTCTACTGCTACTTTTTTTTTCACAGAGGGTGCTGAAGTGGTGGCTTGGTTGGTTCTCCCTATGGGAAGAAATGAGTTTGAGTCCAAACTTGACCGAAGATCCATCGTTTTCACTAAAGCCAGCTGCGACTACCACCTAGTAGCACAATAACTAGGTGGTAGTCGCAATTCCTTCTAAGTCAAATGAAACCTTTGGAAATGTCAGGTCAAAAATGCCGGGCAATCTTCTACTTAGTTTTGTTTCTAAATTAGATAAAGTAAACCAAGCATACCGACGCACACATCTATTGACGATATCAAATAGTTGCAGCATAAGACAAGCAACTTAAAAAAACGAGTCACCGTTGTTTAAAATACTTTTATTTAATCTTTTTGGAAATAGTTCAATATAATATTCCAGATTTGGAAAGAGTACAAGAAGTTTAATGAATAAACAAATTCCAGAAGTATTAGAAATTTAATGACATAATGGCACAAATTATAAAACGGTTATAATGCAATGGTTTGTATTATAAAAGCATTTTAGAAAGTGACTAGCTTAAAATAAGGCAAACAAAAATGAACCCACCGTATTCAATATTAATTCTTAAATTAATCTTTATCACCTGAATATTATGAATTTATCATTTAATGACTTTTTCCAATGTTTGAAAGTCAAAATATAAATAATTAGTTTTTGTAATTGAATTGAAATCAAAATTTTGTAATGACTGTGCAATATTTCATATATATTATATAATTTGCAGTTTTAAAAGATATTTACTTTATTTAATATATTTTCATACCTGTCAACTTGGAGAAATAAAAATCAGTAGATTCTACCGATTTTGAGAGAAAAAATCAGGAGATACTACCAGCAACGTTTTTGTTTGATTGTTTGTTTGTCGCTCAACGGTCATTTTTTGCACATGAGGGCTAATTAGACTGGGACCTACGGTTTAAAGTGGATTCCGAACCACTACAAACATCCATTCCCAAGGTGGGATTCGAACTGTCGTTTTTACTTGAAACAGAATGTTTAAAATGGTAGTACCACAAAAAGAGAATTTTACTCTTTATCTTATATATTTTGAGAATGATTTATGTTAAACATATTTTGTGTCAATTTTAATATTTTAATTAAAGGAGCGATGAGGAATAAAAGAATATACTATATGTAAAAAAATAAACACATCGACATTTATGTCTCAATATCTATTTTATAAGGCAACTTTTATTACACATGTGCAATTTATAAATATTAAATTTATAAAATTATATCCTTACATAAACATATAAAATACTTCTATGCATAAGAAAATAGAAATTTTCAAATACTTAGTCCATAAAAAACATAACACATTTCGAATTGGAATAACTAATGGCAATTTACTTTTTTAATGCGTTGCTTACTTAGCATTTATTAGAAATGAATTGATGAATTGCTGTTCAAAACATTTTTTTCTCATTTTGAGATTATTTAGCAGTAATTAAACTTTCTAAATTTTTAGAAGAAAGAGAAGACGAGAATTAATTTTTTTATATGACTGAACACCTTTTCACTTTCAGCATTAGAATGAGGAATAGTTAAAATTGTAAGCATAAACTGGGAAATATTGGAAAACATTTTTTTGTACAAATTCATTTTTCAAATTTCCAACAAGATGCCATTGTGCATCTGCTCTTGGTTCATCCAGAGTTTCTTTTGTGAGGACAGTACTTTGTTGTTCGCCGAACTCAGTTTGGAGAATGTCTAATCCTGTATTCAGTTCTGTATTAAGCAGTAAAATGAGAAATCTGACAATAAAAAGAGTTTTACACTTGAAAAATGAGGCATGTTCGATAGTCTGTAAATAGCATACTTCTGCATGTTTTAGAATCTCACCATGAAAGGGAAACTTTTTTAAGCATGTAAATGTAATTACACAGAGTCACACAAAATTAAACAACTCAACAGATTTATTTTTCTGCAAAATTTCGGCAGTTTTTTTTTTTTTATTGAAATTGCCAAAAATCAGTAGATTTTCATACATTATCAGGAAATCAGAAGAAAGGGTAAATAAGCTGGAGTTTCCCCCCCAAAAAAAATCAGTAGAGTTGGCAGCTATGTATTTGACAAAGCAAGTAGTGTAGTTATTGTATCAGTATTTGAATTCTTTGCTTACACTTTACGTATTCATTTAATGATATAAATATTTTAAAAATAGTAAATTAAATCATATTAGTTTCAAGAAATTATTCCATATAATTTCATAAATTATATGTTTATAAATTCACATAAAAATATTTATATCCTAAAAATTATATAAAATTTCTCTTTGTTCAGCTGTATAATACAGAACTATTGAGGTTAATCTATTTTAATTTATTTTAATTTTAATAATTCTAAGTATAAAAAATGCAAATAGAAATGAATTACTAATATATTAACTTTTACTATAAAAAAGCAATTATAAGGCAATCTCTTGTTTATTTACTTATTTTTTATCTATATAATATTTATTTGGCAATAGAGAATTTATTTACACAAATTTTGAAATAAAATAACAGCAAACACGACAAAATTACAATTTAACAAACTTCAAATCATAAATTATTATCAAAATTAAATTTATCATTATCTACAAGGAAATCAGAATTTGTTGTAATATTTTAAGTCCAAAATTAAAGTAATCTAAAATTTATGAAAGTATATTAATTACACAGGCAATTACATTTATATGTATCTCTAAAGTGAATAACTTTAAAAAAAAGCATTTATTTTTAACAATTTATGTAGAATAAGCGAATACTAAGCATGTAATAAAAATAGACTTATTTCGAAAATTTAAAAATTAACATTAAAGTGTTCAAGTGATGCAATTAAGTTGAATATATTATTGCTATTAATCTCATAAGAAATCAGTAACAGAAATACACATTTTAATTTAAATAAGTAAAAATGAATCTTTAAAGCAAACAATAACAAACAAAAATACAAAAACATCACTATCGTTCGTTTTAGAATAAGTTTTTAAAAGGATTAAGATATGACGTCAGAATACCGACGATTACAGTTGTGATTAAATTCGCCAGAAATGAAAATAGCTTAGAAATGTTTCCAAAAACGCATTTTTGTAAGCATTTTAATATTACTTCCTCTTACAAAAAGAATGGCTATATCATAAAAATAATTAACAAACATGCAAATCATGAGATGTTCTTTGGCTGTGATATATTTCACATTACTTTTTAATTAAATATCTCTCATACTAGTAAGAACAATATAAATCAATTAAATCTTTTAGAATGATAAATGTTTAAATAGAAAATGCTATTCAGGAACTTAATCATTAAAAGCTTGTAAATTGTGCTTTCTATGCTTTATATTGTGACTGGCGAACATTAATCACTGAAGAACTGGTGACTAAGGAAAATCACGCTCGAGGAATCATAATGCCTGATTTTGTCTTCAAATTTATTTTAAGACTACGTGCGAATATTCATTTTCAGAACATCCTATTATGTTCCACGTAAATGAAAATTGTTGAAGATCACGAACTCCCGATTTTCGAATTTTATCTGATTTATAGTTTTAGATTTATTACAAGTTGAGAAAACAGAAAACAGTTTCAGTTTCCGAGAGCCATGTTTGTAGTGGTAATTGTGATTACACAATGAGTCAACCAATATTGGTGAATCAGAAGAGTATGTTTCTTAATGATGTATTTCTAATATTGATAGAAATAGACCAACTATGCATCGTGATTTGATGACTTAAGGAAAATATTTCATGAATTTTATAGTATATCGTATTACATGAAAACTTGCAGAAATCATAGGCAACACTGATTGCTTAAAATGGGAAATATAAAAAACAAGAAAATATTCTCTTCAGAGCTGCTCAAAAAATCAAAATTAATTTTTTTATCTGATTTTAAAAATATTAATCGATTGAATAGCAATAACTAGAAAAAATATGCCAAAAATTATTTTTAGTTAAAGATTTCATAAAAGAGTGATATATAATTTACAAATCAACAAGTATTAACTGTGAAAAAAAGTCTTTCTAACGAATACAATATTAAAAATATTCTTAAGGAGTTTTACTCTTAATATTTGATTCATAATTCAGAATTTTTACATTTATGTTTGAGATCAACTGGTGTTTGAAATGCGATCCTTCCAATAAATTTTTACACAGTCGAATTACAGCGAAATTCATCGGAAGCCTTCAGTTCAACAACTCAAATCGGTTGCTTTCATTTCAACAATTCCTACCAGCTGACTTCAGTTCAACAACTCATATCGGTTGCTTTCATTTCAACAACTCATATCATTTGCCTTCAGTTCAACAACTCATATCGGTTGCCTTCATTTCAACAACTCATATCGGTTGCCTTCATTTCAACAACTCATATCGGTTGCCTTCATTTCAACAACTCATATCGGTTGCCTTCATTTCAACAATTCATACCAGTTGACTTCAGTTCAACAACTCATATCGGTTGCTTTCATTTTAACAACTCATATCTTTTGCCTTCAGTTCAACAACTCAAATCGGTTGCTTTCATTTCAACAATTCCTACCAGCTGACTTCAGTTCAACAACTCATATCGGTTGCTTTCATTTCAACAACTCATATCATTTGCCTTCAGTTCAACAACTCATATCGGTTGCCTTCATTTCAACAACTCATATCGGTTGCCTTCATTTCAACAACTCATATCGGTTGCCTTCATTTCAACAATTCATACCAGTTGACTTCAGTTCAACAACTCATATCGGTTGCTTTCATTTTAACAACTCATATCTTTTGCCTTCAGTTCAACAACTCAAATCGGTTGCTTTCATTTCAACAATTCCTACCAGCTGACTTCAGTTCAACAACTCATATCGGTTGCTTTCATTTCAAAAACTCATATCGGTTGCTTTCATTTCAACAACTCATATCATTTGCCTCCAGTTCAACAACTCATATCGGTTACCTTCATTTCAACAACTCATATCGGTTGCCTTCATTTCAACAACTCATATCGGTTGCTTTCATTTCAACAACTCATATTGTTTGCCTTCAGTTCAACAATTCATAGATTCGAATTCCAATTCGGGTTTAGGCTTGCAGTTGTTCGAGATACACTTTAAACTGTATATATTGTTCTAATTAGCTCTTGTGTATAAAAAATAATCAGTAAGCAAAAAAAAAAAAAAAAAAAAAAAAACGAATTTGTTTGATTGTTTGATTTTTGTTAATATAATGTAATTTTTATATTTTTATAATAATGTAATTTTTTTTCCATATTTTCCTTTTTTCGAATTTAATTACTTTACTACTCTTAACTATAAAAATTCACGATAAATGCTTAAAATACACAGATAATGCAGATTACTATCGAAACATCACTCACGAGAGAGGAGACACTAATCATGTAGCAACCATAAACAATGGTAAGATTTTTGCAGCAAATGTTTCTTAGCATTAGTCCTTCGATAAGATTGGGAACAGTAAAAAGAGTGGGGGCCACGTAATGAGCAGTTGTTTTGCAGAGATCCCCTATCAGGGAAGCATTTTCCTTTATCGCTGCCGGAAGAATTTCCCTGATCACTCCAGCGCAGTGCTCAACGAGACGAAATGCTTAAACAAAGGAGACTTTCTGAAGAGCTTTTATTTGGGTTGTTTTTGCGGCACAGAGGGCAGAATGTCCTCCCGAATGACAGAAGACGCAGAAAGTTTTTCTACGAATGTTATCGCGGCAACCCAATCACGTGGCCTCTCCCAAGAACCTGTTCCGCCCAGGATTTTCTATTATCGAATCCACTCTCTGCAGATAAGAGCTCGGGTCCTTTAATGGCGTCATAAATAGTGCCTGATGTCCAATAACTGTTCTCCTGATTAGCCGACCACCCATCAAAATGAAAAAAGCACCTCGACCTTTATGATCCGCCTATAACCCCCATCCCCCAGCATGGTCCGCCATTCCGGTACACTGCACAAGTGCTATTAAACAACCAGCGGTGGCATTTCACTCACCAAAATCTTCTGGTAAAAAGGCGCTTATAAGCGAAACACATTTATCATAGATGAAATTTATATAAATAATATTATTTAATCATAAAATTCTTCGAGAAAAACGACAAGATCGATTGTATAAAAAAAACCAATGCAAATTTTTTATTGGAATTATTTTAAATTAAGCGAATTAAAAAGGGTTTTAGATGACGCAATCTTTATATTAAAATGATTATTAGAAGTATTTTAGAGCAAATATTTGAATTTTATTTTTTTATTAAATTAATTAAAATATACTTTTTATTAATTCCTGTATTAATCAATCGAATATATATTTCAACATGGTTTAACCTTTTTTTACATTAAAATGTTCAATAATAAATTTTTGAAACAGAAATTGAATTTTTTTAATTGAAAAAAGTACACTTGAAGTATAGAAAAGTGTTTAAGTTAAACATTACTGGAAAAACTCTGTTAACAAAATATATGAATTCACATCACACTGCTTTAAAAAAAATCAAACGTGATTCTTAATTTTGAGCTTTAACATGAAATACAATTCAAGCTCCTTAATATTTATACAAATTTGTTCATACAAATTTGTTCATACGAGAGTTGTTTATACAAATTTATGAACAACTCTCGGTTCTTCATAAAAATAAAATTCTAATTTCTGTGTCATAATTCTATTCTATATTCGATTCTATATTATAGTTCTATAAATATATTCTATGGACAATATTATTATATCCAAAAAGCATTTATGCATATTGAATATATTCATACTATTGTTTCAAAGTGGAACGGGACTACGTATCGAAATATGATAAAACTATAACTCTTGAATTGAATTTTCAATGCTTACCATAATTAAAAAATCTTCTAAATATTCAAATAAAATATATGAACAAATAAATTCTTAATAATGGAAAAAGAAAACAATACGCTAGTAACTTTTACATAGTAAACACAGTCAGAAAATAAATATACTAAGCATTGAACAATTATGTTAACAAAAAAAATTAAAAATACAAACACAAGTAGAATACACATTTATGTTACCGCTTCAATTTAAAAGTGATAAAATAAATATGCGACTATATATATATATATATATATATATATATATATATATATATATATATATATATATATATATATATATATATATATATATATATATATATATATATATATAATTTTTATTAAGTAAGAAACGTAAGAAAACCACTTTCATTTCCTATATATTCATATCAGATTTATGAATAACTTGATTCTCAATAAAAATAAAAATCGTAACTTTAACTTAAGCAATCAGAATATGGTTATAAGATGACGCATTATTTTATCCACAAATGCATTTATACACAAGTATGCATTGTAAACGTTCCCAGAGCTGTCTGGGCCATAGGACAAAGTGCCATTTGGGAGCCCTTTTGAATATTCCATTTGCATATATTATTATTTTCCTATTCATGGGGCACTTAAAAGCAGGGATTTGGGGTATATATTGCCCCTTTCTCTCCCTCTCTGAAAGGAGCGTACGACGTATACATTATAAATGCGTAACAGAAAGATATAACTATATAATTTTTTTAGTTATACAGTGAGTGAGATATTGTTACGTACATAATCTATTACAAGAATATGTTTGCTATGCGAACTGTTCATAAACCGATCATTGACTTACCATAGATTTTTTTGTCAAATCGATTCATTCGTTCTAGAGATTCTAAATACTAAATTTAAGAAAAATATGCATAATCTTTTGGTAAATTTATTAAAAAATTAATAAATAAACATAATTTTGTATATTAATGGCCTATTTTAGCCATAAATCTTCTATCGGGAAAAATATTTTTTTCCAATATAGAACTTTCAAGTTTAATAGGCAAGCAACATGAATCAAAACAGCTGAAAAACAATTTTTGGACCAATAGATTTGGGAACCCTGCACATTATTCTCCAGAAGCCGAGAAATGTTCGTCAGAATTCGTTTAAGTTCGTTTTCCGAATAGGTGTGTGTTCCTTTTCTGAACACAAAAATCTTTCGTGAAAGTGTTCGCTGTCCGATTTGTTCGTAGTCCGAACTGTTCGTTAATCGATCACTTGCTGTACCTGAAAACAATTTTTATTATTACAATCTGTCAAAGTATAATAATGATGATATGTTTTGTTATTTCCTAAGCAAATATTATCATATGATAGCGAAAACTAATATTTTGACACAAACGGTCACACAATAATAATAGAATATGGCTCGCTCTAAAGATTACAGATCAACTCCTATATTTTACGATATACAATAAAAATTTTTTTAAACATTCTTTGCTGAATTAACGTAGAATCAATAGAATTTTCGGAAAGATTTAAATGCTTTCTTTTCTTGAACGGAATTCTTTTTTCTGTATAGTTTCCAAAGGTGAAATGTGTTCCGAAAAGCCTCGTTCTCGCACGATCAACTCCTAATGACGCGATTTAATTAAAAGCATTCAGGAATCTTTGTTGAGGGGAAGGGCTTCATTGTAATTAACAATGAAATGAAAAGCCACCGAAATTCCAGATGGAAAAAGAAACGAATTTCTCTGTAATCATTTACAAATGTCAAATCTTTGTAATCTTTTTAGTGCAACTTGAAAACGATACAAAATCAAATTGAAATATGAACATGCTAAGCCACGTGTCTTTAATATCCTCCATTACATGCGTTTTTGCATGTTTTTGTATGGAGCAAATACAGAATTTCGAAAAGCACTTTTTTTAAATTCCATCATGGAAGCTAATTTTTACATCTTCCCGCCATTTGCACAAGGATAAAGATATGCAGAATATTATTATGTAGTGCTTTCAAAGCAAAATTTAAATATTTCTGTAGAATTTCCTTCACAAAAAATTTAAAATGGCTAAGAAAAGCCATTTCTTTAAAACACCACCTACATCCTTTTAAGTAATATATTTTTTACTGTAGATTAGAATATCTTGAGTAGGTTGAAAGATAAATCATTTGCTTCATTTGACCACCATATCAAAAGACAATAAAAAAGAGGCAAAATAAATTAAAGTATAAACATGCTGCCAAGTCATTTTAATGTTCTTTGTTTCATGTAATTCTGTGTCATTTCATTCAAAGTAATGCAATGTTTGGGATTGTTTTATGTTCAATCCTGAAAGTCATTTTCTTCCGTACAACATATGCGAAGACGAAAAATACTTAAGCTTTCATTCAATGTAATTTTGGATGTGGTGGTACCTTCAAATAAAAGCTACTCTCTCCATATTTATGATTTTTAATAGTAATCTGAGGAGTATCTAGTGCAGATCGATTCTTTAACTAACTTCGTTACCAGAATGGTAAGCACTTAAGGTAGCAAAAAAGTTGCAAAATAGATTAAAATGTAATTACTAAGCACACGTTACTTAGGTTTATTGCGAATGTGCATGTCTTGATATGTTATACCTGAGAAAATTTAATATTTATGAATAATCCTTTTCAGCAAGTTCGAAATTTCAAAACAAAAACCGTTTTTGTTCCTTTGAAGGTGCCACCTTAAAGCGAAGATGCTTGATAATGTGTTTAAATTTACAATCAGCGTGGTCTAGAATGGCGACTCCTTCAAACACAAGTTACTTCCTTTCTAATTTATGAGCTTCCTTTTTTTTTTTTTTTTTTTTTTTTTTTGAGAAGTGATGGTTTGAGGAAGATTTGGCGGAGGCCGATACTTTGCTTGATTTCGCTACCAGGATGGTATCAGTGTTTGGAATGCTGGGAATGAAGATAGTGTCTCCTACCGAGAGATAAAAAGGTGAGACCAGAATTTCCTTATCTGTTGCAGTGATTCATGGGCGAGACTATTGCATCGCCGGAGCATGTTCTAACACCATTCACTGAATGTTAAAGGGAAAAAATGACAAAACGAATGCACTGGTGACGTACCTGTGAGGAAAGTCTTTTTCGAAATGTTATTGGGTTCAAATGAAAAATAAATCTAATTCCCTTATCATGATATTACACATACAAAAAATTTGCAACTATACTGTTTGAACTCTGCAAATGTTTGTTATACTAAAAATACAAATAAATAAAAAAAATTAAAAACATTATTTATGACAGGTCTTGTTCACGAAAAAAATAACAATCCGTAGTACAGATAGTCAAAGAAAAGTCAACGGAAATCAAAATAAAATGACCAACTATAGAAAATCAGAAAACTATCATTCTACTTAAATGTACACATACATAAGTATAACGAAAATTCCTGCATTCAGTTTTACCAATTGTGCATAAAACGATGGTTTGCAAAATACTGATTTAAAAAAATTAATAATTTAAAATATTGAAATATAAACGTTTCACTATGTTAAGAATTTTAATCAAAATTCCGTGTGTTATTTTACAATACGAAGCACATTACATAATATTATGATTCATGCTACGGTATATTTAATAAGTGTAAAGCTAATTGTATCCATTCTTATGCAAAAGGTATTTTTTAGATGGATGTAATAAAAAGAAGAAATATCAAAGAGGAAATTGTGGCATGATTTTTTTGATATTATTCCTGCAACAAAAGAATTAAAAATTTAAAAAAATAGTTTTACAAGCAATCCTATTTTCAAGATTCTGATACAATTTGATGGAATGTTGGATAGAAAATTCACTGTCTTCCTCGAATAGCAAGACAATAACTCTAAATTATAATCTATGAATCAAGTTTTGCCTTGAAATGTATTAATTAAAAGTCCTGTTTTGATAAATAAGATTTACACATATAATGTATTCAGAAATCCACTGCGGTCGTTAGAACGTTACTCTTTTTTTATTGCATTTGTAAGAAAGTTGAATAGAAGTATATGTCCTTAAAATGAAAAATTAACGACGTTTACTTTTGTAAATAAGGCGCAAAACTAAAACAGAAAAAATTACCGAAAAATCAAATCATTTTGAAGGGATCTTCACCATCTATATTTAAGATATTATTATTTATTAAAACAATTCATTCACACACATATAGCGATTTTTTTAAGTGTTTAATTACGCATTTAGATTTAAAGGTTATGGTAGTTTTTTTTAGATAGTAGAGGTTAATTAATAACCTCTACTGTTATTTTATTTCAACTTATTGCAATTATTAATTTCTATACTAAACAATATCCTTACCAAATACGACCAAACACACAAAATGTTATTTAATAGTTTTCAGCTCTATCTAAGTGGTGGTAAATTTTATTTTTAAATTTTCTAAACTATAAAAATTAATGAAACCAATGACAGTTTTATCATTAGTAATTCAGATAAATATCTCAATTACACATTATGAATAATAACTCTTAAAATTTTTTCTAAACGACAAGATTTTGATGTTAAAGTTATAAAATACCTTAATTGAAGTTATAATCCGTTGAGACGAATATTTTTGATTATCTAAATTAAGATTTATTATTAAAATATTAATGATTCTCTGAATCACATCTCATAATACTTAAGACTTGATCTAATTTAATAACACCGTTTCCGTCAACTTTCTCAGTTTATGCTTTAAAAATAATTTTAAAAAATTACAAAATTTATTTTATTTATATGCAAAAATTAAATCACCGAATTATGAAATAACAATCAAAAGCCTTTTCTCCTGAAGTTTTCCAGATTCAAATTTAATATTTGCTCCCTTTTATTTTTCTTTTATCAGATTTAAAAATTGCCTTATCATTAGATAACGCAATTTCAGAATTAAGTATTTTCTTATTTTATTTTGCTTTTTCATGGTATACTTTTCTTGTTTGGAGATTAATTTTTTAGAATTTTTCAAGGCAAAATGTTATGATAATATTTATTTTTCGATTCTCTGGTGATTTTTCTGATACAACTGCTTCTTTCTATTTGAAGAATAATAAAGTCATAAAATATTAACGTCTTATTAACAACATTTTTCAATTTGTTATCGTTGAATTGTTTTGACTTTTTTTTTAAAAAAAGATGTTGTATTTAATTACTCATCATTAATTTTCAAAAACATTTTTCAACGCTTTTCTTTATAATCAGCGTTTAATGCTACAGATTTGGCTGCAAAGAAACCAATCTCGTCCAATTGCAAACCGATTTCGATATATTTCATTCCTCACTTCAAAGAAATTATTAAATATTTATTTGATTACGTTCTTTTTAATTTTCTACCTTACAAATTTTAATGCAATTATTCCTCAAGAAAGCTCTATTTTTATTTTATAATTGTGCAGCAAATTTATCTAATTTAATACCATGAAACGTTTGTGATAATCATTTTTCTTTAGATTTGCGCTGATAACCATCTTTTTGTTTTCTAAACAGTTTTCATTATTTTTTTTCTCTTAATTTCCCTGAGGAGAGAGTATTTGCATGAAATATATCCTTAGGGAGGATTGTAAGAATATATTAAAAATGTCATTTATACTTACATCTTTTCCCAAGATGAAAATGAATAATTTTTTATCTTTCACTTTCTAAGAACTATTTCCAAACTGTTTATTTTATTGTAATATCTATTGCTTTTTATCATTTACATCTATATTTTATTTACCTTAATGTTGAGCTTTAAAGAAAGCATTTTCTTAACATCCTAGATATAAATTTTATTCGAGATTAATAAAGAGCTTTTCAGCAGACATTCTTAACAACATTATCAGCATTTATTTTAATTTTATACTTTGATATAAACTCAATAAGTAGCTATGTATGTATGTATATATGTATATATATATATATATATATACATACATAATAATTTTATGGCCTGTTTGTGAAATATAAAAACTGTACATGCGAGATGATTAATTAACTAAAACTCTTTTCAATTTTGTAAAAAGAACGAGTTCATAAAATATAATGAACTTTTATATTACTAGAGCCTAACCTTCATGTATATATTTCGGTTAATGAGCATTTTATAATCTTAAATTTTAATTTGACTTTATATATATATATATATATATATATATATATATATATATATATATATATATATATATATATATATATATATATATATATATATATATATATATATATATATATATATATATATATATATATATATATATATATATATGTTTGTGTGTGTATGTATGTATGCACCTAAAATTCGCATGGTTAACATAGTCTATAAGGGAAGAGTGTAATATCATACACTATTTAATGCTGTTTTATAAAGAACCATTATACAACACTTTTTGTTCAAAAATTTCTGGGTACTTTACAACGTATTATAAAAATATGGGGAAGGTAACTATAGTAACAATATTAAATTATTAATTAATATTCGACAGGGACTTTTATTTAAAATATACCTTATGTGATAATTTAATTATTAATAATGTTTCCATTTAAAGAATTCACTTATTAAATAAAATGCTTACTTTTAATAATAAACTCAACTCATAGTTTATATAATTATTATATATATCATTTATTTAGTTTTTTATGTACTATTAAAATTGCTATTTAAATTAAATAAATGGCTAAAAACATTTATTTTCCTATTCTCTTTAAAATATTACTTTTAATAGTTATATAAGTGTTTACTTAACTTATTTTATTAAATAAGCTATAACTTTCTTAACTTATTTTATTACTTAACTTATAGAAGTTTTTAATAACTTCTATAAGGAAAATTATTTATATTTATTTTATAAGCAATTTATTTAATAAATCATTAAAAAGCTTCAAAACATTTACTTTTTTATTTTAAGACTATTCTATAGAGGGGCATCTCTTGAATAATTAATAACCGTTGAAATATTTGAGACTAATTTGCTTTTACACAAAAAATTTAATTAAAGATTTTTTGTTTTACCTAACATTGTAATTAGTAAAAATTTTCTCACATGCATCAACAGACAATAAATTGTTTACAAAAGATAAAAATAACATTTCTTTTTTTTTTCATTTCAAGTCTTATTTTATTATGATAGTTTGTCTAAAACGCCTGGATTAAAATTCATACAGGAGTTTATAGATTTTTATATTTTTACATCTATTATTGTTCTTCGCACCATCTTAACGATTAACAAAGAAATATTTGTTGATCTAGATGTTAACAGCCAAAAGTGGATAACATATTCATCGTTAAAAATATGAAACATTTTTATAGACTAAATAAGCCATTGAATCCAGTTTAAATCATTTAAATACTTAACATACTCGATTATAATCATGAACAAAAACACTGATGTAATAGGAATTCATAACTGATCAATTGTAAATAAGAAGCATTTCGTACTTTTTAAACTATGCTATTACTAGGAACATATCGTAGTGCAAAATGCTCTAAGTATTTGAGTGTAAATAAATGTGGTAAAGTCAACGCAACAAATGTAAGCAATATTAATACAAAAAGAAAAATGTTAATAATAACTTTACGACAATACATATGCGAGGAATCTAATAAAATGCTAACAAACAAATATAACTATAACATAACCACATTCTAAATTATCTAAATCAATTGTATGCATTCTAAAGAAAAGGATAAAAAACCTCAGAAGCTAAGAAAGCGAATCAAAAGATTAAATAAAAAAAATATAGTTAAGAATTATTGACATATTTGATATTTATACGTCTTTATCTATTTATTCCTTATATATATCTTTGATACATACAAAAAGAGCGAATAAGTAAGAAACATTCAATCATTTAAATTTAAAATAAGTGTAATGTTTTCATTCGGATTAAAGCTGGAATTGGGAATTATACTTATATATATATATATATATATATATATTTAACTTTTTATAATTTCCAAAGTGTAACAAAATTAATAGTTTGTAGTCTAGAGTCTAGGGGAAGTTTTTAACGATTTACTCTCCCGAGTATCAGGAAAGAAATGAATTCAAAAACCTTACCTCGTCATTTCTGAAGAGCGTGGTAAATATCCATGCCTTATGTCCAGCACATCGTAGGTAGAATCCGAGAGAGAAAGTGTCTATTGCGAACCACAGCTAGAAAGAAAAACAACGCTTGAACCAGATAGGTAATAACAAAAATACAAAGTGAAAAAAAAGTGGGGGAAAGGAACGAAACGCCATTTGGGTCAGAACAAGAAACATAACCGCAGGAGGCGGACCCCACGTTAATTAGGCATTAGCGGGATCCAAGGGACCCCGTGGTTTGGGAAAGGTCAAGAATCTGGGTAGTTTATGGGACTCGGTCGACACCCCGCCATGGGGAAATAGTCTCCCCCTTCTCCCCCACAGGCGTTCGCAGGGAATGTTATCCAAGAAAATTGATTTTACAATGCATGCTAATTATAATCATATGCAATTTCGGAATTGACTTTCTGCTGCAAACGTGTTGATGCTCATCGTATTATTAGCAGGGGACTCACTGCTGTGAGGAAATTTGCCGTCCTCTCAAAACAATTTGCAGTTATTTTACTTGAAATGTTTACAGCAGCAGCGGGCCAATTATCGGAACAGTATTGGAAATGTGTTTCGACATGTTTTTCCCCCCACAAGCATAAAAATATACAAAACAAAAGATTAACTGATTTTTTTTTATTTTCCTATTTTCAAGAACACAAATTCGAATTTCAAATCCTGAATCATATATTCGAACAGGAAAATATTATTCATCTTTTGTACATCAATTAAATAAAAATTAACTCTATTGTTATTAGGTTATTAAGAGTATAATAAACAATGCTTACCCTCTTATACAGAGCGTTTTTAATGTTCTTTTCAGTGAATTTGATGAAAAGAAATTTTTGTTGCGAAAAAAAAAATTATTCTTATGAAACAACAAAGATATACAATTTTAATTCATCTCCGTGAATGATAGTTTAAGAAATTGGTGCAACTACAAGCGTTGCTGTGTGATTGACATTAATTTTAAATGAATCTTAATTTTTAAATAATTCGACCAACTCACCGAGAAAAAGTTGAGTATAAACGAAAGGAAAAGCATGAGACAATTTCTTTATATAACTCTTTTGTGGGGAAATATTGTCGAGAATCCCATCTTGCTTATAATATTTTGAATATTTTACGATTTTTTTTTCAACTTCAATCACAATATCGTTTTATGATTTTAATCATTTATTAATTTCTATTTCGAAAAAAATGTATTATAATTTGTTCTGACAACGATTTGTCGATAATTTTTGATGACGAGATATAAATTCGGTGACTTTTGTCTTAGATATTAGCCAATAACCGAACTTTTAACAGCGTATTTGCATATTGCTAGGTTAGGCTATTGGCTAAGATCTAGTTGTCCTAGATTTTAGCCTATAGACTAGCCTGAATGCAAACTCACGGATAACGTTTTATATGGTCGATACTGAAAGCTTGGTGTGAAGCTAAATTTAAAGGCGAATCTCACTTTCTGGCCCTTTACAATACAACTAAGAGATTCACTCTCCTTGGTGATTATTCTGGATAAAGTGGAATAACCTTATTGGGTTCTTCGCTTCCAAAGAGGCGCCCTCGGTGGGGAGCCCCCTGAAAAGAAGGCAACTTTCGGAAGGGGTTCCTCGATTTAAAATTGCGTGGATGCGAAGGGAAAGATCTAAGAGGATTGTCCGGCGCCTAACACTGCATTCCAAAACAGTTCTCGACGTCTTCGGTGCGTTGGAAAAACACCATTTATTAAAGTTAAGCCATCTCCACTTTTCGGAACTCGGATCGTGAGGTGAATCCCTGAAGGCGAGTAAGGGAGCATTTATTAATTTTTTCTTCTTTTTTTCCCCCTTCTCTTCTAGAGGGATGGATTTCCTGGAAAAATCTCCGGCATGCCGGTGGGGTGAGGAGGCAACCCCTCGAAATATATTTATTCTTTCATTTTATATTCTCATTGTTTATGGTTTTCAGGACATCTCTGTTCGTCTTCCCCGGGACATTGAAAGTGGGGATAGGGGGAAGCCATACATGCAAAAGAAATTCGCGCATTTTAGCGCGCTTTTCAGGGGAATGAATCGCAATTGAAAAATTGGAAATGATCAGAGAAAACGTGACTGGGATTATAATAATTGGAAAGAAAAGGAATCCCCACCGATTGCAGCTTTCAATGCAGTTTAATAGCTTTTGGAAAACTGCGCAATAGGGTAACATAACGTTTGAAGCAAATAGTGTTTCCTTTTAACAGAAAAGCTGCTTAAAAATGTGTTTTTTGACAACTGTGGGATCTTTTTATTATGATTTAAAATTGATATACCATGCGATTAAATAAATTCTGATAGAAAAGTGATGAATTTACTCTTGCATAGAAAACAATGCATTTATATTTCTTTTATTTTTTTTATAAACAAACTGAAAATTGTTGGATAAGATTGACATCTTTTCGTGTTTTATACATCTTATGGCAGAAGCCGTGTTGGCTAGGATGTCATTCTCACTATAGGGAGTGAGTTGAAATCCCGGCTTAGGGTTCTCTGGCCAAGTATTAGGGGTCTTCTGCTTCGTCCTTGCTTCAAAATCACGAAGACTCCACCCGACTGCTTCTATCTAACTAGTACAGCCCAACTCAGGGTTAGGTACAGGGAAGCACACTGGCGCAACAACATCATTTTACACGAAGATTTACAGAACTGAGTTTAACTACAGTTAAACAAAAAAGGTGGACGTTACATTGTTTTTTTCCCCAGGAATATTAGTCTGAATGGACACTTTGCTGTTTTCCAACTTCTCATAATTGGTGCACATGAATATACCCCACTATATGTACTAATTTTTTTCGGTAAAAAGTACTCGTAAGTCATAAAAAAACGATTGCTTCTAAGCTTACGTGAGCTAACTAATCTGACGTTGTAATAAAAGTAAGAATTAAAAACATTCATAAAAAGCACTTTTTTAATACCGAAAAGTGGTAATTCCATCGAATCAACTTTTGATTGCTTTCGCTGGGAGAAAATATTATAAACACATTTAATATCTTCTATTACCGTGTGGAAGGGAATTATTCAATTACAGCAACAATAAAAAGATTGAAAATGATTGAGTTTTCGGAACTTATTGCAAACTTGTTTTGGAATCGAAGCACTTTTCCCTCTCGTTTAGGTTCAGAACCGGTTTGTGAATACAGCTGACGATTCTAATCCCGTGTCTGAAACATTAGCGGTGAGTAGAAAAGTGGGAGAGAGGAAAATACATTTTTGGATAAATCAGCCAAATCACATCAATAATTCAAAACATTTTTGTTTCAAAACATTTTCAGAAGAATTTTTCATTATCCTGAGGGATCAGGATAATGAAAAATTCTTCTGAAAACAAATTTAAAATTCAATATCGAATATCTATTTTTAAAAGTACGTTGTAAGTAATCATAATAAATTTTGTCAAATTATTGAGAGCTTGCTAAGACAAATTGCCTTCATAACATTAATAAAAATTTAAGGCAATAACTGATTACATGAAGTATTAAGAGTTAATTTTTGAAGAAAGAATTCACGCATAACAAGTTCATTTTCCATCAAAAACAGATTGTAAATGGAAACTTAGTACTTTGTTCTTGTTCTAGTGTGGATGTGAACAGAATTATAACTATTTAATATTTATTGGAATGATTTTTGAAATGATTAGAATCATAATTTGGAAATGATATATTGTTATCTTTTATTCGAATATCATGCTAGCTAAATGTGCTTTACTTTAACTTGTGCTTTACTTGCTGGTCATTATTTTTTTATTGACTTTTCCCTTGAAAATTTTTCATTGAAACAGAGAATGCAAATAAAATATCGTTTTGTCCTTATTTTTAGTGTAATAGTGAACAAAGTTATAATGATTCAAAAATTATTAACATAAGATACACACATGTTTGTATGATTGTTCTGAAACGGTAAAATTACATTTGCAGATAACTGTGCAAAAATGCTTATGAAATAAAAGTCTCTTTAACAAAATATGTATGGAGGGGACAACGTTTAATCTAAACTTTTGAACTATTTTTAAAAACGACTCCTAAGATGACATTCTTTAAAATTTACATTAAAATTTTTTTAATAAAACTGTTGATTGATTAAAAATAAAAAAAGAACAATATTCGATATTATAACCGGATGAATGGTCAATTTGTCACACTAGATATTTAGTTAGCAAAGACTTATACGATCTTTCACATCAGTTTCCTACGCAACGATGATATGATTCAATAATATATGGAAGATATGAAGTGATAGGCCTATTGGTAAAAAGACACTCTTCAGTGTGAAAAGTTTGATATACAATTCCGACCACTATTGAGAAACGTGGAATGAAAGTTACTCTTCTGCCTGCTGCATATGTATCTGTGAGGCTGTTTGGGAATTTTTCTATCTCCTCCCTTGCAACACACGAATACGATCCACTATCAATGTGAAGTCCTCCCGAGAAAACTTACTGAATCCTTAGGCTATGTGACGGTTCACTAACCAAACTTAAACCTTGTGTCAAAAGTTGTATCTTCCAAGTCTGTGGTAAATTTAAGATGATTAATAGAGTTACAATGTCAAAGGACATTTTTTAAAATAATGTATTGCATTCAATGAAGCGATTACATGCTCTTTTGGAGCAGATAATGAATCATGTTTCGAATAGTAACATAAATAGTTGGGATAAAATTTAATTGTATTTCATTAAACACTCAAGACTAAATCACTCAATTTCTTATTGAACAATGGTAAAATACGAAACGTATCTCTTCGAAGAAGTGTTAAAAAAAATATAAGCACGAAATAAAAATCTTCGTTTATATATCATTTCTATAAAATCAGAACCACTATTTTATTTTTATTTATTTAAGTAAATTTTCTCAATTGAAAACTATAACAAACATTCGAAACAACTGGAGCCATTGTCAATTTTTTTTCTAGACCATTCAATTCGGATGATGCTTCAACATTTTTGCGTGTTTTGAAATGGAATAAAGAATGAGTGACTAATATTACAAGTTATAAAAACACGATCCAATAACCTTTGACGTTAGATTTGCACTGGTCTTAATTTTAGGTCCAACTTACGATTAAAAAATACCACGTTTCAAACTCTTCAAGTGATGTTGAAAAGATTTTACTTCATCAAGAGGTAGTCTTTTTGCTGACAGGTTGATTATAGACTGGTGCCTGTAATCATAATTCCAGAATAACCCTTCAAATCCAAGTTTTTTTTTTTATCCATCTTAAAACAAAGAAGGAGGAAAAAGAAAACCATGATTATTGTTTCAGTAAGGAAAAATGTTACTTTGGTCATTAATAACTTGCATTTGAGGTATTTACTTTTTGTTTGGCACTTGGTATTAAATTGTTGACTCAAGCGCTACGTATGGCTATTTGTCGAGCTGGAATTCGCAGGGAATCAGATTTCTAATTACGAGCCATAATTACGATCCAAAGGGCAGTTTAGTGGAGAGGGGGTTGCGTGCGAAAGGGATGTGGAATGAAATCACGAAGTTCACGATCTGACGATCAAACGCCTCGTTAGAAGACAGGAACTGGTAACTTTCATTGGCTGCCTCATTTAAGGCCACATCAAGATACATTCCATGTATAACTTGATAGATTTATCAATGTGTGTACATTCTGGTAAAGATTAGCAAATACGTCTTAATGTTTATTTTAGCTAATTTCGATCGGGAAAAAATGTGATTTACGATTACACAGAGGGCAATCGATTATACGGTTCAATGTAATAGAAGAGCAAGTCGGATAATAAACAACTCCATAGATTACAGATGCATATTGTTATATATCCCATTATTTTTAAATTATTAAAGATCTTTTTATAGACCAAAATATTTTATAATTAATCTTTTTCCACTTATTATTTTCTTGTATTTTACATGTTTGTTAGATTCAATATTCTATGTTATAACAATAATATAAAAAGTTTGATTTTTTTTATTAAAAAATAACAAACATAATTTTCTAAAGAAATACAATTATTTTAAAGAAATATTTTACATTTATTTTTTGTTTATCGTAGAAGAATTCAATCTAGTTCGGTAATATGGAGAACGAAAAGTAACAGCAGCACTACATCGATTTTTATAAATTTATGAAGAAAAAAAAAATCTTATTTCTCATTCTTGAAACCATTAATTAGGAATATCTTTGATTATAAATAGTAGTGTAAATTGGAATCACATTGACAAAATTCATGAAAATTTGTACATTCTGCACCAAGACTCTCAATTACAAATTTGTCATCAGGTTATAATAAACAAATTCAGTTTTCATTGTGACACAAAAAAATTATATTATAGTACTCTATAATAAAATTCTAAATATTATGATATTCTGTGATTACTCTTAACTGTATACTATTCTGTGATAATTTTGAATATTGTAGCATTCGGTATAAAAAATAGAATATTTTAGCATTTAATAATTCTGAACATTATAATATTCTGTGGGTATTTTGAGAATTGTAGTTAATAATTTGGAAAACAGTAATATTCTGCTATAATTCTGAATATTATAGTGTTCTTTAGCAAATCTCAATATTTTAGTATTCTGTGGTAATTCTGAATATTACATTCCATGATAATTCTGAATATTAGAAATGAAATTGCTTTTTTACAACAGATAATAAAGTTCAACTTGATATACAATTAAAAACATGACACCCATTTCCTTTTGTTATCGGTAGATTAAATCAAATCCAAAATCATTCACTAAAAAGAGAGTATTTATATCAATTGGCAACACTAAGATGAAGTAATGGTAATTTGACATCATATCAAAAACGGCTTGAAATCGAAGACAGTGGTGCAATATCTAATTGACCAATGCATTTTTTCCATTCTGGATGATAATGAGCCATATTTATGCATCGCATAAGAGTCGAAAACATGGATAACTTACAAACACCAACTTTAAAGGATGTACATACAGAAAATGAGAACGCACATTTATTTCCTGTTGCTCGGCATTTGCTAGAATTGAGCAAAAAACAATCCAATCAAAAAAAGAGGTCATAGTAATAATAAAGTAGTTCCAACTCAAGCCAAATGCAAAAGTTTTACCCCTTTTTTAAATTAAATTTACGTTTTTATAGTAGCAATATATCTATAACTTACCCTTTTTTTTTACAAAGCGTTCGTGAGGCCCAAAATGCACATAATACACCCTTTCCTTGACCACCAAATAGACTTCAAATATGCCTTCCCTAGCTATATATATATATATATATATATATATATATATATATATATATATATATATATATATATATATATATATATATATATATATATATATATATATTTGTAAACTATATGACTCCAAATATACCGATAGTTAAAACTTTTTTTTGCAAGACTTTCGTGCATCTGGAGATACATATCTTTATTCTTTTGCCCATCACACTTAAGATTTCAAATATACTTATAATTGCTTTTTCTTGACAACCATTTTAGACTCCAATAGATACCTATGATTTATCAGTTTCTTACACGTACTTTGGGGCTACGAAAATACCTGCAACTAAAAATATACCCTTTTTTATGCGAGCTTGCAAATGTGCTGCACACTATAGTTGACAATATGCCTTGTCATAGCTTTTATGACCCTAGTCTGCAATCCCTTAACGGCTTACACTTTAATGCTTCAAGAATGGGTGCACTTCATAATAAAGTGGATTTTATACCATCGTCAACGGATGGAACACATATTGAAAGGAACAAAATAACTTCTTCCGAATAAAAGGATGCAAATGTTACAGTCTATAAAGACCTTCTCGCTTTTAGCTTACATCATATGCTCACCTTATTGAAGTGAAGTGAAAATGTCTCCCCCCCCGCCCCGGCACGATTTCATAGGTCTCTCGAGAGGAACGAGTTTTCTTGTGCCTGCAGCAGGGTCAAAGAGTTATTTCCTCAACACGATCTCGTTTGCATAATTTCACTTTCCTCCCTCCCTCACCCCTAGAGAAGCGGGGATCACCGAGTTCCTATTCTAATTTATGGCCGGCATTCGTTTCTTTTGACAACTCCTGGTCGTAGAGGGTGCAGCAGGGCTCTCTACCAGAACATCGACCTCACTTTCCATACCCAAATTCATTGCGTGGGAAATCAGAGCATAACAGTCAAAGTCCTATTTATACATTATCAATAATATTAATACAGTTAAAAAAAAAATTGATTTGTGTTACTTACAGGAGAAGCGCTAAAATGATTCAGAGCAATTGATTGTGAACTAAAATCTGCGTTCCTAAAAAAGAAATACAAAATATTAGAAAATAAAAAAATACGTGGTCCATCCATCAATGCAAAATAAATTTATTATTATCATTTTAAGTGAAATAAATCTTTCCTTTACTACGCATCTATCAATTTTATACAACATCAATCATTTTAATGTGACAATAATGCATTCAATCTAACATTATTATGCATCAAATTTCGAGATAACTTAAATAGCAGTTACCCCATATAGTTATACTCATGAAGTAATTCGCGACGACTTACTAAAATTTTTAATTATATCCGGTATTTACTGAATATTTTCAAGCAAATTATTATTTACTGAATATTCAAGCAAACTACGTAAAATTCAGCAAACGCAATAATAAAAAATGCATGCGCTATAATCATTTTAATTAAATTCTGCCTTGGACATATTAAACACTTAAGAACTTTTAAAGTATAATGTATTAAACATTATTTGAATGTGACGAATATCTGAATAATTAGGTAACAGCTGAGGAATTCATTCATTGTTAAGTAACATTACATGATGGCAATATAACATGTTACCAAATTATGCTTAGCATGTACAAAACATTCTAGAAATTATTTCAAGGTCAAAAAATATAACACACCTATAATCTCAATATTAAATGCTTTAAAATCTTGTTTGCTAAATTCTATTTTCTACTTGATGCAGATTCAAAACTTTTACTCAAAATCAATAGTATTTTAATAATTGTAGAGTATCTAACTTCATTTAAAAACAAAAAACTTTTAAATAATTCGCATAAAGACTGCTAATTAAACTTAAAATTTAGCACAATTTTAACGTGCCCTTTTTTAATTTATAACTGTATCTAACGTATTTACTGGATATTTTAATATTCATTCTAAAATCCTAACGATATCCCAATGCCGGAATATCTGGTAAAATTCCAACCATTTTGGAAAACAGGAAAAAAAAAAAAAATTCTAATCTAGTAAGTGGCAGAAAAAAATGCAAAAGACAGAGACTTGTCAATCAGTGGACATGTGATTCAGACACAAAGAGATGACGGAGGGGGGGGAGAGAATATTGTTTAAAAAAATGTTCTTAGACAGATCGATACCAAATCTTAAGCGAAAATGATTCATGATAAGTTTCCAAGAGGAGAAGCAAAGTCACGTTTCATTCACAACAAATGAAAAAAAGTTTCTTGGAATAAATCCAAAGACTTGAAAGATTAAAAATCAGAAATAAGTGTATAAGAGACGGAAGAGGAGGGAAGGGACTACCATGATCCGACTTCGTTAAGCCTTTGACAA
Source organism: Latrodectus elegans (assembly GCA_030067965.1). Taxonomy (NCBI): domain Eukaryota; kingdom Metazoa; phylum Arthropoda; class Arachnida; order Araneae; family Theridiidae; genus Latrodectus; species Latrodectus elegans. The sequence goes on from CM057816.1 coordinate 62,968,124, forward strand.
ATGAAACAGAAGTTCACGTTCAGGGACTCCCTTCAGAAACAGATAATTCCGTGATTAGCACTATTAACTGTCATTAAAGGAAGAAAAAAAAAGTCTTACCTCCGCTGAGAGTTAACAGATCTTCCAAAGACCAATCAAACAGTGTTTGAGGATCACGGGGTGCCCACCCGCGGTAGGCCCGATTGTTTCATTATTTCTCAGATGCGTGAGCAGGATCATTTGGTGAAAAGGTGCCTTCTTGAGGGGAGGCAAGTCGTCCCAATTTGTTTTTGATCATTTCTCTTGATTCTCTCATTAGCTTTACCTTTCCAGTCAGATAGGAAGTCGGTAGATTGGTTTGCCATACCACATTTTGCGCAGGCGAGTATACTCGATCGGGACTTAACTATTTGAGATAAATTCCAAACTACCACAAGAATTTCCACCCAAAGTGGGAATTACATCCAGCTGATACTGAATTTAAGGCTAGTATATTAAGCAAATAATTGTATACTAGCCTTCAATTCAGTATCATTGTGGTAACTCAGCAAATCAGCAGCAGACATAAGCAAATATAACCGGAATTACCGTTTTTATTGAAATTTAAGTCAATACTCATAGAAATGCAAAAGATCCCTGAAGAACAATACGATGTCACTTTGCATACATTAAATTATGAGTAACAAATTCTACGAAGACGTAATTGTGTCATTTTATAGAAACTTACATTCGACAAAGAGGCTCAGAAAAAATTGAAATAACACAAGCACTGTATTAAATTAAATTGCCAGTGGTGTTGTATTGAGCATTTTAGACACAAACTCCTAACCCATGTCACCAGATAAATGGTCTATTAGTTAAGAAACATGCATTAAATGGAAACAACCGGAAAAAAATTATAGGTAAGAAATGTTGAAAACGTGTTTATGTATGCTATCAAATTTGTTTTCTACAAGAAATTTGTATCATAACACTCATACTATGTTATAAAAATATTGCAATAACAAGGTTTTGATTCGGACGAATAAGGAATTTTTACGTTGATATTTACAAAATGCATTTATATCTTGCTTGAAGTAGCCAAAATGATTCCTCATCAACCAAAGTTAGAAACTTTTGAAATCCTGATCAAAATAAGAACTTAATAAATACTTCACATTTCTATCTAGCTTTCAAACAAGAAGACACCCCCAATACTTGATCAACCACACTAAGAGGCATCATTTCACTTGGAGGGCATTGTGAGTACAATCCACTTAACATGTCTTAATTACCTTTAGGGAACACGACTGATAATCGGTTAAGCCAGAGTTCGAACTCATTTCCATTAAATGATTAGAACAACGCCTTATTTACTAACCTATCACGTGCTTCTTCAGTAAATGTACAAAAAAATTTTATAATGACTTTTCCTTCAAAATCCAATTTGATGTATCTAACAGTCAAAATGTTCTCGGTTCGTATCTTATGTGCAAATTAATACATTGTATGCATTTTTTAATAAGGAAAATCGTTTATAGACAGTGTTTATATTTGTGTGAGTTGCTTTATAAGTATCTTCACTCTTTTACATATTCAGTTACTAAAAAAACATAAAAAAGTAACAGACGGAAACTTATTAATGTAATTCATACACAAATTAATTTTTATTCTGATACAAATATCATTTACTCTTACACTATATTAAATTACCCAAAAAACATAAAAGAACAAAAGTAACTGACTGAGGCTTATTGATTTCACTGGAATATTCTAACTTACTTTTATGTAAAATCTATTAATTAGAAAAATTCAAAAGTCAATCAATCTTATTTTGGTTTCTAGAAAGTGAATCGACAATCAATAACGCAATAAATTATTAGGGAATCAGTCAATGCTTTCCATTAGTATCAAATAACCAATTTGCATATCAGATTTCCAAAAATTTTATCAACAACTTCCCAAAACCCTTCATTTTGTCCCACTATCAGACAATAATTCTGCATTATAAAATAAATCTCATAATGCCATGTAAAAAAAAATAAATAAATAAAATAAAATAAAACGTTCTGCCTTAACAACGCTGAGACTTTGTTGAGAGACGATTGATTAGGTAACGATGGAAGTTTGATAACGTCCTATCAAGGTCATCTGACCAGTTTGGTGATATTGAAACAAAAATAAATGTGAGCCATTCGTGAGACAGATTGCGAAAAAAAGTATTTAATGAGTGTCGCCTGAAAGTATTTTTGTATTGGGTCTAAGGTATCATTTTTGTCTGAGAACCGATGGATGTGATAAATGTAATAACAATGCATCCGCACCGAAATTTTCAAGAAAGTAACGATTAAAACGAACGATAAACACGACATGTGTTATCATTTGTGAAAGGGGATAATTTACTATGATAAGTAACTCCCATAAAATTGGATCTTACATTTCAAAGTAAATAGAGCTAAATATATATATATATAAAATATTTAAATATATACTGATCAGGCATGTGACTTGAATATCTGAAATTATATAACAGTAATAAGATTAACCTCTTTGTGGAATCGAAAGTCTCAAGTTCGTTGCAAATCATTGTTCAGTAATATGTTTCTACTGTCTGCATGCATATCTGTAGAAATAAGTCTTTCTGATACCTCGTAGGTGACAACCGAAGCGGCTGCACCACATAAAGCAACTCTGTAAATTGTCTTTAGAAAGGGTTTTTCACATAGATATTAGAACGCATTCACAAAGGAGGTAACCTGGAAATCTTCCAAGCACCCTCTCTGATCCCGTTGGAGGCTAGGTTTAAACACTAAATCTTAAAATCCAAAGAGCACTGTAGTACAACTAGGCTACAGTGAATTCTGAAGTTGGCGATTTGGGGTTTACTTTGGCGACATGTGATTAGGCACCATTATTCATTTATAAAAGTTCAAGGTGTACCCCAGGTCTTTAAGACTTATATCAACATCGAGCTCTTAGAGTGTTGTTGTTACTTATCTCAGGTTGTCTAGCTTGCCCCATAAAACCAAAAATATCTAAAATGTCCAAAAAATGAGATAGGTCTCGAAGGACATTGTCTTTTTTAAAATTTAGGCAGATTAAGATATGTCCACGGGAGTCCATATTGACTGAACACCAAGGGCAGTCAGATTGTCTGACACTTGATGTTAAAATTAATTCACTATTTAGATAAGAAAATAAAACTATAACAAAAATTATTATACCAAATTGACACAATCAATTTCCCTATTTAAAGATTTATGCTTGATTTTAAGACTTTCCCAAGACGAAAGTAAAAAGAAAAAACAAAGAATGAATTTCATCCAATGAATTAATCGAGAATAAAAATTCCAAAGGCAATCAAATCGAAGATTAAAATTAAAGAACACATTTGAAATCTTTTTCATTTCTTTTATTCGAGCAGATGTTCCAATGCATGCTTCTGCACAAAGAAACACAGAATGATTTACCTTTTCTCGGAGAAAGAGAGAGAGAGTGATCTTTGGCAGCCTTATCGCCCGATGTGATCTGGAGTCGATACCGGAAACGGCGACATCGTCGGCACAATCGTGTAACACGATTCGTATGCGAGTCGGGTTTCTTTTCGCTAAATCCCTGAATAAATAAAGTTCTCGCTTCAAAAACGGCGGCGGCCGAGCTTTTAATCGATCCTGGAATCCTGCCCGACATTCATTTCACACTTGGATCCCTCCTCCCCCTTCTGTGTGTTTTGTTTCATTTCTCATTGGCTTCGAAGGAGTGTTTTGCACTGCCTTTATGTAATTCTGAAGTGGACACAGAACGTTGGTTTTTAGAAAGACGCAGCCACGTATTGTAGTTATCATGTTACCAGTGCAATTCTTTATTAAGTGTGGATCATTCATTAAAATTTGCACTTCGAATAAAAGTAACGCGCTTGCATACGGTAGAAGCGATTACAAATGTGTTTTTTGTAGATTAAACTCTAATTTAAGCATCGTAATTCAGTGAATTTTGCGTCGATTTTCTTGGAATTTGACGCAAAAAAGTAATGAATTAGGGAAACTAATTATTTTTCCCAATGAAACTGTGTTCCAGATGTCAATTTTTTCTACTATAGTAGACACACCTCGAAAAATGAGGACAAGGAGAAATATTTACGCACTTATATGAGAATAATATTCGAGAACCCAAGATGATTCGTGAGAAATATCACAAAAAAAAAAAAAAAAAAAAGAGTTAAGGGATGGAAATTTTTCTTTTTATGTTTAGTAAAATGTATGATGAGAACATACATTAAAATTATTTTTAATTTACACATTTATAATAAAGAAAAACTCCGTGATGAGCAAATTAATTAAATTGTGTGAGAGATGCGTTTATTTTATCTATTTCCTATTTAGAGTTTACCTTATATTAGGTTATTATTACAATTCGTTCCATGTTGACTATTGCAGCCGCTAAATATTGTCAACCACCTAATAATTTTAAACAAGTCAAGGGATAACAGGAAGGGTTGACATCTTCCTCTTCGTGACACCAGCGGGAAGATGCTTTACCACACAGAGCTTCCAAAATGGATAGGTCATGACCGTAACTTTCCTGGGATGAAAAGCACCAGAATATCACAGCCCCATTAAATACTTAGTGTTCAAAAATTTATTGCACTTATAGGGGCGTTCTTTAAAGTGAAAGGTCTCGAGTTTGAATCCAGACATTGTTAGGCAATATGCATATCTGTCGATGTAGCGATTGGAAGTTTTTCGAGTACCCCTTCTTTTGCGTTATGTGAATGCAATCGTTTATGAAAAATGTCCCAGGAAAGTAATTATGAGTTGGATATTAAAAAGCAATACATAAGACTTTCCACTATATAATGTTACAACATTCTTGAAGTTTTTTACCTTCACATCAATAATTATCTGTTTTGGGGAAAGCGAATAATAATCTGTCTAATCATGTATTCAGATTTCGTTATGGTAACAAATGAAAGAATAGAAAAGGATGAAGCTCTTTTAGTAGTTGTTACATTTCCAAATGCCTACTTAAGATCAAAGTCGCTAAAAACAGTCAACCAATTCGCAATTTTGAAACAGATCAAGTGACGAAGTCGACACATGAACTGGTACCGTTCTTCCCACTCCATATTATAAGCAGGAAATTGGATTATAATGGAAATTTTAGAGTATCTCTCCTCTCAACATAGCTTTGCTCTATTATAACCCCATCATAAAATTGTTACATGATTTATTGTTAACACTTCATTCGTTGAATTTCAGTTAAAGTGCAGTTAAATTAACTTTACACATCATTCATAGGATTAAGTTCACATTATATTATTTAGCTAAATTTTTGCAAAAGACAATGTAAACATTATTAAATTTTTGAAACATGATTGCTTATGCCAAAATCAGTGATTTTTTTTTTTTTTTAATTCTAGTCATTCTTTTAAAATATTTGTGACATTTCCTGTATTATTAAGCAATTTTTACATGTGACACAAATCATATTTTCCGTGATTCTTCCTTTAATTCGCATAACAGGAACTTTCCTTAAAATTAGCTTTTAATCACCGCAGTTTCCTAACACTTTACACATAATCTTCATACTTCGGAATATCAAATCTTTTCTTACTTAACAATTTTCTTTATAAAAATGGTGCGTAGAAACTTAAAATGCCATACTAACCTAAAATTTCGTTCATGCATAAATTAGGAAATGTGCACAACGGATTTAAAAGGAAAATATTACTCATTACAGAGCCAAAGTAAAATCCAAAGAGCAAACAGTTTTGATTCAAAAGCCAACTGCATACTTCCTTAGTATTACTTATATTTTTAAAAAATCTAATAACTTAATTATGAATTGTAGTGCGTAAAATACCAGAACTTAATGTAAGTTATTAATAAAATAAAATAAAACGGCAACCGTTACCATTAATCTTTACACAATAAACACGTATTAAGTCCAAAAATAAAATACCCTCACTACAATAAATAAAAAAAAAAAAAAATAAAAAAAATAAAAATAAAAAACGATTTCGGGAAAAGGAAGGGAAAAAAACCCCGAACTAGTGTATTTATTCAAGAAATAACGCCAGTTCAATTTCCGAAGCCCCAGTAGAATTTTCCTCATCCAAAAAAGAGGAGTTATTCCGTGCAGTTGAGCAGAAATTCGGGTTCCCCTTTATTTCGATTGCGCCCCGACTCAAACGAGTGCACTTCCTGCGGCCGCAAATCTCGAGAAAACGACGCAAATCTTCTGATGGCGAAGCTCCACCCTTTTCTTCTTTTTTTTCAATGCCAGAAGTTCCTCAATGATTTTCCAAGCTGTCGTGGATATTTTTAAATTTCAGCAAGCTCTGTAATGAGGTTAGATGAAATGCTGCGGCGGAAGGATATCATGGCTTTGTGTTTGACTTAAGCCTCCCATCCTTGTCTTGTGTAAGCGTTAGCGGTCGGTGCAGCCGACTGAGATAATATCGAATCAAACGTGGATTTAATAAAGCCTCATGAGCCAAAATAACTTTGTATAAAGCCAAAAAACTTCAATACAAACATTTAAAAACTATGTATTTATGCATCCGATGCCAAATGATGTCGGAGTGGTTAGCGTCACTGACTTCGATACTGCAGGTCCCAGGTTTGATTCCTGGTTCTGGCATGTGTGTTCCTTTATCTCTCTTTGTCAATTTATATCCTTTCACTTTCGAGGCAAAAATGGCATACCTACTGTAAAAAAATTGTCATCATTTTCCTCTCTTGTAGCGCTGAATCTGATTAAATTCTAAAGGCAGGGTATTAAAATTAATTGTCAGATCAGACTTATTCAATTCGCAGTTTTTGCGAAACAGAAGTTTGCTTATTTTCAGGTTGCGCCTTATGAACTTCAGATAAAACTACAACTAATCGTATGTTATAGAATACTTTGATTGCTGATAGTTAGGCAGTTACATTAAAATTGTCTATCTTCGCCCTACTTCATATAGGAACTCACAATAAATCTTAAAAGATGTTACGTGGTTGGCAAAACTAAAATGACGAAAAATTTTCCTAAAAATAACAAGTACTTTTTTTATGGACAGGTCTTATATCCGATATTAGAAGCCTCTTTTTTTCATGACTCACTTTTAATTATTTAAAAGTTTTACGGCACATAAATAAAAAGATACGTTTAAAAGTTGCTTACTAACCTACAATACACTTACGTGAAATAGTTTACAGTAATTTTTTTTCATGTAAAATAAAATAAAATATCATGCACTACTAAAACAGCAGAGCATTTACTAAAGGATTAATTACAAAATAATAACAAGAATACTTTTCATGAGAAGTTGGATCTTGATGTTTTTTGATAACTTCATTCATATTTGGTCGTAAAAAAAAATGACACTATTAATCTCATATCTTCTATATTTAACAGTCTCGATATTTTTTTTTTTCCGTTTTTATGTCGGGTGAAATTGATAATTCGATTTCACACAAATAAGATGTTGAATATTGTAATTGTAGATACTGCGATTATTTAAAATTCCTTCACGGGGGAGGGGGGCAAATACTTCACTTTATGAATGGCCACAACTATTCAAGATACAAATTTTTAATTGTAAAAAATGTACTGCTTATCTGAAAAAAAATATCAAGTGGTTTTTTTATAAAAAAAAAACTTTACTCGCAATAAAAAAAGAGCATTATAATTTTTACATATGCATTTCTAAAATTTAGTGGCAACGTAGTTCAGAATCCCTAATATCATTGGTTGAGAATCATCATCATCATATATATAAATATATTTCATCATTAGCTTTATAGAAAATTTCCTATTATTTGTATATTGGGGAAAATATTAGGATACATGGAAAGCAAGGGGTAAAAACAATATTTTTCAAAAATCAAGGAAAATATTTTTCAAAAATAAGCACTGTTGGAATGCAAACACAAAAGGTATCCAATTCCACATTCTCTTCATTTCATTGTTAGATTACAATTTTGAAAATGAATAGGGGGAAAAAAAGTCGTGAGTTATTGAAATAAAAAAAGTTCAAAAATAAACGAGAATATCAACGCAGGCAACTCTACAGTGATGTCAAAACATCGTTAATTAAAGTTTAACTGAATTATAAGCCCTGTAATTAAAATGTTGAAATGAAATACAGCTTATGTTTTAAGCTAGTCAAAGATCAACATCCTAATTTAAGTTTCCATCCATTCAGAGCAATCATTTTCAAATCAACATTGGATTAATTGAATGAGTGTTTTACATGCATAAACATTCTCCAACTATAGCTATTATTTCATTACATCAAATGAATTTGTTGCCTAGGTTACCATCCTGCTAAATCTTCTTTGATCAATTTACAGTCTAATGTTAATGTTTTAGATTGAATTTCGAAGTGATAACTGTGGTTAATTAATTATTTTTCATAAACAATTAAAGAACTGAAACTTTCATTGCTGTAAGACTCTCACTATGTGCATCTCAATTTACAGCGCTTTAAATAAATAGATAAAAAATAAAATGATAATAAAGAAAAGACAATACAACACACACGTCGCTAATGTTCCATCAATCAATTTTTTTCTTAAGCATTTTTATTATATATAAAGCAAATTTAGGCTAAAACAGGTCAATTAAATATATTCTATAAATAAAACTCTGCAAAATGTTTGGGATAATACTTAACTTCACTATGAGAATTATTCAATAATAGAATATTTCTCTTTATAGCGTTTTGTATCCATGGTAAACTAATAAAGTTTACTCTAATACACTAAAAAGAATTGAAACACATGAAATTTTACGTTAAAACATATCCATTAATGTCTATAAATGAAAATTGGACAAAACATCAATTTTTTTAGAACAGTAAACATTAATATGTATTTTAACCTAATACAGAATATCGAACAGTAAATTATAATTTTTTTCATTTATACAGTTCTTTTCCTTAAAAAAAAGTAAGTATTGTAAAATGAGCAACGATTTTTATTCAAAAGAAAAAGTACTTAAAATGACAGTCTTAATAAATTTGTAAATTCCTTAAGTTTCAGAAATTATTTTATGATCACTTAATATATTTAACAATTGCATTAATATATAAACTTTTTGTAAATATAAATTTACGCTAACACTCAAAATAGTTACTTTAAGTAATTTTGTTGAAAATTAATAAAATCAAAAAGAATATTATCATAATATATTTTTTCTTGTTTTTAATTTTTATTCTTATCTGTAAATGCGTAATAAATCGTTTGGTTTTTAAAAACATGGAAGATATATTTATTAAAAGTACAATTTCTTTGCATAATTCGCCTTATAACGCATTTTTAGCATATTTCCAAACATTCTTACGAAAAACGGCGACAGAATGAGCCAGAGCAGCGGCATTCGAACAAGACATTCCGAAGAGAAAATTTAATTGTCTTCCACAAATTACGAAATAAACATATTTAAAAAAAAAGCGCTTATTTTTTTGTCTTCCCTGCCTTCGAACTGAAAATAATTTTTTCCTTCGGCCTTTTCAATTCTCTTCTTCCTCTGCTTATTGACCGCAGACGAAAGGCTGCGACAGCACTTATAAGTCAACATTCCTCCAGGCAAAAATGCTTAATTAAAAGACCCAGGAATGTTTAATCAGCCTTCAACGAACGCAAAAAATTACCTTCTTTACCGGAATTCTAAGACCAAACGATTTTTTTTTTCCTCCCTTCAACTTCTTCGCAAATCCTCAAACGATACCCGTTTTATTTATTTATTTTTTATTTTCCTAAGTGGCGTAAAAGGCTTTTCCGACGCAAGGAATTCGAATATTTCCATCCGAATAAAGTCAGTAGAACGGGATGTCTCATTTTTAGGATGCTGTCATTGTTGCTATTTGTGCGCTATTTTGTATTCGTGTGTGAAGGGAATCATTTTGCGATTTTTTTTTTCTACTTTGAGGATATATATGTGAAATAGAAGGTGGGAAATCGGCACAAGGCTTTCAGAGAAAGAAGCGTGAAAAAGAGGTTGAAAAGCAACTCACTCACAAGTAATATCTCCCGCCTGATACATGGCCTAGACTGCGGCATTCAGTACTAAAATGCATTTTCGAAGAGCAATAGATTTACTTATGCGTTTTGGAATTCAAGCTGCATTAGACCGGTATATCAAACAGTGGCGATAATCTCAAAAGCAATAAATCTCTGAACTTTTTCTTTAATATATAGCAAGGTATCTATATACTCTCGAAATGATAGCTATATACCATCTTAATGATTTTCATATACTCTCTTTGCCACTCGGTAACATAATTTCGCTACAAATGCATCGTTCAAAAAATATTCATTTTTTATGGAAAAGATCCTAAACGAAAATTATATAATTTAGTATCCATCCAAAAGGTAGATATAATTTTAAATCAGTAATAATACAGGAGTTCTAGTAAGTAGATAGCTGTATTATGTTTTCGAATGTCTATTTTGGTAGATAAAGCCGCTAAACACAGCCAACCACACACGTCATTTTGAACCATGAATCATTAGGCTATAACAATAATAGCTGAGATGGTACTCTTATCAGAAAATTTTCCTACCATTCCAAAAGAAGAGCTTTTGAACCAATTTAGGATAACACATGTATATACTTCTTAATATGAAAACCACTAAGTCCGATTGGGGTTAAGAATAATTGTAGTAAATATTTGGCCCATGAGTTTCAAAATTAAAATTATAAAACCACTACTCACAAATTTGATTCCAGTCCTCCATCTTTAATGTGCATAGATCCATCTTCTCCATTTTAAATGTGGATACATCTTTTCTAACAGGCTATCTTTAGTTAAGTCTGGTATATAAAGTGTTTTTGCTTTAATCCAAAACAAAGTTGATTATGAAAGAACTTCTTCACAAAGCTTAAATAATGTAAATAAATAAATATTAATTAAGTTTTGGTCTGATTAGTATGTAGCTTTAATGTCAGAACATGTGTCACGACAGCGAGTATGAGATATGCAAGGCCTACAGTACACATATCTGTTTTCCAGACCGAGGGCTCTGGATTAAGTACCGAATGTATCCTGGTTAGGGGATTAGTATAAGGTGAAACTCCTAACCTTTAGTTTCAAAGCATATTTAATACTCATTTTACCTGAAGGGATGAAAGCATGAGTCGACCTTGCCCAGCAAGAGAATCGAACCTCGGACATGTGCCTTGGGGGTGCAAAGTGCTACCCCTATACCACCACTACCCTAGTAAGACTATAGAAAGATGTATATATCTTTTAATGAGAAATTTAATTTTCAATTAAAAGAAAAACATGAAAAATAAATAGAATTAATAACATAATTTTTTATATGTAACTAAGTTTTTCCACCGTAATATATTTTATTTTATTCTCTTGTAATATATTTTATTTTATTCTCCCAGAACATTTCAAACAATTTCTAAAATAAAAAATGATGCTTAACTCTAACACATCCTGGTAATGTGATATCGATAGTTCTGAGATTAAAGTATGCAGGATCTCAAGTGGTACAAGCTTTAATGGTAGGCATTCAAACAAAAACTTAGCATTTTTGTTTGTTTGTTTACATTTCTAGAATGAATAGTGTGTTTACATAAAGATACTTTTTTCCCCGCATCTAAATTTATGGCATATGAAAATAATATTATAAAACACGTAGAAAAAAATATTCCTTTCATAAAATAACAAGACAGATACTTCTTTGTCTGGTTTGCTCTCGTGTCACGTTGTCTCAAGGGATTCAACCAGTGGCAACGGTCACATTGTATCCCGCAGAATTCGTTTATAATCATTGGGTGAGTGTGGGAGGAGGGGAGGAAGGGCCCCCTGCGATGCCCGCTAGGCAGATGACATTATAAATTTCTCCGTAGGATTTCATCCTCCGCCAGAGAAAAAGATTGACAGTCTGGTAGTATTTTTTCTTTGAAGACTTGTCCTGATGTGAAGCATTCCTGAAACACCCCTCACTGGGATTCTACGGCTTCTACTGGGTAACCCCGCGGAGGAAATCTTATTCAAAGTCCGAAAGAGACCTCCCCCCTCTTACCTTGGATATTAGTTTGATTTTTCTCTTATGGGGAGTGCCACTGAGGTGTATTTTTTTCTGGAATATTTTTTTTAAAAAAAATTAAGTACATTTACATGATTTACGCTGATGGACACAGTTTATGGTTTTAAAAATAATTCAGTGATATAGAGATTTTTCCTTTTATCGATTATTTCTCTTAAGCGAAAGTGGAAACAATCAGCTTATTTTCTATCATTGAATTTAAGGAAAAGAAAACAAAATGTGAAAGATTAAAGTTTAGTATTTTAAATTTTACAAGGGTGAGAAAGTACTCTATTTATAATCAGCATTTGCAGCAAATTCAATGAGCAACTTAGTGGTTTGCGTTCTAACTTTCGATTCAATACTCTCGAAATTTCGAATCCTTTTTCAAGCGTGGCTGTTTGTATTGTTCCGAAAAGTGATTTAAACTGTAGGTTCAGATCTAATTAGCCACAGTGAGCAAAAAAGAAAAATGTCATTGAGTAACGAACAATTAACTAATATTAATTGTTTTCTAATAACAAAATGGATTCATTATTTATCAAATGATCCCAAAACATAATTTTAAAATTGTAAAAAATTCCTTTTAATTCAGTTTTCGGCCCGAGTTAAGCCGTAATGCAACAAATTTCACAGAAAAGTTCTGTTACGTCACCATAATATTGAAGAATAATAAATAAATCCATTATGTATGAGCACATGATAATTTGGAAAATAATCAGGAATTAATAGCGTGTGTACATCTACCTATAACAGTCATTAATTTCTGAACGATACGTCCGACGTATTCTAGCTTTTTTGGGAACAAATTGATTAGCACTCTAGCCTTTTTTTCAACAGTTCGTGAATTCGACTCCCCTATTGTGTGATTGTTCGTTGAATTTTGAAATCTGTAGGTTTGGATTTATCAGTTTTTGTGCCACAAAAGTGTCCAGAATGAACACAATTCAAACTTGTAATCCACAAGTATTTCATCTTTATTTCTCAAATACTTAATTTTATTTGGAGTGCAAGTTTTCGAAAATTTCCACTTCATTAAAATTTAAAAACTATTTTACTTTTTATGATTTAGGTAAGAAAATTATCTTAAGTATTCAGATAAGAAAAAAAAATCAAAATTGGATTCCCAAACGGAATCAGGAAACTCAGGATGTTCCTTCTAATAAGCACCCTCACAAGGAATCTATCTATTCAATTTTCAGGAAAAAAAAAAAAAAACTCTCGGGATGATTGCCTTCTGGGAGCAGTCCAATCAGAAACCCATTTTTCAGTTTGCATCATCACCCTGCCCAGTTCATTTGTATGCTAATGTGTGTTGTGGTCTTTCCACCCACGATTTCAGGCAACCGACAAAGTCTGCTTAATTAGGTTAAGCCGTATAAAAGTCGACACCCTGCCACGGTTTCCGAGGAACATGCATGCGAAAGGAGCTACGCCCACGATTCCTCTCTCTTCCACCTCCGTCCACTCGGAGACACTCTTTTGATAACCGTTATCGCTTCACGTTATCGACGCGTGAGCGATCCAAACATTTTCCGGAAGGGATAAAGCACGAAGGAAATCAATAACACATCATTACATCTGCTTCGGAATAGCTCTTCCAACAGCTGCTCCAACTGCAATTGCTCCGTTGTCCAGTGAAATGCTTTTTGAACATTTGAAGAGCCAGTTGTTGAACTATAATGAAACTTCTTGCTATAGATCAGTTTCTAAATATCATACTCGATACTTTTCTGCGATGATAAAAATTAAGCTATTGTGATAAGTTTTCGGATGTGTTAATTTCTGCCCAACAAAGCAGACAAGTACTTAAATTATGGGAAACTGATGAAATTAGCATCAGAGTTATCATCCACTTCTTCACGCTAAATTAGTGGAAATACATTGCAATCGACGAAACTTTTAAAAGCATTGGCAAACTCAGCACTAAGGTCTTTTTCTAGGGTAAATATATAGACTACTTCCTTCCTGGTTACGAAATTGAAGCCTATTCCTAACAAACTAAAACGGCGTATTACAAATTTAAAAAAAAATTAAAATCCTCAATTGACTTTTTAACAAAAAGATAATTTCAAATATATACCTAACTTTTGATAAAATGTTCGTGTTTAAATAATTATTGACATATATACCTATATTTTTTTATAGTTAAAATTTTTTTTATATCATCTTACTGCTCTTATTATTACTGTGATGGAAATTACATGATCAATATCCTGTTCAATAACTTATGTGCATGAGTGTAGATACTAATTGTGGTTCTACACCCAATTCAGAAACAACTTTCGAGGGTAACTACTAATTTTTTTTAATTATTGTTCTTTTTACACACAAGGAACAATTCGATTGGGATTTACAACTACTGATTCGTACTCCGAGACCCAGAAGCTCTTAAGATCCTAGTGAAATTCGAAACCATGAACTGTTGAACTGAAGGTTGCAGTGATAATCCTTCAACTACCAGCTCAGTTTCATTACCTTAAAATCACAATAATTGCAATATCGAACGTCGTTGCTGCAATGGATTATTCCCACAGGCTATTATTGAGCTAGACAAGACCTTAATCTTCATAGCGAATAGAAAAATGGTATAAATTTTGTTCATTATGAATATGATGTACTCTTAAGTAAAAATATGATGTGGAATATCTTAAGATATAAAAATATGACTTCGATTCGGTAAGAGAGTTTTCATAATTTGGTAGCAGGAATATCTTAATATTATTTGCAATTATTGAAGGTATTATTTTACTTGAAGGATATTGGGATAATAACTTAATTTACGTGCTCTCTCTCTCTAGTGTACTAAACGGAAATGCTTTACTAATTTAAATAAATTTCTTATGCTACGTACATCTCTATACATATTTGCTTTTAATCATACTTTTCTCCAAAATTAAACAATCAAGTGAATTATTGTTATAAAACTTTGTATGTATATATTTAACGTAAAATATAATTTTAGTATCAGTATTATTTGCTTCTTTAGAAGAAGAATATATATGACAGATTTTATAATGTTAGGGACTTAAGGAAATAACAAAACTGAGTTAAAATTTCAATAAAAACAATCAAAATATATATGAGTGTCAATAGTTAATTTTTCATTTCGTGTTTCAAATACTCCATAATGCCACTAGAAATGAAGCATTTGTCTTAAAAAAAAATTGTATCACCATAGAAGGCCATCGGACCGCGTATCTGTTTGGCTCACACCCAAACATCTCACGGTTTTCAGTAAATGGATCTAACATACAATTAAGATAACTGACATGCTTGTTATGCTGATTGCAGTCCAGAATGGGATAAGCTTTTTCTTTTCCAAGCAATTACCACTGCATTAATGCAGACAAAGAACACACAACGTCTTTTCCAATATTGAAAAATCGATTTCAATGACATGCTACAAACGGAACATCGTGACGCATGAGTGATTGGGATAAATTCGTGACCGCGAGCACTTTCGGTCCTTCGAAGGCTAAATCGAGCACGCTTTGAACTCAAAGAAGTAGCGCGCGAAGTCGAGAAAAAGCTCTTTCTGAGTAGGAGGAAGTATTGTTAGCGGAAAACAAAAAGCAAGGAGGTTATTGTTATCAAAGCTGGACGCTGAAAGTGGGACGCATGCCTTTTGCATGTTAAAAATCCTAAGTTCAGAAGTCAACCTTATCTCCACCCTCTGTGGCAAAGAGAGTGATTAGTTATCTCTTTTTTTTTTTTTTTTTCCCCTTTCCAGAAAAACAACTCACTCTCTTTGGCAAACGAGGGAATTGTTTCGAAAAAAGTAATGAATTATAGCATTCAATTACTGAATGTCGCGGATGATTGTAATTTCGATCGGAATAAAGTACGAAGCGCAATTACAGATTCATCAAAGTGCTTTCCTATCGGGTACGTTTCATGAAAACGGAAAGTTGTTTAATGAGTATCCCACTTAAGCGATTCTTCATAAATAATAAATGATGTCAAGGAAAATAGTTGTATGAATATTAATAAATATATGGGATGGGCTTGAGAACGTTTTCTTTTTCTTCTCAGAAATCTCTCGCGTATTTAGAGGTTTTTTATTTTTTTATTTTTTATTTTTTATAAAACAAACTCTATTATCAAATCACAGCCACAGATTGAAATAAGTATACAATTTTTCAGACCTGACATATTTATATAGTACTCCACTAATTAAATAACCAATTATAAATATACATAAGCCAGTTACAACTCAGAAGTTTACACAGACAAACAAATGAGAATTTCCAACTTGAACAACAACTTTTCAACTCATGGAAAAAAGTAGGAGATACTACTTCCTTCTGAATGGTATAAAATATTCAGTAAAACAATAAAAACATTTTAAGTGACGAATAATTTTTTAATATTAACGAAATTGCAATTGTAAATAATATTATCAACATTGTAAGCGTTAAAATTTCTCAAAATAAAAATAAAAAAAAAAAAAACCTCATGTATTCATTTCAATTATGTTGTTACTTTTGACACTTGGACAAGCCAAGCTCACAGTGGCAAAGAATTTAAGTCAGTAGGATGCTCATTTAATTTAACCAGAGCATCATGAAGGTGAAAGTACGATTTTGCTCTAAATTCCTCCGATAGATGGCACCACCAGAGTATCTATTCTTTTAATTTTGAAATTAATCTGAAAGGGAAGGAAATTTTCTCCAAACCATTACACCCATGGAAACTGCTCTACTACCGACCACAGGACTTTCGTTTCCACAAATTCAATGAGCACTTACATCGCATGTATTCGATAGGACTTTGGCGATATTGAGAAAAGAACCCCGCCATTTCGGATGGAAAGCCGAAGCTCTGATCACTAAGCTGCTACGTCCCTTTTCAATTCTTGTAGAAGTTATTGGATAACTATGTGATCTCATTTGAGAATTTGGCAACTTACGGTTAGCCCTTTAGATTTAAGATCAACTTGAGTAAAATTTTCAAATCAAGAATGAGTATTCGTTGTGGTTATTATTTTTATTTAAAACATAGGTCTGGGTCAGATTGATTTTCATTAGCAAAAAGTAACCATAACAAACAAGCTAATCATTATATCATTTACAGTTAAAAGGTTTGTAAATGTGAATTTTTAATTGCCATACACTTAAAGGCGTTTACAAGTAGAGAGATGAGGAGAATTTCTTTGTTACTATACCAGGAATCTGAAACAGTCATCAGACATATGAAAAAGCAAGCATTAAAACTAAAGTTATGGATGCTCACTCAATAAAATTCAGTTATATTTCCTTCTAAAATATATCAAGAGAATCTCAAATAAGTAAGAAGTTTATATCAATTCATATTAAAATAACATGTACATTTTAGAATATCTTCAGAGCGCATTTTAAGTTATTGTTAGAAATTTAGCTTTCATACTATTAATGTCCGTAACATGGAAGGATTTTTAAGAAACACAGAGTTTGATGTCGCTCTATAATCATTTCTTGAATAAAAGGGCTAATTATTAAATTGGGATTTATATTTTAAATTGGATTTTTTTTCACTGGTTCAATATAAATTTCCACTTTCCATGAAGTTTAGTTGGAAGTAGAATTCACGAATTGTTGAAGTGATCAGCTGAATTTCTAGTCTAGGGATCTAATAATTTAACTGCTGAATCAAAACAAAAAACATGGTACTTGTTGTAAGTATTCTTAAATGTTACTTTAAACAACCAACCGAAATTAAATATTGGTGGAAATGCCTCTCAATTGAATTAGGTTCGTTTGTCGCTTTAAGGCTTCTTTTTGCAATCATGTGTGGACTAATTTGAATCACTCATCCGTATCTAATTGCCTGATAGTTTTGAAATATAGTAGCGGCAAATTCGTCAGAATACATGCCATAATCTTCTTCATGTCATACCACAGGACAAGATAGATATGCTTATGGAGCTTTTAAAGGCATCACTACAGGACTGTCTTTAGAAGAGTCAGCATCCAATCTCCAAAAATATAACTAAGCTGTACTCATGTGGGAAAAACACAAACTGTCGAAGTGATAACTATTCAACCGACAGCCAAACTCAAATTAATTAAAATATAAGAATGCCAAATTTTGTGTGCAGAATATTAACAATCAGTTTTTAGATTCATATGGTAAGAGAAAGTTAAATGCATCAAATAAGATAAAATTCAGTAGAGAAGATATAGCGTACAGTACCACTGAAAGTGATATATCTGATTACAGTTATTCAGAACGAGTATATAAGTTTAAAATTTTTAATCTAAATTGACATCGCGAAAACTGCGCCAGCGTCATATTCATAGGTACAGACATTTCGCTGTTGCGTGAGGATTCATTCGAACGAGTTTTAAGGATCTTCCGTCCGGATTCCACTCCCTATCAGTGACCCTCCAAAGAGAGGCGAACCAAATTGGAGAACACGCAGAAATGATGACATGCACTTTTGTCCTTACTTCGCTGAGAAATATTCAAGCTCAATAAATGCTGGTGAGCAACGCAGCTCAGAACATGCCACGAAATGGATGAAAAAGAACCTGGAGATATCTTCTTAGAAAAAAAAAAAAAACATTTTCCCCCCTTTAATTTTGCTTTTCTGCCTCGAACAAGCTCGCCACTTCACCAGGAGTTCCACACGCATCGCGAGCGTGCTTCAAGGAGTTGTTCGAAGAGGAGCAGAATTCTTTTTTTTTTTTTTTTTTATCTTTGTTATCATGTTTATACATTCCATGCAACCTTTTCTTTTGTATCTTCCACAGAGACAGAAGAAAACGAGCAAGAAATTAAAATTCCGTGCGCATCGCGTGCTCCGGGTTTTTATTTAATTACACGGAAAGCAAATTTGAGGGATCCAGTTATATATATATATATATATATATATATATATATATATATATATATATATATATATGAAGAAGAAATCGCTTTTTGAGAATTTTAATTCCTTTTACTGCGTCTCTGGCGTCGACTTGAAGATAATGCGTTTTGCAGGACATGCCGTCGATTTTCAGTGTTGTGCAGAGATAATAAAAAGAGGATATCACATACGTCTGGCATACACAATTGCTGACACGAAACGCTTTACAAAACAAAATACTGTGCAATAATGTATTTAATTTAAATTTTGAGGCTAACGAATGGACCAAGATGGATTTGAATTTTTTTAATGCAATTATAGACATTTTTTTTCACTGCATGTTTTTTACTTTCCGTATACCAAAGCAGAATATCTTCCTCGACATTAAACAAACGTTTCTTTCTTTTTACATTGTTGATTTCTTTTCCAAAGTTTTTATCAGCTTTTGTTTTTAACTGTAACTACTAAGATTTATTCTGATGTCATTAGATGTGGAGTGATATATATTATCGAAACTAATACATGGTGTCATTACACTCAACTAAAATTTATATTTTGGCAAAAAATGTGCACATTATGCGTTTGTTGCATTTAAATATATAAAAAAACATGAAATTATTAAAGTTTTTTTTTTTGTATTTAAATGGTAGTCATGCTTTAAAAGATTTATAAAATTATTAAATCTTTTTAACAAATATAAAATAATAAGATTGTAATGTCACATGATCAAATGTTGAAATAATAATTACAAATATACGCTGTTTAGTAAATTTTCATATTTCTAGAATAAATATAACCTCTTTTCCATTATCCTACATGTCACTATATCAGTCACTTAAAAGTGAAATTTCAATAACACCAAAGTCCTCATAATTTGAATACAATACAAAAGATTTAATCATCAAATCACACACACACACACACACACACACACACACACACACACACACACACACACACACACACACACACACACACACACACACACACACACACACACACACACACACACACACACACACACACACACACACACACACACACACACACACACACACACACACACAAACACACACACACACACACACACACAATGTTTAAATGTGATAAATAAAATCAAGTACAGCGATTGTCTCTACCAACAAAGCCTCTGAAGCTATATTATAAGAAAACACAGTATGATGTGTGTGACGTCAATGTTACCTCCCACATAAATTGCTTATTGCCAGCAGTAATTTAGTTTGGTATTTCGATGATTTGTTTTGTTTGGTTTCTTCGTCAACTTGTGGTCATATGTTTACGCTATTCAGCTAACTTGAACGGTATCTATGGTTTAAAAAGACTTTTGTTCCACGATAGACATCCACGACTGAATAGGGAGTAGAAAATGTTGTGTGTGTGTGTGTGTGAATTGAATTTCATAAAACTAACCGTACAGTTGCCAATAATGTTCTAATATTTTGAAGAGAACCCAGAATCTTAAACTGGTACATCAGCCGTCGCTAATTAAAAATTAAATACATTTCGTTTGAAAAAGTCAAGAGATTAATTAAGCAAAAATAAAATCCACTGAAATATTTTTGTTAGTTTGCAGTAGAAATGTACACAAGTTCCTTCATAACAAATTTAAAACTCAGTAATTTGTCACTAGGTTAAAGACAGCTGAAAGTTATTACAAAGCTTTTTTTAATATCTACCGAGCATAATTAGATTTACACAGATACTTTGTCATATAAAAATATAACAAGGAATGAAGACTAGAAATCTCATAAGCATTCACACGATAGATGCAAGAAGCAATTACGTGTTAATCAACCAAGAACTTTTGCTCAACAGTGGCTGGATTCGAACCTAGAACCTCAGAGATTGCTTCTCTTTAAACCAATAGGCCATAATAAACCTAATATAAAAGTAGTTTGACGTTAATAGGTTAAGGGGAAATCTAATCAATGTAAGAAATATACCGCAAAAAGTAAATAAAGAAAGTCTAACTTGGTACATTTTCCATAAATGGATAACAAGATGATGATAGACAATGAACAACATAATCTATCAAATAGTTAGATTTAGGATAGTGCTTTTTTTTGATATATTATACTCACTTATTAGTTAACTGACGATGTGGGTTTACTTAATATATAGTACATTTAATATTTTAAGTTCATTAGCCGAACACAAAATGGATTATTTTTAAATGGAAGACATACCATGCGGTACATTTTTTCCTGAAGATGTTTCTAATTCGTAAATCATATAAAAAAAAACGTTTGTTTACCTTCAAATGAACATAAAAGTGCTCATATTGAATTATCAGTTTGGTTTTTAGTTAACGAAGTGATAAATTAAAGCTAAACAATCTAATTTTATCAATACATTTTTTATATACAAGTGAAAGCTGCCAAAATAAGTGCTCTCACAAAAAATCTTTCTCAGTTTCCAAATAAGAAAGCAAAAATATACCGCAATCAACTTATAAAAGCTTGAGAGTTTAATCTCGATTAAATTTAATTGTGAAACTGGTAACACTGATTCTGTGCTTAATTTGGGGGGGGGGGCTTTCACTTTCCTTAAAACCTGTATTTTTATCTGAAAACAAACCGCCTCCTGCAGAAAAATCTAAGACAAAAGAATGCAGAAGTCAATAAGGAACTAGCTTACAAATTAGTTTCGTTTACGCAGAAAAAAGAAAAAAAAAAAAAAAAAGGAAACTTTAAATACAGAGAGAGATTTGAACCCTTTAAAATGAGATATAAAAGCTTTCTAGTTTTAAAACATACGAAATTCGAGCGCGCACATATACTGTTAAATAAACAACAAATTTTGAAAAGTCATCTTTTTATTCATGAAAGCTTAGTAAAATTTTGGATGGAAAAGTGGGATAATATTTTATTTATTTTATTCTCGTATTTATTATTTTTTTGCTCCATTGAAATCATTTTGCCGGAGCGTGTCTCCCTATGATGGTTTGTATAAAAAAAGTAGTGCAAAAATTTTCTTGTAGCACGGAAAATTATACTTTCAGATGAACTTTATCAAGGAGGGAAACTTTTGATTTAAACATTATTCGCTCAATTTTCCCTTTATTCTTTGTATAAAATTTCAAATCTATGGAAAAGTATTTTTTTTAAGAGCGTAAGAAAAAGTTAAAAATCGTGATATTAAAATCAGAAGTTTTTTGGATGACGTAAGAAAAAAAATAGCATATAGGCTAACTATTCTTTTTGTAGTTCCATAGTCAACTGAAATAGTCTATAGAATATATTGGATGCCTTATATTTATTTTAAAGAAACTCAAGTCACGTTATTTAGTTTAATTCGTTGATTCAGTCTTTTTATTTAAAAAAGTGGACAGTAACACTCACTCCCCTTAGAGACGATGATCCAAAATTTGGGAAAATAAAACAAAACGCCAGCAGGAATTTTTAAGAAATGGACTCACATTTATTGGTATAGCAATACACATATATTTATCATAAATAAGCGTATAACAAGAGCCATTCAGTGTTTTCACTGAATGAGTTAAGCGTGATAAAAATATACAGTGAAGGTCATATTAGTAATTTTTTATTGATAATCTAGTAATAAGTATTCATTAATTATGAGTTAGAGTTCAAATTTTATTCCTTTGACATCTATTAGCTCATAGAATATGCATATAATTATTTATGTTGTGAATAGGCAACTAAACTACTAACTCTCTAGCCTCAATATAGTTCGTGAATTCAATACTAATTTCAATGTAAAATTAATATCAGTATATTGTAATTTATTGCGAATCCGCTTCAAACAGTTAGTGCCAGCTTACGTGCCAACCTCGCCAATTGATCGTATTTCAAGAACAACATGGTTGGAATAGGCAACTGGAAAGGTATTGCGATACACTAATTTAACTCAACCTTCTCCTTTCTTAATTACTTTTTCATTCCAATTTATAAAAAGTATACCGTCTACATCAAAATTGTCAAATATTTATTACTAAAATAAGTATTTTTCGATTATTTTCATGCGGTGGAACCACAGATTGAATATTACATCTATTTTTAAGGATACAATAATGATAAGCAATCGTAGATACTACTAAATTTTTCTCACATTTTTTTTCTGTAAAAGAATTGTATTTCTTAAAGAGGAGGGAACGAACTTTACTTCGCATTCCCAAAAGGGTCCTTAAATTTCTTTTGAAAAGGTAACTGCATGCAACTTCATATTTTATTAAGTTCTGGTTTCATTCACTTCTCTACAAATAATAACTCAACCGCATCGATGAAAATTCTAACGGAATAAAAAAGCTGTCAGAAAAAGGGCAAAATAATTTTCTGAAATAACAGAAATATATATACATAAGCTTTATTTTGTTATCGACCTGTTATTTGGCGCATGACTACTCATGTACATGAGCCATGACGGCGGCCTACAAGTCACATCCAGTGTTCGATACATAATTCATGATTATTCCGGTTTTCTAAGCCTTATGTGATTATGTATATATATATATATGAATATA
This sequence comes from Latrodectus elegans, assembly GCA_030067965.1. Classification (NCBI taxonomy): domain Eukaryota; kingdom Metazoa; phylum Arthropoda; class Arachnida; order Araneae; family Theridiidae; genus Latrodectus; species Latrodectus elegans. Next base: position 62,991,450 of record CM057816.1, read on the forward strand.
TTTGTAATAATATTGCTATAGATAATAAGTAAGGAGGTAAATTACTCAAAATTAAAGAAATTATTACTCAAATTTAAATAAATAGTATTTCTAGGATTTTTCTCGATTAACATATTTATATAAATTTGTATAAGATACTAACACACACACACACACACACACACACACACACACACACACACACACACACACACACACACACACACACACACACACACACACACACACACACACACACACACACACACACACACACACACACACACACACACACACACACACACACACACACACACATATATATATATTACATATACCCAGAAATTTGACTATTACACCATTATTTGTAAGATTATATATGTATCGATCTTAAATTAAACGTTAAGTGAATATCCAATGCAATTTAAGTGTGTAGATTAGAAAATTTTTTTAATAAAAAAATTTAAAACAGAGAAAAGCAGTAAGCAAAATATATATAAAAAAATGTTTTTCCAAAGAACATAATATGAATCATTTAAAACACAAACATTTAGAATACAAATGGAAACATTTAAAAAAGTATAATGCGTAAATTAACAGCATGAAAATCAAATAGAATGGAATGAAATCGTGTCTCTCCCCAAGTGGCATACGCAGAGCTTCAAAATCAGACACTCATGTTAATTCCATGGACAACTAAGCTTTATTTTGTTGATCTGTCGAGGAATTGATAAAAAGCCGCAAAAGGCAAGTATTCCAAGACAACGCCAAGTTTTCTTTTACTCTGTCTGATTAAACAAACGGCCAGAAAATGATATTGAAATGAGAAGACTGTTATCCAAACTTCTCTCTATAATGATTGTGGAATTTTATTCATGGAGAAATGGCATCACAGTCCATTCTATAGCATTGTAAGCAAACTTTCTAAGTGTAGGCAATAAAAATTATTATTTTCTCTATAACTGCGTGCGAAAAAATGCATAAATTAGAATATTTGCGTGAGTTTATTTGTCCTTGAGCGGTATTTAAATAATTATTTTTTGCATAAAAGGCCATTATTGAAGGAAATAGAGTCATAATTATGCAAAAAATGTAACTTTGTTGCAATCATTACGATTAGTTATGAGATAGTTTCAATAGTTATTCAATATGAATTTCCGCTAGTTATGTGAAGCCTGTCGAGTCGAACGCGAAAAAATGTCGCCAAGTAACACGGTTTTTCGCCAACAGGAAATTACAAATGAAGTATATGGTTCTTCCTTTGATAAATTATTTGCGTTTCTTTAAAGAAGAGTTTTATTCTAATAGTTATTTCTGCGCTTTTATACCTGAAGATATAAAAATTTGAGACATACCTACAAAGAATTCAAATGTTTTTGACACCAGAATAAAGATATTCTTTTTAAACTTTTCAATTAATATTTTTTTTTGAATCGTTAAACTAATAAACTTAAAACACATAATTAATTTTCTTTAAGCAAATATACTGTACCTCGAAATTTTCAAAAAATTAAAATTTGTTGTAATTCTCATTAAAAATGATTTGTAGGACATATGCTTATATATATTATTTGATAATTTTGCGTAGAATTTACCAAATATAACAATTTTCACAAAATTTTAAAACAGGATAATTTTGCAGAATCCACCTTAGTTTTCACCGTTGACAGGAAAGTATAAATCTAACTATGTTCAAATAAAGTTTTTTCCTATTTTCTCTATTTCCTTAAATAAATAATTGACGAAATAGTTGCGATAATCATTACTCACTTTACCGCAATAACAGTGCGCAAAAATTCTTTTTTACTATAAGCATTTCCTTTCAAATTCAAATAAGCATTGAAGACACGAGCAGTGACTTACTCATGGATATCTATGAAAAATGAGACCAACTTTCAAAAGAAAAGCTTTTTTTCTTTTTTTAATTTAAAAAGAAGAGAGTGGGAACGCTTTTTTAAGGCTGTGCCTACTTGAAAAAGAAAAAGGCGAGTCATGGGCGAGCGGAAACAAAAAGATAACGAAACAGACTCATTCTAGCTACAACTTACGTTGACAATGGATCCTTCTGTAACAGCTGGTTAAAATAATATTGAAGCATCTTGAGTTGATTCAGTTATCGTCGAACTGATAGAACTAGTATGTAATTTTAGTCCTTGAAAACATAATGCGGTAAAAATAACTGTGTGAAGTTATTACAGGATTCTTATTCGTCAGTGCGGTTACGTCAATTATTATAAATACACGTCATATTAATGTATTCGAAAATAATAAATTTTAATCTAATGATTGACTGTATTTTTCATATATTGTCAACATCCGGGGTAGTCGGTTGGAAAAGGCAATGCGTCGTAGGGTAACAGGTTCGACTGAAAAGCATGTCATTTTCAAGCACCAATGTTCATTATAATTTTGAAAATCTAATGTCCCTTCATTGATGTGAATTTTTTTGCAAATAAAGATGTTGACTCAGATGTCGACCTCGTCACTTTGCTATATTGATAAAAATTTCTATTTGATATAAATATGTATGCGAATTTATATGTTAATATATTAAATGGGAAGAAAGAATATGCATGATTCCTTCTAAGCATTTTATGTCCATTTAATTACTAAAATACAGTCCTAATATCTAATTATTTATATTGCACACACTAGCTAACAAGGTAAACCTTAACCATAGATTGTTTATTATTACGAATAGTTATCTTTTCACATCTGAAACATGGACACTCAATGCTTGAAGCACCGCTTAATATCGAATAACACGGACACAATTGGGTATATTAAAAAAAAAGGAGTTTTGTATAAAGAGCATAGAAAAAATTTTCTCATGAAGCATATGTAACTTCATTAAACTGAAACGAAATATTTATTCTTCAAATAATGATAAAGTATCCTTTTTTTAATTTTTAAATGTCATTTACTCATTAATTTATATATTTTAAGTAATAAACAATTTTTTTCCCTATGGTCGGTGTATATCGGGATGTATTGTCCCCTTATACCCAAGGAACCCAGGCAGAAACAGCAACCTCTTTGCCGGACGGATAAGAAGGTCCAGGGTTCGAATCCCGGTTCAGGTGGGGATGTACTTTCTCTCTCTTTCTATCCTCTCTTTGTCCTTTCCTTGTGAGTGAATGAGATATAAATGGTGCCTACCCTACAAATGAGTTCCTATGGCATGTGTGTACTGAGGAAGTCGAACTCCACATGAAAATATGGTTCTGTTGAAAAAACGGAGCAGTGCATCCCATTATGCCTATTGAAACGAACGTATTTTACCTATTGAACGAATTATTCCCTAACGAAATTTACCTATTGATGTTCATTTACTTAAAAATTAAGTTTTTATTAAGCCGGATAACTTGTCTAGTGGTCAGCATGCCTGACTACGGATAGGGAGGTCCTGGGTTCGAATCCCGGTTCAGGCATGGATGTACTTTCTCTCTCTCTCTCTCTATCCTGTCTTTTTCCTTGTGTGTGAATGAGATATGAATGGTGTCTACCCTATAAACGGGTCCATATGGAATGTGTGAGGGTGTGATGGTGGCCGTCCCCCTGTAGTGCAGCCGGGGCAACACCTCGGCGGCAAAAAGGTCGCTGTTTCTGGCCGGTTCCTTGAGTATAAAGGGACAATGCATCCCGATATGCCCCGACTATTGGGGGAAAAAAACTTACGAAAGTGTAAATAAAGCGAAAAAAACTTACAAGACAAATATATTTGGCGTCTCACAAGAGAATGTTTAATCTGATGAGTTAAAGCTCGAGAAGATCTTAACAGATCTGTTCTTCGAGAATTCTAATAGCGTTATTTATGACTTCTTAATAGTATTTAAAGTAAACTATTTTTTTTTATTTTTATGAGAGAGAGAGTACCATATGTTAAATGCACAACATTGTTAAAAAAATTTTAAATTTATAATACATTCTTTAACATTAATGCTTAAGTTTGTTACTCAACTAAAACGTTTTATTCATGAGAGCTAAGACTTATTTAACTTAAACCAACACAGTTTAAAATCGATCTGAATTATTACAAACCCTAGTGAGAATTGAATTCACTAACAACTGAAGTGATCATTGATTAGAGTACATTTCAAAGAAAACTGACTGTAGTCTTGAATTGTAAAGCCTATTGGTTAGTGCTCTAGTGTTTGGTTCAACGGTACGTGGGTTCGTTTACAACATTGATCATGAACATCTTTAGCAGCTCCCGGTCTAATTATCAGTCGTTTTCAAAATAAGACCTGTTGAGCGACGAAATAACCAAACCTGAATTGCAAGGAAGGAAACTTGGGAAACTTCTTATAGCTACTTTCTCAAGAGATGTGCGCATGTTACGCATTGTGCCCACTGCTCAACATTAACGAGGAATGAAATTGGATTGTTTCATTTTCACTTTATAACATCATGTTACTTATCAATTACAGCCACCATAAAGTCAAAATTGGAATTGGTAAAAAGTCATTTTGGTATTAAGTCAAATTTGGACTAAACAAAATGCTAATATTATAAAGAAAAAACATAACTTTCCAATATCAGAAACTTTTTAATAACTGTTTGGACAGATCGAGTATCGAACGCATTGCCTTGAAAGTGACATCTCTCTTCATCAGGACAGCGTAGGGTATAAGCTTTTAAATTTATTAGATTCATGTATCAAGGTTTATTAAGACGGACTTTTTTGCCATAAAATTTAAAACTAAAGAAGCAACCAGATGAATTTACTAATATGTTTGTTTAAAAAAAATCTATCACTTGTAATTAGATTATTGCAACACAACAGGCTGCTCTTTTTTGGGAAGGTGAAACCACATAACATATCCTAATAACAAAATCCAGTGACGAATCTGGAGAATTAAGCTAGAATTCTCCGAACTTTCTTACCAAGCTAAAAATAGTACATGAAATTTTAATGAACATAATCTAATTATGAAGATTTGCAGTGAGTAGGGTATCGAACCTGTGACAAGGCAACGGCAGCTTAATGAAAATAGTTTATTAAGTAATTCAGAGACGAGATCAAATGATGAAATTCATGTTGAAAATAGTATTGGTGATAGACCAATGCGCATATGCCTGCTTAGGTAAACAGTTTCTAATCAGGTAAGGTAAGATTAAAAGTAATTTGAAAAATATATATTTTGTGATCAGCGTAGTTGCCAAATCAAAATCTTAAATACGTAGCCTTATTTTTTAATATTATTCCAAGATTCTCCTTGTGCCGGTTGGTTGGCTATGTTTCCGATAGTGGTTGTCATTCATTATTATGATATTTGTGGTCGAAAAGTCACTGAAATTGCCAAGAAAAATAACCCTTTTCGGTTTTGAGCCGCATCAGTAATTCCCATTCTATATTTATACTTTCGGTGTCATCCTTTCCAAAGAATGTATTCTCGGGAGTGACATGAAAGATTCTCCCCCTCGGAAACCTCTGACGTCTCCTGTCAAGAAAGTATTTTCTAAAGACAACGCTCGGTTTTCCTCCTTTTCTTCGGAGCGGCAATCTAATCAGCTGAGCTCCACAGGAAAAAAAAAATGTACATTTATTTTCATAAGTTGTTGTTCGTATTGCTCAACACGACTTTTTTTCCCCTCTTTCTTTTTTACATTATTTTCGCTTGCGTGGCCGCGATTGAAAGAACGAACTGTTCCGGAAGTGACGCTACGTCGGATCCGGTCGTCCGGAAACGTTCGGGATGAGCTTTTTTCTTCTCTTGTCTCTCCGCGATATGGTTGTAATAGGCTGAAAAGATCCATCTCAATTTTAATTCCCCAACCTTCGGCTGCGAATCAGATTTTCATGCCACGTGATCGCTGGCGGCCTCACCGATGCAAGCGATTTTTAATGATGAGTCCTTTTAATTTATTTTTTACGTGTTTTTTTTTAAGTAATTTTATTGTGATTACCTATTAAATAGTTTGTAGCGGAGATCGCAAATTTTTATCTAAAGCTATAAGAAAGCAATAAAACTATTCAATTGATTAATTACCATAATTCAAATCACTATTATTATTTGATTTCAATTTTAAAATATAGTTGAAATATATGAAATTACAACATGAGTGAATACAAGCAGAAAAATGTATTCTTATCCACTTACTTTATTTAATTACTTAATCTTTGATCATTTAGTTATTTGATTTAATGTTTCAATTCCAATATCTATTAACAAAATTCCAATAAATGCAGATCATCTCTTTAACATAAAAATTTTCATTTTAAAAATAAAATGATTCCATTTCGATTCTAAGCGATTTGGTGATTTTAAGAGTTTAATTGTTTAAATAATTATTTGAAAATTTCAAAATACACTGATTCTAGAAGAAGTATTTCCATAAATGCCCATTACTTTTTAACATAAAAACAAGTTGCAATCTCAAAATTAAACGTTTTTAAATCAGTACGATTTTACATTGATTTTAAAGGATTTGGAGATAAACAAAATGTTTCACTAATATCAAATGTAAGAAAGTAATTTAATTTCATTTAGTTATAAGAAAAATCAGTTATTTTCAATAAATAGAAAATAATATTTTGTAATACTGGAGTTTTATTGTGATATTATAAAGCAAAATCAAAAGCTTCCAACAAATATTTTTCATACATAATAAAAAAAAAAAAAAGTAAGATTAATCAAAATCAATGTTTAGGGAATAAAATATTTATAGGATGAGAAAGTTGATTTCTGTAAACATAAAGAGATCTAGGCATTTGCTTAGCAATACGATCGAAATAGTTCTCTAGTGATAAAAAAAAGTTCCGGAAATCAACTAATTACCAGATGGAAAAACAAAATCCTTATCGATTTATCAAGTAGAATGCGATTAATCGAATTTTGAAATTTAAATCATCAAACAATTTATATGTTGTTGCCAGTTTTACATTGATTAATATATTTCAGCGATGTATCCGAAATTAAATTAATTTAGAAATTAATAAATGATGATATATGCTTGAGAAAGGGATGTGAAGTTTTCGCGGGGCGTCGAACAATTTAAATATAAGCATGATTTAAACTGAAAACGACTGACAAGAAATGGTTCTTTTGTGCTTGCCGAAAAAAAAGGCAGTCTTAAAGCAGAGCGAAAGACAAACGTAATGTGGAAGAATCTTTTGCTGTTCATGACATTTTGACATTCGATTAAAATGTTTCAGACGACATTTTTTTGTTGTTGCCGAGAAACGAATTCTACTTTCTTTCTTTTCTTATACTCTAAAAAAAGAAGAAAAAAAGGTAAAAAAGCATATCTTTATATTTCTATCCACTTTTTCTTTTGACATTTTTCAGAAATATTCGAGCGTGGGAACTCTGAGAGACATTTTTCAAAGAATAAAAAAGAAGGGTTACCCGATTGAATAAACAGAAAATGAATTTATTTATATTTTGGTGGACATAAGTTACAACTTACTCAAGATTAAAAACTTAATAAGTAGAATTAGATTTTAATGCAATTATGAAAAATGTATTCATCAACGCAAAGAAAAAAATTTTTTTTACATCCCGCGTTAATTTTCCGAATAGAATTACATAACAAATCATATTTATCGTCAGCATTGCAGCCTGTCATAGGTCAAGGTTGTCTCGCCATTTTAATTTAATAAAATTTAAATTTCCATTTGTTGTTAATAGTTTATGATTAGAGAGGTTGTGTAATGGGTATGCTAACTTCTTCAAAGGTCCAATGAGAGACAATGTACAAAAAAAAAAAAAAAAACATCAGGAATGTAAAGTTTTTGAAATTGTCAGGAGTCTATTGCTAGACAAGAAGAGAAGTACATTGGGATGCTGGCTTTTTGAATTTTGGGGATCCAATGTAAAACGATGTTTGAGATTAGAAGTGCATTGGGGAGGCTGACTTTCTGAAGTTATTGGCATTTTATTATGAGAACATATAAAAGAAGAGAAATTCAATCATGATGTAGATATTCTAAAACCATAAATAGTTCATTATGCAGAAGACATGTTGTCGCGTTCTGAATTCTATTCTGAATCTACGGTCGAGTGACACGAAGAACATTTGAGTTGTGACATCCTCCGTTAATCTACTGAAAAATTAATGTCCATAGACTCACTCAACGTGACAATCTTATAGATATGACGCTCTCAACATGATTATCTTACAGTTCTTATAGATATGAGTACACAACCTGAATGAGAACGAAATTTTCTCTCCCACACTATCGTGGGTCTCAATCAATTATTATTAGTGATTTTTTAAAGATTACAATAGAAATTATTATATCATTGTAAGCATACAATCAGTTGTTTGGCTCTTATGATCATACTATTCGCTGATTCAATGGATTTTCGAATGTAAACTGAATTTTAAATTATTCTAAAGTGCATATTTTTCTAAGGTAGATTTGAAATGATTTCTATTCTAGTAAAAAAAATGATTTAAATATAATTAAACGTATTAAAATGAATTTAAATGAACAATTTAAGTAAAAAAAAAAGGGAAAGAAATCAATATTCCCTATTAATACTTTCATTGTCAAGTGTATGAATGATTTTTCTCACCCCCCAGGTTTCTTGGAGCATGATTGAGGCTTAGATGGAGCTTTCAAAGAGACCCCGCGTCGATACGTCACTTCCTATCGAAATTAAAGGGTCACGTCTATAGCTCAGGGCGCCGAACCCCTCCGCCCTTCCCCACAAAGATCCCGAGCACAATCGATACATCGAGTTCTCTTCGTATCGAGTGCCATTTAACTACTTTCCAATTATTCGCACTGCTAAATCCGAAGAAAAAGAATTTCGAGTGACCCCAGGGGCTTTTCTCTTAGCAAAGAATGCTATATCCATTTCTCAGATGAGGAATCACTGCAGAGTGGCGGCGGCATCATTCGCTGCTGAATAAATGAGTTCTAATGGCGTGCCCTGACCCCCTGAAAGAGAGCTTCTCCTCAAAATATAGTAATTCACCCCGATTATCTTAGATTCTTGTATATATATATATATATATATATATATATATATATATATATATATATATATATATATATGTATGTATGTGTATATATATATATATATATATATGTATGTATGTATGTATGTATGTATGTATGTGTATATATATATATATATATATATATATATATATATATATATATATATATATATATATACATATATATGGGCTGGAATTCGTGGAAATGAACGAAGCCAAACTATTATAAATAAAGTAAAGATTCGAAGATATTGAAATTGTATACCTAAATGAAGAGGCAAGAAAATGCACATGGCTCATGGTAGATTAGAGTGCTTAAAATTTATCGAGGTTCTTCATTCGTTAAATATTTTAATACAAATATTAAAGATCCTGGTTTTGTTGACTTCAAACTATGAATAATTTGCCATAAATTGTTTTTGTAGGCAAAAATTTCCATTTTCACCGTATTTAATAACTGGATATTGAAATATTCTTTAAAAAATAGAATGGCATTACGCATATTGACTTCTTTTAATAGGTAAATGTTAATACATCCATGAAAGTAAGTACGTTTCCAATATCTTTCCTGTATAATTTATTTATTCAGTTAGATTCTTTTTATACATTTTCCTTAAATATAATGTCATAATCAACTATATAAATTAAATTTTTATGGCAATGAAGTTCTTTGGTAATTTTTCTTTTCTGCCAATAAAAGCTGATGCATTTAAGAAACCATATCGGAAATTCAATATATTGCCATGTTACAAAATAAATTGATTTCACCCTGTACCATTTTTTTTTAATTATCACACTACTTTATTACTAATATCATTGATTTTTATGTAAGTTTAACATTCATAGTTAATAACAACATGAAGTCCTCCGAAGTCATTTCAATATTTTGTTCAATGAAAAACTTCAACTTGTTCAGGTGGTAAGACAGACTCTCTTTCTAACAAAAAGTCCCAGGTTCGAACTGTTTGAACAACAGAAAAATGTGTTGTATTTGTACTATTTGTATATGTATCTATCGAGATGAGTGCTTGAGAATTTTCTTTCTGATATGTAAATATAGGCTACAACCTATAAAGGTGTTAACAGCAGGCTATGTGTATTAAAAACATTTATAATAATCTTCAGCTTTTAAACAGCCCATTTACACTGTATCAAAAACATTGCTAATTAATCACTCTCATTCTCATAATGCTATTTTGTGATTCCTGAACTTATTCCTTAAGTAATGACCTTGCTCCATCTGTCGGGAGTAACTAAATATTCAATGAATTACATGATTAAAATTCGAATTATTTATTTAGATATGCTCACAAATATGAATAACAAATTCTCTAATGTAGCAAAGAATTCCTTAACGTACTTCTTAAGAAAAAAATTTTCACATAAAATTTGTTGGGAACATCTATTAAGATAATTTTTATTTGAGACTCGAGTAAAATGTTGTTAGTTCCTTCATAATCCTACACTTTAGCTGTAATAAAATGCAGCCACTTAAAAAAAAAAAAAAATTGTGACAATTATTTTCCTTATATTCCTCATTCCTTGAAAAATAGTTGTTTAATAGCTTTAGTTTTCAAACATTTTATTAAATTTTATCCAGTTTCGGCAAGTCTAAAAATATTTTTATATACTAGCTATAATTTAATTTTAAAAACCATATCCTTTATATGAATAAAATTAAAATAAAAAGAAAAACTGTTTTCATTTACAAGGTAGTGAATATAATTTTACGAAGTGTTTACTTGTTTGAATTGCAATGAAAATGTTTTTATTTTTATTCAAATGAGAGACAAAACAAAAAATGTTTTTAATCTTCTTAGATGGCTTTATTTTTATAATATTTTATTAAAAATTATCCCACTAACAAAGTTAACAGAGTAACTACAATAAGAGATTAAACTACGAAAGAAAAATGTAAAATGAAAAATATATCATAAAAAATCAAAAATATAACGTATTTTGGAATAACAATCAATAAGTTTTATATTGTAAAATGATATTCTGAATCAAATAAATATGGCAATTAATATAAATATGGTATGAAATAAATATGGTGAGATTTACACAGCAAATAACTATCAAAATATTCTCTTGAGATAATTTGGGAATTTATCATTTCGCAAATTATTTTATTTTTTGGCAAAGATTTTAATGACAGCTTATAATTAAGAATTAATTAAATAAAAAATTAACTAATTTACAACCGCTGCTTAGCTTGAGAAAAATATAATCGATAAACATAGAAACCTAATTTTTTTACTGTGTATGCTTACTTTTTGCCCAAGACTAATTTTTTTGAAAACGATATATGTTTAAAATTCGTCAATCAACTTATGAAATAGGCAATATTGCTGATTTTCTATCTACGTTACATTCTGTTATTCTACTTTTTTTCTTTTTTTTTTGATTAATTTGAAATTGTGTGCAGATTGGAATTTAAGCCTGCTATAAGTTGCAATCATAAGGTAACATATAAAAAATGTAAGACTTAATCAAAATCATGAAAACATTTGGATTTGTCTTTCCAGGTTTGAAACGAACTAGCATTATGGGTAGCGTTATGACCGTCAACTAAACGATTGATGAGTTTGATATCTACCAATTGCTTGAATGCTTGTATATATTCGGAATATACTTTGTGTGTCTGGCAACGGTAGGTAATCTTCGATTTGGTTCTGTATGCAAAAGTGACCATAGAATACAAAAAGCAAATCAAAGATTTTAAATAGCGGAGGGCTAAAGGTTAAATCCAAAATCTGGGTCCAGTACACCAAACATCTCGAGGTCTAAGATCATATTATAATGTCAGAATACTCACTATAGGTCTTTGGAGACCATATATTAAAACTTATTCTTTTTCATTTGTAAAGAAAGTCATAAATTCTAAATGTAGAAAAAAGCTGATTGTGAAATGTTATATTTAAAAATTTCAAACTTAATCAATTAACCTTGCCTAGGGTTGCTGGAGCTCTGTGGATTGGGGTCGTGTCCAAGTTCATATGTGACGTCCAAAGTCCTTCCGCTGGCGTGGCGTGGATGTAGAAAAGGAGGTGCCACCTCAGGTGTGACTCGTCACATTACCATGGTTCAAAACTAAGAGACTGTTGGTGATGGGCGAGTCTCTAAACTCGTTATAACCTTAAGGTACGGTCAGAGACTCTCATGTACTGATATGTGTGTACAGTATGTCATCATCTTTACCTCTTATAGCTCAGAATGGATTGTCATAATATCAGCTGTGCACTGGGAAAAATATTATTTAATTTTTGTTGACACTTATCCTGATCATTTTCTTTCGCAACTTTTTTCAGAAACTTGCCCACTCAAGATTCCAAAAGACAAGTTGGATTTATTTTCCTTTTTCGTTCGACTATGCGACGATAAAAAACTCATGGAAAAATTCAAATTATAACTAAATATAAATGCCCCTCACAGAATTTCAAACCACACGATAAATATGTAAATATATAAATAAATAAATAAATGAAAAAAATTAGTACACTTCATAGTGTTTGGTATTTCCATTCCTTGAACTAAGGCGATACAATTTAATCAATATAGTAAATGTTATGAAAACTTGTGAATGTATCTAATAATAATTGAATGAATAGTCAATTTTTACGAGAGTTTCTATTACATTATAATTCCAGAAATTATTTAAAAAAATGAATATAATTTATAATTTCTTATTTAAAGAAGGTAGAAATCCCATCATTGTTTTAGAGAACTCGAATAATTAATTGTGTTGCCGACACCTTGCACATAAATGAATAGAAGTAATTTAATGATGCACATAATCTCTTTTCAGAACACACCTGCAATATCTTATATTTTCATTAAGCAAATGATAAAAAAAATTCCCTTCAATTATTTTTTATTTCTTTCGGATGCTTCTATTACTTTTTTTTCTATTCTTACTTTTCTTTTTTAATTCAGCAAGAAAGCGCTCCAGGCTATACACCGAATATAACAAGGTTCGCCCACTGTGGCTCACCCCGAGAAAAAAATATAATAGTCTTTCTATGGGAAAAAAATCGAACATTGAGCCCTTGGGACTCGTTATTCCAATTAGTAGCGGTTTTCCAACGTTTTTAACTTTCTCGGCATTAGTGCTGTGACAGGCCGAAAGAGGGCAGCGCATGCGTCATGAGAGTGACTTCGTCAACAATTTGTGACCCCCTGCGGGCCTTAGACTTTAACGAGAAATCGAAAGAGAGAGGGAAAAAATTATGACACTTCCCTGAAATAATGGGAGGCTTTGGACTTGTTCGACATGGAAAAGGGATGCAAAATTCCCCACTGAATCCCAAGAAAAGATTCCTTTCGCTTCGTGCCGCATTGAAAATACATTTTCAACACAGTAACGACTGTTTTAACCCAAAGGAAGATTACAATGTTTACTAGGTAGACTTTTATGAGTTTATGCCAGCACTTTCAGTAGATATTTCAACATTTAAGCACCACCACTTGGCATTAATTGGCACTATCCATTTCCAAAAAGTATCTTGCATTTTCAGAGGCAATAATAAATAAAATGCAATCGTTATTGCCTCGACTAAAATTTTATAAAATAATATTTTCTTTATATTGGTTAGATGATTCTCTACTGTTTAGATTGATGAAGTATAAAATTGGCAAAAATATGTAAATAGTATTAACACTCTTCCATTTTATTAAGTAGTTAATATATATTTAACAATCTTAATATCATGCTTAATGCGAATCATTTGACAGCTTACATCAAAAACACATTTCTAGATTGAATACTGTTTTGATTTCTATATGATTCAACTTAAGATCAATTAATTATCTCTCTCTTTCTAATCACGTGACTGGTGATTCATTTAAAGTGCTCGTACTTTCAGTTATTCAGCTGTTTTACCTACGGATTATTTCTAGTTCTGTTCAAAGATAATTATAGTTACCTGATTTCGAGGATGATGTTTTCTATTGATGGAATACCATAAAATGGAGGAATTGAACACAGTTCTCATCTCTCTATGGTCCTGCTTAAAATCACCTGATTATCTAATCACGTGACTGGTGATTCATAAACAGAGCTCGTACTTATCCGCCATTATTCAGCTGTTGTACATATAGATTATTTCTATTTCTATTCAAAGGACTTAACTACTTGATTACGAGATTTATGGTACATAATATTTTTATTTATATCAACAATGATTCAACTGCTATATGTACAGATTATTTTCTCTTCAGTTAAAAACCAACTGAATCCTGATCATGAGAGTGATAAGCTTTTATTTACGTACAATGATTCCATTGTTGTATATCCGAATAATTTCTGTTCATTCTGTTAAAGCATATTGACTATTATATCAAAAGACTAGTGATTCATAATAAGTGTTCTTATATACGAATATAGATTTGACTGTAGTACCATTGTGGATTATTTTTAAATACTATAGTACAAATATAATTTAGGGGACGAATAATACGACAAAGGAATCGTTAAATCTTTATATTTGAATATCATATTTCTTATTTCAACAAAGAAATTTTTTTCGATAACTTCGGGGAAATTACTTTAAAATAATTTGCTTAGATTGATACTAAAAATACTTCCTCAAGAATAGCATCAGAGAGTGTAATAAAGAAAGCGGAAATAACAGATAATTTTACATCGGATGTGATAGATAAGTAAAAAGTGAATGAAAACTGAGTCATGCATGAATTAATCTAGAAAGAAAACCACTTTTTGCGGTTACAATTTTGATAAAAAAACAATAAATAAATGTTGTGAAGATCAAACACTTAGCGGACGGGAGCCCTCGAGTTCGTTAAGTGGTAAGACACTTGAGAAATAGGGGAAGCTTGTCGAAAAAGAGAGAGACAGTACGGGTATGCTCGACGAGTGGTAGCGGAAATACCCTTCCAGGCGATGAAAATTTCGAATGTAAAATTAATCAACTAAAGTTATGTCTTTGTCTATAAATTAGTGTTATGTGTGTTAATGTAAATAAATATATCTTAAAAATCGGATCTTTTGTTATCAATGAGCGATCTTGGAAACAACAGAAACCAATCACATTGGCGCAGTCGACAGGATGTATTCGGATTAATACAAAATGATTGAGATCCTAATGATGGAAAAATACCTACAAAATCGTGAGTCTGTATATTTTGATTGCTTCTCCTTCCATTAAGAGCTACAATATATGTTTTAATTATGTATGATTTAAAGGAAATTTTGTTTTAGAATTTTCGTAAATTTCTTTGTAGGGTTTTGTTTAAGAAGTAAATGTAATAAATGAAAAAAATGTTTAAATATTCAAAATATCAAGATAAAAACAAATATGTATAATGTTTAATTTAATTGAGAAAATGTTTAAAAGTTCGATATTGGTTCCGAAATAATATTGGTTATTGACATTTGTTCATTAATATTCAGAAAAGTTTTCTCTAACTGGTGATATTACTAAAAAAAAAAAAAATATATAAATATGTATATATATATAATTTTGATTTATTAGAGAAAAAATATTTTGGAATAATCTGTTTATTAAAACAAATTTATGTCGAATAATAATGTTGTTGCTAATTGTCAATTTCTTGAGTTATGTGCATTAATTTAAAAGATACTGTATTATTGAATAGTAAATTGTTGAAACGTATGTTTGGTGTAATGGGTTAATGTGATATAGTAGGATATAAATGTTTTTGCTTTGAATTTTCATTATCATTTTGTTGTTCATTATGTAAATGATAAAAGTTTATGGAATAAGAAACTATTTCAAGAAAGTTTAAATGCTTTTTACTGAGTATTGTTTTGCATTATTAAAAATTGCATTTTCACAGAATTATTCAATGTTATTAGGTATATTTATTATTTACTATGATTGTATTTAGTATTTATGTAAAGTAACTAAGTTTAGATTTTAAATTTTTGTATCAAAACCAAGATTGGGAAGCATTTATGAGAGGAAATTTTGAATTATTTTATATTTTGAGAGTAATTGTGCTTTGCAATGAATAATAGTTTTAGTTGTTTCAGTAACTCTGATTCATATTATTTTAAGGTAAAATTACATATATTAATAATGATAAAGATATAAATGCATGTTACTAAAAATTATTTTAGCATTTTATTGATTTAAGTGGTTATATGTTCAATGATCTTCTGTGATAAAAGATTTATTTAAATTGAAATACCTAAACTGGGAGTATGATTCGTATATGTATATTTTTTAGCTTGTTTTGAATTGTTTTCATTCATTAATGGGTATTATGTAATTGAAGTTTTATACATATTATAGTATATTATCGTGTGTATTAAGTATATTACAGTGTGTTGAAATAGAAAATTGAAACTATAAAATTTAAGATTTATTATTAGAATAAATTTCTTAAATTTTTTTTTTTGGTACATTAAGTAAACGAAAGTGTTTTATAGATTAAACAAATGAAAGGTGATTTGTGTGATTTAAATGTTTTGCTTTGAATAGTTGATACTTAAGTTTGGTAATTTGCGATAACATTAGTTGTTAAAATGGCCTTTGCATTCTTGGGTAAAGCTCGAAAGGAGGATCTGTTAATATTGGCTAGTGAGTTAGGAGAACAGATTCCTCCGGACGCGAAAGTTATAGATTTAAAAAATTTGATTACACAATCTAAACATTTTGAAGAATCATTTGTTCGAGAATTAATAAATACAATAATTTCCGATCGGATAGAAAGAGAAAAAGCCAAAGCAGAACAAAGAGAACGTGAGCATGAAATTAAAATGCGTGAATTAGAAATAAAAGAAAGGGAATATGAGGGCAACTCATTAAGCACGGTAGAATATGGGCGAGATAAATTAGGGAAACACATTTCTAGGTTATTTAAATATAATGAAAGGGGTAATTTTAGATCCCCAGAACAAGCAGAAGAATGGCCTTTCTTTTCCATCATGCAGAAAGGATGTTCAAGCTTTATGAAGTACCCGGAACAGTACGAAGGAAAATTATTTTACAGTGTTTAAAGGGTCGTGCTAAAGGTATTAATGCTATGTTGTCGGAAGAAGATTTAGATCAGTATGACAAAATCAAAAATTTCATTTTAAGGGAATATAGAATAACTCCGTTACAACACAAAAGAATTTTGATTCTTGTTATAAATTACACAATGAAAGTTATGCTCAGTATGCGTCCCAGAGTGGAAGCTGCATTAGAACTGTATTTAAAATCAAGAGATGTAGAAACATTTGTTAAACTTAAAGAGCTTATTGTAGCTGACAAAATAAAAAGAGAGTTTGCCTACTCATATAAGATCTCAAATATTTCTGAAAGAGACTGAAAATTGGCTTCCAGTCCCTGAATTGGTAAGGGAAATTGATAATTTCCTAGTTTCGATGCCAAAAGTTTTGCAAATAATTCCCACAATTATACTAAATTTATTCCCCCTACATGGAACAAAACAGAACGAAACTGTAAGGGAAACATTTTCAGGTGAACTTAGAAATAAAAACTTTGTGGAAAAGAAAGAATATTATAATTATCAAAAAGAACCCAAATCCACGACCACAGAATCGTTTAGGAAATAATACCGCAAGTTGCGCTCCAGATAGAAAGGTATTGAAGTGTTACAAATGTCAGGAAGAGGGACATTTGAAGAAATTCTGCCCGCAAATGAATACGGTAACTCAAGTTTCTAATATAAGTGAAACTGAGGTAAGCAAAAAGGGTTAAATGAACTTTGCATTAAAATGGGTAATGCAAGTTTCGATTGGGAAATTCAATCAGTGAGAAGGATGGTGAGCTTTTGCGAGTTGATTTAAATATAGGAGATAATAAGTTTCAAGGAATCATTGATAGTGGTGCGGAAATTACAGTACTGCGGAAGTCAGTGGTACCAGAAGAAATGTTGCAGTCAAGTGGGAAAATTTACTTGAGGCCTGCAATTGGATCTCCGGTTGAAGGAAAGCTTGTTTCTATTCCACTAAGTCTTTGGTCAGCAGATGATATCAGGCCGTATATCATGGTGCATGCTGCGGTTGTGGAAGGATTGCATGAGCAAGCTTTGATCACTCCTAGAGTTTTTAGTTTGTTGGAAGAACAAAGAAGAAAATATCTTGGAGAGGAAAAAAAAAATATCCACGGGAAAGGAATAGTTTCGAGTACTTTCAATGTGGAGAGGAAGGAAAATAGAAGCTCACCAGGCAATAGAAGCAAATCAAGGAACATTTGATTTAGAAAATTCTGAAGTAGAGGTTTCAACTACTCCAGTGGAAAGTAACTTGGCAAATAAAGAAATAACCGCTATTAAGGATGAAGAAAATAGTACTCCAATTTCTGCAAGCAAAGATATTTAGAAAAGAACAGTTGTCCTGTGCTACATTAAATCGGTGTTTTGAAGATGCCAGACAGCGTAAGAATAATTACTGGTTGAATCAGATTTATTGTACCACACTGGCAATGTGGCAGGACAGCAGTATGTAAAGCTTGTAGTTCCTGAGTGCAGGAGAAAAGAAATTTTAAAATTGGCTCACGACATACCACCAGGAGGACATCTTGCTTCTAGGAAAACAAAGGAAAGAGTTACAATGTCTTTTTGGTGGGAAGGTCTGCCAAAGGGATGTAAACAACCTGGTGTGAATCTTGCACGATTGTCAATTGCGGAGAAAACCAAACTGAAAGACAGAGGACCTATAGAAGCTGTTGGTAGACCAGAACTTCCCTTCAAGTAGTCAATGCTGACATTTTAGGGCCTATTGAACCTAAATCTTCAAGGGACATCAGTATGTGTTGTGTGTTATGGATCAATCAGCACAGTCGGTGGCCAGAGGCAATTCGATTAAAACTTTGACGGCAAAAGCGACATGCGATGCCTTTATGGAAATTTTATGAGGACTGGCATTCCTCGAATCATTGCTATGGACAATGGAACAAATTTTGCTGCAAAGTTAACGCAAGAATTTCTTAAAAGATTAGGGACTGTACCAAAATTCTCTACACCAGGTTACCCACAGAGTAACGGATTAATAGAAAGATGGATTGGCACAATGAAATCAATGTTGCATCATGCCATAAGGTCGCAAAGGTAGAGGATGGGACAAACAGTTGCCTTTTCTCTTGTGGGCATATCGTGAAGTGCCAAACGCTACTACTGGGGTCTCACCCTACCTACTCGTTCATGGACGCCCCCCAGTTGGACCTTTAGCTATTTTAAAATCTACATGGGAAGATGAAGTTGTTTTACCTCAAGGTATTGGTGAATCAATCACTGATTATCTTCAGATGGTTAGAAATAGGTTACAGGAAGCTGTGGAATACGCCGATGAACATACTAAAAATCAACAGGAGAAATATGTACATTATCATAATTTAAGATGCAAAGAAAAAGAATTATCTATTGGAGATGAAGTTGTGTGCTGATTCCAGACTCTACAAACAAACTTTGTTCTAGGTGGAAAGGTCCAGGGGAAATTGTAGAGCAAAAATCACCACATTCTTATGCAGTTAAGCTACCGGATGGAAGCATCCGTCATTTGCATCAAAATAAGCTAAGGAAATATATCCAACCGATGAATATGGTGGGCATAATATATGAAGCTGATGAAGATTTTGGAGAAGTTCAACCTGTACCTTTAGGAGGCCTTGGAGAAATAAAGGACAGTTGGAAACAGCTAGAAGAAAAGACCGAATTTTCAAATCTATCTCCGAAGCAAAAGACTCAGCTTTTAACAATTCTTAAGGACTACAAAGTCGTATTCAATGGTGAATTGAAACGAGCTAAGGTACCACCTCATAAAATAACATTAAAACCTGGAATCGAAAGGAAAACAGCCTCACATATACCGCATACCAGAATCACTAAAACCTCAGGTGGAAAATCAAATAAAAGAACTATTAAACAAAGGATTTGATAGAACCAACTTCCTCAGAGATTTTTTATCCTCTTGTATGTGTCGCATAAAGAAAGATGGAACGATTCGACTATGTGTCGATTATCGGGGACTGAATTCTGAGTCTAAAAATAGCTCCATTTCAATGCAAAATTCAGAAGAATTACGATTCAAAGCTGGTGCGGCAAATTATCTATCAACTCTAGATATCCTTAAAGGTTGTTGGGAAATTCCATTGGATCAAGATAGTCGAGAACTAACAAGTTTCGTTTCACCTAAAGGACAGTATCAGTGGAAAGTAATGCCATTTGGACTTGCAGGTGCTCAGCTACTTTTCAGCAAATTATGAATCAGATTCTAAGGCCTCATAATGATTTTGTTGAAAGTTTCCTGGATGATATCATAGTTTATTCATCTAGTTGGGAAGAACATTTGAACCATCTAAGAACAGTTTTGGAAACATTAAAACGGTGTAATTTTACGCAAATTTAGAGAAATGTACTTTTGCTCGATCGAAGGTAAAATACTTAGGTCATGTAGTTGGATCAGGAGAGCATGGGCCCGATCCGGATAAAATTACAGCTATCAAAAACTTAAAATCGCCAAGAACGAAGAAAGCCTTAAGATCGATTTTAGGACTGTTTAACTATTATAGGGAATATGTACCTCATTATGCGAATATTGCTAAGCCATTAACAGACCTGACCAGAAAATCTATCCCAAATGATATTCCTTGGTCTGAAGAGACAGAAAAGGCCTTCATCTCATTGAAAGATAGTTTGTGTACTGTCACTTCATTATCAACCCTGATTTAAATAAACAATTTGAACTGCACACAGATGCTTCGGTTACTGGCATTGGAGCATGCTTAATGCAGAGAGATACAGATGGAAATCCTAAGCCTATAACCTTCGCCAGTCAGAAATTAACTCAGCGCAGACCAAATGGAGTACCATCGAGAAGAAGCGTATGCTGTGATATGGGCACTTGCAAGTTTGAAGCATGGACTTACGGAACTTCCATAAATTTGTTCACAGATCACAATCCTCTGAAATATCTTACGGAAAGCATTCCGAAGAATGCCAGATTACAGAGATGGTCATTGGCTCTTTCTCGCTATCAGGTCAAAATAGCTCATAAGCCCGGTAGTAATAATGTTATCGCAGATGCCTTATCAAGGGTTTATGAGGATGATTAATTATTTTTCTTTTATAATGAATCTTGTAAGAAATAAAAAAAAAAAAAGAAATAATTTCTGATATATCATAATATTCATATTTAACTTTATATAATATAATGTAGTTATTTCTATTTGTTATGGGTCGTTAATTTTCATAAGGTTTGTGTGTGAATAATATTTGCACATAATTGTTTTTTTTGTGTTGATATTGATTCTTATTTTCTTACTTTATAATATTGTGTTGTACTAAATATAATGAATATAGCAGTAGTATAGGATATTTTCCTTTAAAGAGAATATGAAACAAAAGTGTAAGCTGAAGCATGTCAGCACCTAGGTTAAGCACTAAGTTAAATTTAAAATGTTGGTATTATTTGGCTCTTGATGGAATGGTGATAAAAGGTAAAAGGAACTTTCTAGAATTCTTCGTAGTTTCCATTTGCGGGACAAGGTCCAGCAATGAAAACTGGAGGGAAGGTGTGAAGATCAAACACTTAGCGGACGGGAGCCCTCGAGTTCGTTAAGTGGTAAGACACTTGAGAAATAGGGAAGCTTGTCGAAAAGAGAGAGACAGTACGGGTATGCCACGACGAGTGGTAGCGGAAGTACCGCTTCAGGCGATGAAAATTTCAGATATGTAAAATTAATCAACTAAAGTTATGTCTTTGTCTATAAATTAGTGTTATGTGTGTTAATGTAAATAAATATATCTTAAAAATCGGATCTTTTGTTATCAATGAGCGATCTTGGAAACAACAGGGGAAACCAATCACAAATGTAGTTCCTATTTCGATATAACTGAAATATTCTTCTGCCATCTGTAATTAAAATTCCCTTCCAAAGCTGTTGCCAAAATTGTTTTTCTAATTAATATTTCTTAAAATAAATAAACATACATCTTTATTTAAATTTATTTCAACAAAGTAATTTCCTTAATGGATGTTTCACAGGAGGAAACTATTTTGAATAGCAGTTAGTTTTGCAATGAAGTATGCCAAAAATCACAGTCATTACTATGTTTACACACAATCCAAAAAAAGAAACCATTTTCACGTGAGAAAACGTAACCAGATTCAGCTCAATGCGCATGCCTAAAACCCAAAACTATCAAAAAAAAAAAAAAAAAAAAAAAAATTGCGGAATGAAAAGAAATGAAATTTAAGGAAAAGATTAAATAAATTTAAAGCACCGTCTATTTGATCAGTTCTGACTTAACTGAAGGAAAAACAAATCAATATACATCGTCTCATTTGAGACCAAGCAAATATCTTATAAGTTTACGAGTAGTAATATTGAAATTAATAGCGGATGATGTGCACATTTTCACACACATATATATATTGTCTCTGCTGACGTATGTAAGGTGTTGAAAAATCTACATATACAAAAGTGGAATCTATGCACAACGTCAATAAGATTCAAAATTACAAAGAGCTGAGCTATTTGTAGAATGGTTAGTGCTCTTGCTTTCGATTCAATATTTCGTGGGTTCAAACACCACATTATGTTTGGATGTT
Organism: Latrodectus elegans; assembly: GCA_030067965.1. Taxonomy (NCBI): domain Eukaryota; kingdom Metazoa; phylum Arthropoda; class Arachnida; order Araneae; family Theridiidae; genus Latrodectus; species Latrodectus elegans. The sequence continues at coordinate 63,013,927 of CM057816.1, forward strand.
TTTAGTGGTTTGGAGAGTCTTCCTTAAATCCAACAGTCTAATTAAGCCTCGTCTGTAAAAAATGACTGTAGAGCAACAAACAAATCAAACAAGAATCACATAGAAAAGCATAGCTGGAAACGGATAAAAACTGCTGTAAAACAGTATTTCAGTGGTTTGCGCGCGTGTGTTGTCCTTCTTCGTGTAGTTTATCGATCAACCGATTTATTTGTTGTTGATTTTTGGACATCAACTATAAAACTCTAACGAAATTATTTTGACACAGATTTGGTTTGGCACTAATTTTCATAATGACAATTCCAATACAGATATATTCATTATATTTGAAATGTCTGAAAGTGGAATGCGGGCAAGATGTCAGGCAAAATTGGTGTCAGTGGGTAAAATTTTCAGCTTATTTTGTAACAGCACCTCAATTTTATATCTAGCTTTGTATCGCTTTTGCGCATAATCAAGCATGGGTATGAACCCATTTCTGCACTATGTTCTTATGACCTTACAAGATGCGATGAGAAACACGATGATTATTGGTTGAGTATGCTGTCAATCAAATTTTTTCGCCTCCTCCAATTCGCTAGAAAGAAATTTTGCTCTGGAATCAATTTCTCGAATTTCGTCACGTGATAGAATTTATCTTCTTGGGGAAGAAAGCGACAGAAAATAAATAAATAAAGCATAATAGACGTTTTTTTAGTCTCCGAAAACTGAAAGTTACATTTTGACTAAGCTGAAAACTGCCAAGAATTCCATTTCTTTCATGCAATAAAATGTTACACAATAGTCTAAAAATATTATTATTAAAATAATCTAAAGTATTCATACACAAAAAATAATTCTTGACGTGAAATGAAATATTATTGACTTAAAAATATCACGAATGTCAGAGTATATATTGACAGTTTTAAAAAATTATGAAAATTCGAAAATGAAAATATATTTTGTAAGTTATTTACATTCGATTTTACTGTGAAAAAGATAAAAGTACTCTGTATTCAAAAATAAGAATAAATTTACTATGTTTGAAAATTTTTGCAATAAATCTTTTCCACCACAAAAAAATTACTTCAACACACACATATATATCTAATCTTAAAAAAGAAAAAAAACTCTGCTTCACCCACTAAAAAAATGCTTACTGGGATTTTTTCTGTAAGGAATATTTTAGCTTTACAATTTTCAAAACTGTCAAATAAAAATGAATTCTATAAATATTTTACTAAATCAGAATTTATACTTGAAATACTGGGTTATAGAATTTGAAATATAAAATTTTGATTTGAATAAATTTCTCATACATAAAATGTGAATTAATATATAAAAGTGCTTTAGAAGTAAGGGTTTGTTAATATCTATTAACTATATTTAACAATATAAACAATTTATCATCATGTTTTCATTATTAATTTATTTAAACGACCCTGTATAACTTGATTTAAAAAATATTAATAATTTACTACATTATAATGAATTAAAAATTTGAGTAAAGTATATTATAAAAATTATTTATATCACAGAGAGTGAGAGAGAAAGAGATAGGAATTAACTAAAGCGGATGTATAATTAACTATGAAAAACATTTATTTATTTATAGTATTAATTTTTCATTTATAAATCAAACGAATGAATAATTTTTAATTGAAATAATGAAAAATTTTCCAATTATACTTACTTATAATATTGCCTTTCTCAATTCCGCAAAATTTATGTTGCTTTGTTTTGGAACCGAATCCATTAAATTGCACAAAATTAAAATCAATTACAGGAGCAACAAAATGTGTGTGACGTTAAAATATTTATAAAATATTGTGTTTCCCAGTTTTGCAAAATTTATAATACTTATTTTGTTTTCAATCCCAATCCATTAAATTGCTCAAAAATAAAACCAGTAGCAGAACAACAAAATGACGTCAATGACATCACCAACCCATAAGTAGCAAGTTGTTTTGGGGAATAAAAATCAAAGAAAAAATTCCCCCTTCCAGATTTATTCCTACACTGTCTTTAAGCTAGCTTGTTAATATGTCTTAAAGGACCCTTAAACTCCAGTAATTAAATTTTATGCAATGTTTACGTGAAAATTTTTATTGATATTTATTACTTCCTCTTGGTATAAAGGTAAGGAATATTCAGTAAAAATTTACAATTTAATATATATATATATATATATATATATATATATATATATATATTATATATATATATATATATACTTCAAATAAAAATGCCTGTGTAAGTTTCTAAATTAATTTATAAAAAAGGAATAAGTTAAACTTTAAACATCAAGTTAAGAAAAAAAAATTCTTTTATAGCTTTATCAATACATAAAACTTTTCAATATTTTTAATATTTTTTTTAATTAAACTGTGTCCAGTTTTTTCTTAACTTTTCTAATGTAATAAAATTTTAACAAAAATTAAAAATTACATTAGAAATGATAAGTAGAAAAACTGGTTACATTGAAAAGGATAAAAAAAAAAAAAAAAGAAAATAATATTTCCAGACTAAACATAATTATGAAATCATTCCAAACGATAAAGGAAAGTAAAATGTCTACGAAATTGTATAAAGTCAATACAACCATTAAAATTAAATAAACATAGAGCAAAATAAAAGAAAAACAACTTTTATACCTTCATTATAAATTCGAGTTTTAAAAAAAATTTCTGTTTACTTTTTGCATTATTGTAATATTCCACGGTTGTCTTTTACAATTGTGATTTTATACTTTAACTACCAAATATTAGAAAATAGAAAATGTAGTATTACACTAGATATCAAATAAGAATTATGTGGGCAAAAAGCATGAGAATGATTGTTCAGCATAAAAGAAAAAGTAACTTGAAATTTACATATTAGCATTTTAATGGAATATTTTTAGAACACGGATCGTAAGACTCCCAGCCACTCGTCCTATATCAAACAATTTGAAACAATCCTGCCATGGAAATCATTAAGTCTACCGTAAAGTGTTTTGTCCATTGATCAATGACGATGTTGTAAATATCATGTTGTAGCAAGATATTTTTCTGACAATACTGGAGACCGCAGAGAGCTTAATTCAACCCAGAAAATTATTTCCAACCATATTCAGAAGATAGGATTGATGTGGAAATACTCAAAATGGGTGGCACACGAATTAAGTCAGAATAATTTTGATGGTCGAGTCATCATCACATGACTATCTCTGCTTGTTCGGAACAAAATCGAGACCTTCTTGATTGGTGATGAAGAGTGGATTGATTACCTACGAAAATATTGTAAGAAAAAGGGCATATCTTGCTGAGAGAAACCTAGCTTTTGCAACTCTAAATAAGAGATATATTATATATATTTTATATAATATATCTCTTATTTATATAGATATATTATATAAATTTATCAAAATAAGATAAATTTAACTCTGAATAAGAGAAAGTTGTGTATATGGTGGGACATTTGAGGACCAATACTTTATCAGCATTAAAAATTGGACAAAAGGCTCAATTCGGAAAAGTATTGTTATAGAAACTGTATAATTTAAAGGAAGTAGTATAAGAAAAGAGTTCAGTAATCTTCCAAGAAAGAGACCAAGAAAAGAGTTTGTCAAAAAATTGCAGAACTAGGCTAGGAAATTCTGTCCAATACATCATATTCCCCGGAATTATCATCCTCCAATTATCACTTGTTTATTCCTCAAAATATTTTTAAAGGCAAAAAATTATAAAAAGGAAAAGATATTAATCAAGAACTGTTTAAATTTTTCGCATAAAAAGATTAAGCATTTTTCAAAAATGAGATATAAAAAAATTGCCCTCCTGCTGTTTTATATTCATCATATAAATCAAGTTAAATGTATTCTCAACCAATGTTATAAGAAAAAAAATAACCAAACCAACATTTTCACACACAAATGACATCAATTGTCAGATTCAATGTTTTATTTTCCCTATAACAACGATACAGAATATTATTTCCTTTTTTGTCATTTATTCACATCATATATTAACACGCACTTAAATTAACGAGTTCTTAAATGTTCCTAAATAATCCTAAATGGTTATTATTCTAGTCCAGAACTTTTTAGTTCTCGTGGACACAAACGTTATGCAGAACATTAAATAAACTTATTATATAACTATTTATTTTTTTAGCACAGTAAAAACAAGAGATTCGGTGAAATTATTTCAATTTAAACTGATTTTGAGTTAGCCAAATTATTTTAAATTTATTACAAATTAAAGTATTGAAAAATAATGCTATCTGTTAAATTTAAGATGTATGAGTTACAAATTTATAAAAGAAAGTTTTGCTGATATATATGAACGTTATATTAAGGAAAAATAATGACAAACTTATATATGCGCGCTCGGCGGTCATTTAAAGTGTAGCCATTTATTTTTAATAAAATATAGAGAACTACATAATTTATATGTGTATCATGATTTAAAATATAAATTAAAAAGAAATTCTGAATATTAACTCTATTTAGTCAAATTTCCTTAACATTAACTATTAAAATATAATATTTGATATAAATAAAAATTTGTATTTTATATTATTAAATATATAAGCCCTAAATATTAAGCTGTTTAAAAACATTTAATATTTGAAGTATTTTATAAAACTATTTTTTATTCTTTTTTTAAAATTTTAGATTGTAGATATAAGAATATATAATCTGAAAATTCAAACTTGTAATAAAATTCAAACTTAGAATAGAATAGTTTTAAATCTTTAGAAAGTTAGATAAAAAATTTGGACTATTTTATTGAATATTTTTATTCTTTTCTCTTGAAATTTTTGATTGTTCAGAAGTTAAAACTTTTGAAAATAGTTCTGAAACTTTAGGATGCTGTAAAAATTTAGAATATTTTATTCACTCTTATAAATTTTTTACAATATTTGAGATCTTAAGATTTTTGGGAATAATTTTGAATGCTTAGAATGTTGGACACGAAAATCTAGTCAGTTCATTTAAATGTTTTCCTATAGTACATATAAAACACAGGGATGGTTATAAAAGAAAAAACTTGATTAACCAATAAAACACAAAGACATTTGGGTTTGATCACCCAATGTTTATTTTCATAATACGCATACTTAAAAATTACAAAAAATTTTATAATTAGCTCATAACACCTTACTGTCTACGCGCCTTTAGAGGTCTCTGTGGGCTGGTTGGTTAGAACGTCGTTCTCATTATTAAAAGATAATGAGTTCAAATCCCAACTTAGCCGAAGATCCGTCGTGTTAGCAAAAGCGGCTTGGGCACGTTAAAACTGAGCGTGGTTGCAATGTCCTCCCAGTGAAATGATATTTCTAGGGTTGTGAAGCCAAGTATTGGGAATCTTCTTCTTAGTCCTTGCTTCAAAATCCCGAAAACTCATTCCGGTTGCTTCTATCTGACTGGCAGAGCCTAACTCTGCCAGTCTGCCATTCTGACCGTTTGTGACATAAACTATGGATTACATGTGAAATAAAGCAGCGCGACTATTATGAATAATCAAAAAATTTATTCAAAAAAATTCCCACACACATATGCACCTCAACAATCAAAATGAAGAACTAACATAATCATGAGGAGTGATAAAATTATTCAAATTTGATCACAATTTGTTTTTTCAGAAAACTTCCATTTGCATGAACTGAAGTACTACGTTTTTACAGCTTGATACCATTTCAGCATTTGGATTTATGGATAAAGGGGATAGTAGGAACTTTACTAAATAAATTTTGGATATGTATATACCAAACTTTTAAATGAAAATTTTCATTGATTACGCTATATTAATTAGATGCTTCATTTGCAGGAAATATTTTCTTTGCGTAAAAATTTCAAAGGTGGCCAAGTAAAAATATTTCTTACAGCATATTACCCGCCTTTGAAGTGGGAACCCGCCCTCGAATGCATCCTCCTCGGCAATCCAATAGATAGCGACTTGGATTAATTGATTGCCCTCTGCTAATGACCCTCATCTAATGACCCGAAAAGAGCTCCTTCTACTAGCTTGTCAAGAAGCCAAATGACGAAGAACGGTAACTTCATTTACTTTTTTCAGTAGGGCAAACTTCTCTCTCATCGACTCTTACAGCTATGTTCTCCATTATGAGTTCGCTCAAAAAACATCTAGAAAGTTCTAGAAAAAACACCTAGAATTTTTTTGCTTTAATATGTGTTTGATTAGGATGATTTGCTAAAATTGCCGAAATAAAAGTATCTTAGTTGAAAAAGTTTCTACGTAGAGCTGAATACAATTGTTCAAAGTCATTGGGCTTATACTTTCCAAATTTCAGAAATAAATAAATTATTTCTTTTTAAATTGGGAACTCTAAAGATCGGAATTGAGAGCACACGTGCGCTTATTCGAATATATATAATTCATAAATACAGAACTCTAAGCATATCATTTAAAATATCACATACAACTTTTTATTTAAGAAATATTAATTTTACTTAGTTGTTTTACGACAAATATTTTTTCATTTTTTATCAGTAAATGCAGTTAAAGTTAAAGTTTAAAGCTACAAACACTCGGATTTAATATAGGAGTCAAGCTGCTAAACTGAACCATTTAGTTCACAATACCGAAAAAGTGTCCAAGACAAATTCCTCCGGAAAATATAAAATAAAAACAGCCCAATTACTGTTTTAAAATTAAATTATTTACAACAAATATGACTTGGTAATAAAAGCTTTGAATTCTTCAGTCCAGAAGCTAAATTTCAATACTTTTTCATTCTAACATCTACATTTTTAACACATTTAAGATCAACAAAGGCGAGAGATTTTTGAGTTGAGTTGAGTTGTTGGCACCAACTCATATTTTGCAGAAATGCATTCATGAATTAAGCGGTTGGAATGAGACGAATTCAATTAATCTGCCATGAGACGAGGAGGTCTTGCAGAGAAAAATGGCGTGATTAATGGGACACGCTCCCCAACCATGAGGAGAATCGGTAGATGAGAGAATTCGATGGGCCGTGTATTCAGACTTAAAATAATCTTCATCGCAGGCCACCGGAATGCTGAGCAAATATTTGTTCTCGATCATTTTTACAGGAGAAAATTCGAAGAAAAGTAAGTATTTATGAAATATCTCACGTATCAGGAGGAATTAAAATGTTACATGATTTATTGATTTTTTGGCTTCAAAAATATTATTAATTGCTGAGAACAGTGGCAGCCATAATATAGATTGCATGAGAGTGAGATCGAATTCAGATACGAAAATTATCGATAAATATTTCAGAGCTGTTTATCATTAAATGTTTTAAACATATATATATATTATGAAGTAGCTGAATCTCTCAGTGTACAAACTGCTAACCGCGTCTGTGACTCACTATTTAACAACGAACAGGTAACTTCGATTCCCAATTCAATCATTGATGTTTATAGTAGTTAGATACCCATATTTTGTGGGAAAACTACAGTAATTTATCATACATTTTGATAACCAAATAAATTACTTGAGGATATAAATGAAGATGAATTAAAGTTGAACTGCTTACAGTAGATGACCACTTTTAAAAGTACCAATTTAGGAAATTTTGTAATTGTATGAACGAAACTGTATCAGAAGCAATTGTTTCTAAAATCACAAAGGACAGTGTTAAAAACAATAGTGAAATATAGGGAAAATATTTTCTCAAAGTCTTCAGTTTATTTTTATGTTCATGAAATAAAATATAGATAAATTTTCACTTCTATTTGATCTTGTCTAACATTAAAGTGACTTTGTAGAAGTCATGGACGAAATGGGGAAACAAAAATAATATATCTGAATTTATCCAAAATGAATTTTTAATTCTATTCCTAAAATTTCTGATTTTTTTTACATGAACGTTTATTTTGAACTATTTTTAGTGATACAATGGTTAATAATGTTACTTTTTTTTGGGATTATTAATGGGAGAATGAAATAATAAGAATATTAAAAAACTTCTGAATCTCAGTTTCTGTTCATTTCTATAACATATAATCACTTCTAAATTTTAATCAAAGATAACACATAAATATTGAAAATACTAAATTTTTAATGTTGTTGTTGTTCTCGTGAGCCAGCTAGGCTGGCAAATTGGGGTGCTCCACTTTTCCAACCGAACCGTATTCGGCGTGGAGTCCGACTTCTTCAGTACCCACACATGGCATAGGGACCCGTTTATAAGATAGGCAACCATTCACACCTCATTCACACACAAGGAAAGAACAAAGTCAGGATAGAGAGAAAGAAAGTACATCCATGCCTGAACCGGGATTCAAACCCAGGACCACCCTATCCGTAGTCAGGCACGCTGAGCTCTAGACAAGTTGGCCGGCACTAAGTTTTTAATGAAACATTGTTTTAAGTCACATCAAAAGATGCCTATACTTTTAAAAAAAAATTTTAAATAAATTTTTCCTTGTATATGTATTCAACCATTCCATAAAGCATTTTTAATAATCTTATTTTGAAAATATATGTGCTTTGAATTATATTTCTTTTAAATTATATTTTATCCGTTTAACGAACCCACATAATACTATGAATTAGTTTTGCGGCTCTTACGGTTCATGAAATCATTTATCTGCAATATCAAGGAAAATTTCCTTTTAAAAAGTTCATTGGGAATACAACAAACAGAAAATTCCGATAGAACGTTGTTTTCGGAGATAAAATCCTATTAAATAAAATATAAAGGGATTGTTCAATATTAATTACTTTACCTTCAATTCTTGATATCCGTATCAAAATGACAACTGAAAATAATCTCAGTATTTATCATCATGACCAGAATTATTAATTTTTTTTTTTATAATCAATAGCACTAGAGAAATTGAATCTGAAAGCTCCACACAGGTAGTAGGAAACAGCATGCAAACTAACAATAGAATATCGGAACAGGGGAAAAAAAAGGAACTCGCTAAAAAATGACGTGTGGAACTAAGGCCAAGAAAATGTCGCCCAGATTGGCGAACATCCTTCAACGTTGGTGGTCTTGAAGATGGTAGTTCCAAAAGACTCGTTCCGACGGCAACAAAATATGAAATTCAAGAAAAATTGCAGGTTTCATTTCACTTACAAACTTAATGAATTTCCATCGCAATTCAATTAGTTGGTGTAAATGCGACAGTTTCATTTGCATAGATCGTAATTTCCGTAAGAAACGCCCCAGCGTTGCAATCTAATTTGTAGCAGAGCGGTTTTCCTACCTATTCGGTGTTTACGTGAAATTTAATTGTAAAATATTCTACTGTGTTTAGCAAAACAGATAAAAAAATGTGTGAAATTGAAGAAAATATCAGTTTTATCACGATTCAACGTTACTAAAGTTATATCCGTAAAAATACATTAAAGCGAAAGGATGTCCATTAGCAGACTCGAATAATCTTATAATTGAACAATTTTTAATTCAAATTTACCTATTATGAACAGTTAGCTGTAATTATTTTTGTAAGTAAATACAAAATTTCATTTTTCATATAATTTAATATATGTTGTGATATTCTTTATAACTTAGAATGAATATTATGCATACGAATTTCTATACTGAACAAATGTTAATACATTCGAAAAGTTGAATTAATTTCAGCACTTTCAACTGTAATTAATGTTTTAGATATGTTTTAATTTTTACGTTCTTCTTAATTAAATTAAAATTCTACAGCTACGACGCACAAGACAGTGACAACTTAGCTAAATTTTATTTTCAAGGCAAAAAATTTAAATCAGTATAGCATTTAAGCTGGTGCGGCTTTCCTCTGAAAATTATGATATTTAAGTTACAAAATATATAAAATAAGAAAAATAAATCATAAAGAAATTTAAAGAATAACCGTTACACTATATTTGTTTGTCTCTCAACGGTCATTTTTATTTCAAATGATGGGCCAATTAGACTAGGAACTTAAATTAAAATGGATGTAAAAAAGTACTATGAACATTCATGCCTAAGATGAGACTGGAACTTACGAACTGTTGAGCCAAAGGCCAGAGTGTTAAACATTGGGCTGCAGGCTCGGCAAAAATGTCACTTAATTCGTCAAAAAGAAAATTGCTCTGAATGATAACCTAGAAGCAGATATTATGAAGGAAAACATTCAACTATACGAATTCATAGGCTTATTTTTTACAACACAATAATATCAAGCATGAAAATGATATAGTGTGAACTCTTTCTAACAGTAACTATTTTTCGTTACCCTGTACATTACAGTTTGACTCATTTAAAAATATATTTTTTAATCTGTCTTTAATGATTTGCTTTGCGTGTTTATATATTTATATTCTTTTATGGGCCATGATAGTCGAGTGGATAGAACATCGGCTTTCCATCCGGAAGGTTGGTATTCGATTTTTAATCCCTCGAAAGAGACCCACCGAGTAGATGCGATAAACGCGCTCGTTATCTGTGGAATCTAAAGTCCTGCGTTTGGTCATTGAGATGTTAGAATGAGTGATATGGTCTGGAGAAAATTTCCTCCCCCTTCAGATCAATGTCAAAATTGAGGAGTGGATTCTCTGGTGGTGCCATCTATCGGAAGAGTTTAGAGCTAAATCGTACATTTTAACTTCGTAGTGCTCTGGTAAAACAAGCGACGCACCCTAGTGATATAAGTTAGCATAGCCAATGGCATAGCGGGATTGGTTTGCTCAGGCATAAGTGACGACAAGATATTCACTCATTTTAACATATAGCTCTCATAATTATTATGACATATAGGTCAAAACTCAGGCATAAAATTACAGCAAAACAGCTTGAGACAATAAATAAATAAGTGAGCGGATTTGAATTGTATAGATTCAGAGTTAGTTCATCAATAAGAGGAAAAATTAATCATAATAATCATATCAAATGGACATATATTCCATAAAGGAAATCAGTTATTCTCCTTGAGGGCAAAACATCTCTAATTTCACTGTCATTTGAGAAATCATTAATTTTTTAACAATTAATCACATAGTTCAGGCATATGGATTCTTATTTTCCACGGTGAATTGGGTTATTCTTTTAAGTAATTTAACGAAAAACATGCCTTATTTTTGTACTGTGGCCATTTCATCACATGAGTCAAGCCCAAATCTCAAGATATACTCGCTTAGGTAAAACTCGTCATTATTATGTATTAAAGGTGAAGAAAAGGCCACAATGGCTGATTCGTCACCGTCCGCTTCCTTCCAACTATTCTCGGGATTTCGTGACTCGTTCTGTAAAAAGAATCTCAAATGGTTCGAAGAGCATTCTTTGGATGCATAGATTCAAATCACTTAATAATAACCAGCGCGAGGCACTAGTGTGATAAAGTACTGTGCAACTTCTCTCCTTCGATACTTAACGAGAAACAATTGCACTTTTATGGCTGCGAAGAACCCATAATATAAAAAAATGTCGATGGAAAAAAGCGACGGTATAAAAAAAAAACAGGTTTCACAACGTAAATAAAGCGAAAGTAACAAATATTGTTTCTTTCACCCCATCAACGTAAATCCATTCGGCGCTGAAAAAGAAAAATAGATGAAAGAAAACATTTGTGAAAAGATTATTTTTCTCTGCAAAAATCACTGGACCGGACACAGGGATGAAAAATAAAGGCTAAATTTAATTTAAGCAAGTTCTGGGGAGTTGAAGGGGCGAGAGTCGGTGGGGCAGGGGAAAAGAAAGGACTTCGAATGGGGAGGGGCTGAAAGTACAAAACAAACAAGACTCGAGCGTTAATCTTCGAAAAGTTTCGCTCTCTTTTTCGCTCGATAGTATGGATTCCTTTCGCAAATAGTGAGAAAGAAGAAAAAAAAGCTTCACTCGATATCGGTTCGACCTCCTGCCAATAATCCGTACTTTTCCACCTATTTTATCAGCCGGACTCCACATTATCGGATGGACTTCACAAAGGAGCCCGTCCTGAAAATGTTTTAAAAAAGAAAAAAGAAGAAAAAAATAACACTCACACACACGCCAAGTGAGAAAATGGTATGAGAAAAAAAATAGTTTTTCCTTTCCTTATATTTTGGAGATCGTAATATATATATATAGTATATTGAGTCTACTTAATTCTTAAGGGAAGTGCTGAAACTACGTATTGTTCTATACAGTTATATATAACCAATACTCAAGCATATATAAAGACGGGTTTTGAAAGAATATGATGAATAGGGCAAATAAACAATGAGAAATTCATCAATGATTTCCTCGCAAGGTAAAAAAGTAATTCCACTTAACAAGAAAGTAATGATTACTTTCGCCTTTGAAAAAAAAAAAAAAAAAAAAAAAAATAGCAGATAAATTATGTTCTTAACGCGATTTATCACAATTCACAAAAAAAATTTTCCATCTTTTATTACAATGAAGCAATTCGATGCCATGATAATAAGCAATATTTTCTCCCTACATTAAAATAACAAAATGGAGAAAGAGGTTTAATCGCGCACAAAAATCCATTGTTCACAATTTAGAATAAGTTTAATCAGACACAAAAATACATGGTTCACAATTTAGCTTGTTCCAATGGATATAGAATGTAAGAAATCTTCAATCAAATAAATCTTTAAGAATATTAAAAAGGCAAATTATGTCCTATTGATACAGATTACGCATATTAATAAGTCTGTTTTTATAATAAACCGCTTGAGAAACATGAAAATATAAAGGATTCATAAAGATTTCTTCGTTTATATTATAATGCAGCAATTTGATGATAAGCAATATTTTCTTGACACTATGCATAACAAAGAGAAAAGGACATTAACTGCAATTGAAGTACAATATTCGCCACCCAGTACATAAATAAAATACCCATTTTCTGTCAAATAGGTCCTGTTTTAAAAACATTAGGAGAATTTATCTTCACGACATTTCGATAATGATTATATATATTAAATATCTTTTGTCTATGACTTTAGATTTGATAATGGCATGGAAGTTTAAAGATGCATTGTCTAGTCATATTATCATGACCACCAGTCAAAAGTCATACTAATCACTTTTCGCAGAAAGGACTATTGCGAGACGTACAGAAAGAGAATCAAATAGGTTCTTGAAGGTTTTCGCTGGTAAATTGATCCAAGGCCAGTCCAGCACCTTGGTCAGTTGTGGGCAGATTACGTGGGAGAGGATCCACGCCGCGAAAACCCCGATCAAGATGATTCCACAGATTCTTGATTAGGTTTATATCAGGTGAATTTGATGGCCAAAGGAGAATAGTAAACTCATTCTCTTCGAAATGCCCACTGTCAGCTGTATGACAACTCGCATTGTCCTGCTGGTAGATGCCATTAACCAGAAGAAAAATAATGCATATATGGTGGTGGAGCTATTCCACAAGGACAGATGAGTACTAGAATTGATCCATCCTGCCTCCATAATGATTAGTATGCCATGAAAACATTCCCCAGACCAAAATATTCCTGCTTCCAGACTCGTTCATTTTGGTAATGATTGCAAGATGTTTGTTTTCAAAGGATTAAAGTCGTATACACCAATGTCCACCTGTCTGATGGAGTATGAAATGTGATTCATCCGAAAATGCTTCCTGTTGCCGCCTCTCAGTGGACTTCCAATTTCGGTACTAGCATGCAAATTCCAGCCTTCATCACTAATGAACAGCAGTCAGCATAGGTGCACGAACCAGGCGTCTGATTTGGAAGGCCAGATGCAGAAACGTTCACGGAACAGTAGTTCTGTATACACTGTTGGTAACTCCTTGGTTCATTTGGGTGGTCAGTTTGCTCAATAGTGGCAAGACTATTCGCTCGAACACACTTCCGCAGCCGTCGTTCACTTCTGTCATCCCGTGACTCGTGGTGCACCACACTTTTCACGTTGCTGATTTTGTACAGTCCCATTGTGACGTGCATGAATATACTTTTACCAAGGCGGCACGCCAATATCTTACAAATTTAACGGCTCTCGAATTGCGTCCACCCTTGGAACGAAAACGAGTGATCATGCCTTTTAGAACATCGGATATACATACCACTTCGTTTCTGCTTTTCGCCAACGACTGTAATGTTTTCCGAAGCCCACCCGCACCCTTTATGTATTCTCAACTGCACAATGTGGCCACTTGCCTCCTGCGATTGGTTATTAAACGTTCACGTCAAAAGTCCATGATGGTCACAGCAACGTGACTGGACTGTTTATATAAGACGTATCAAGTTTCCATGTAGTTGCGGTTCACATTTACAACGAATATTTTCGGATAGGTCACAAGTTATTTCTAAAACTGCAGACTGCTTTTTAGTTTGCTTACAATAAATCTCAGATTGCTTGTTTTTACCTGAAAATCTGTAAAACAGTGCCTTCTAATTCTAAACTACGATCAAATGTTGCCTCATAATCTTAAGCTACAGTCAAATGATGAGATCGACCCTTTGAGTTGGGTCTCACCTCTCCACGCTGTAACACACCATTCTAATGGTATTCTGACTATGACCTATTTCAAGTACACCAGTTATCCTTAGTGAACAGCTATGGGTCTTAGGTTAGAGTCAAGTATAGAATCTATCACTTATCAGTCACGAGAACGCATTTCCCAACAAGATCTTCGCAGCCATTTTCATAAGTATAATGGATATGAAAGTGAAATGAAAACAAGGTTTCAATGAATTTATATTTTAACATTTTACAAAAGTATAAACCGGAGAGAATAAACACATTTATTATTTGAAGGGTATTATATACACGAAATTTTCTGTGGCATAAAATCATCAATGATATTTTTATATTCAACGACTGACTTAATATATAACAGGAACTTAAGTATTCAGCAAAATCTATCGAATCTAGTATTCAGTATTCTAGAATATTTGTAAAGAAATGATTTTGAATGTACAGTTGCAAAATATTAAAATAAACGTATAAAATTAAAATATGCTTACCGCAATGTGTATAGTGATCAAGGGGATCCAATGATGCAACCTGAAAGAAAAGAAAACAAATAAATAAGGAAAAAAACAATTTAATACAAAAATAGCTTTTAATTATCTGAATAAAAGTGTATTGCAACAAAAATAAACTTTCTCTTAGCTTTTAATAGAAAAAGTGAAATAAAATCTTTGACTGAAAAAATTGATTATATTTAAGATCGACAATTTCACTTAAAAATAAAATTAGCTCTAAATTAAATATTTAACATAAATTATATATATATATATATATATATATATATATATATATATATATATATATATATATATATATATATATATATATATATATATATAAGCTTTTGACACTTTTAAAGTTAAATCCATTTTTTATGAAAGATACCTCATCAAGTTGATTTATTGAATGTACTGAAAAAAATACAATATTGAAACAAAAAAGAGGAAACAGTTTTATTGAAGCTGTTTTTTTATGATTACTAATTTTCATTTAAAAATATAATGCCTAATTCATTCTCATTTTGATTCCAAATACTGTAGATTTCTTTCGATGAAATAGTCCAATTGAGGTAATTTTTAGCATATATTATATAAGTTTAAAAAGTCTTAATAATTAAAAAAATCAAGTTTTAAGTATAATCATTAACATAATAAACACATTCTTTGTTGTTTGTAATGTCAATGCTGGCGCTCCAACCCTTAATGTTTTGATTCAAACTGCTCTTTCTCAGTAAAAACATAGAAAAAATTTTTTCAATGCATTCTAAGTCGCTAACGAAGCATTTTGTAACCTGGGCGCCAACTATCGGTTCTGGAAAACGTCTCGAAAAGGAATTCTTTTCAATTAATCATTCAGAGTGTTATGGAATTGCTCTAACTTCCAGTCAGTAAAAACAGACTCGTTTCTAGTTGGGAAAGTACACATTTCTCACTTCCTCCTTTTTTTTCCTCGTAGCAAATGGCAAAACATTTACTTGTTATTTGCTTTTAAAACTTTACATCCAAAACATTTTTTCTAACAGTTTCGGCCCACTAGTTATTTATTAACTCTAGCTTTTTCGAATCATTTCTTTTGAAATCTTGGATTTGTGAAATATACATGCAGCATAATTTTTAAGAGAGTATCTCATTTTTTATGCAATATATTTATGATTATTATTGGAGTATTACTTAAGACTAATATGGAAGTATTATTTAAATATTGGTATTGAAAAAGGTGTAATACTTCTTTATCATTGCCTAAGTCATATAATCTTTCATGTAATTTAAAGATTGCTTAAAGAAAATGTACCAAGAGATACAATGATTTCTGCAATGAATCATCTAGTTTCGAGGAAAGTAAACGAAGAAACCAACATGAAAATAGCTTAGTACCATAACTAAAAAGCGAAAAATCTGCAAGATTCTGCATATTTGATAAAGCATTCTGATATATGCAACGTCCATGATTTGATCTACGTCCGTGTTACGCAATGCAGGGTGTTTATTGATTCCTTTACTTTCTTCAAATTCATCTGTAGAGATAGCTGAAATCAGGATTTTTTTCCGTGTGTTTTATGGCCAATATCTAAGAAAGAATTCTCCCGGAAGGCAATAAAATGCGATTGTGAAAAATGTATCTAATTAGTATTGTATCAAAATATTTTATCAGCTAGTCGGGGCTATATCCACTGTACATTTTCATAGCTTGGTAGTTGCAGAAATAAGAAAAACATTTTTTCTATTTCTTATATACTTGATTACTTCTATATTTGATGATAACCATTTATGTTTAAGAAATACAATAGTAGAGAAATATCTAAATATTTTAATTTCTGAAAACTTTCCATCACTTTTCAGTCCCACGAAGCAAAAATTGGCCTAAGATATTCAATAAGTACATGTGTAAACACTTCATTTTAAACTTATTATTTAGATTTAAAATGGAATAATTTTCAAAGTGATAACGACGTTTGTAGAGTGTGGTAGCCTGTTATGAAAAGTGCCACAAAAACGACTGGTCCGATACTAGATACAAGCAAAGACTGTAATGCTGAGTAGGCCTATGAATGTAAAAAGTCCCTAAAATCCATTTCATTGTTGAGCCATAATAGTTCGGGTATCATCCATATTATTTGTACATTGGTCAAAATTACAACAGATAGCTGAATGTGTACCACAATAACTTAATTTAAAAACTGTAAAAACATGTAAAAGAAACGATAAAAGAAAACAAAACGAAACGTATGAATTTCAAAAGGTAAGAATCTTTAAACTAACAAAACATAAATAATCTATTGAATTCTTCTTTTAATTAAATAGTGTTCCATAAAATCATAGTTCTTATCTTCATAGAATAAACCGGAGATAAAAACAAAAAATCCGGAAGAAATTCAGGAATGAGGAAGGGATTCATTGGAGGTTTTCCGCGGAGCTTCCTTCCATTCAGAGCACATTCCACTTTTTATTTATTTCCGAATCGAAGAATCTGAAACTCTAGGTATACTATTTTGCTTCCTCTCCGAACACTGTGCATGGAGCGTTAACGAATCTGATCGTGGCTAAAGAGAACAATCTCCCAGGGGAAAGTGCTGTTGTTGCTTTTTAGGTTCCTTGAGAATGTCACACTAAGAAGACGATTCAATCCCTGCGTCCAGACATCTTTCTTCCAATCCAATAAAAGTTCCAGCAATTCCTCTCCTGACGCCATTTCGAACCACCGACGGATATCTTTATTCGCCCAAATGTAATTTAAAATGTTAATAAATAAAATAAAATATGATATGGCACAGCCTTCTAATAAATATCATGGGGCATATGCATAATCGGATAGAAATGTACTAGAGTTTATATTTGACTATATAAATATATAGTCTAAGTTGTGTTAAACTCTTATAACAAATTTGGTTAGTTAATTGTTGTTTTTATTAGAAAAGTGTATGAATATAAAAGGATACATATTCTAAGATTTGACATTTTAAAAAACAAACGATATTAAAAAATTATATGAAAAGGAACTGCAAATTTTTTTATATTAAAAACCAAATTTATCTATTTAGATTAAAACGAATACAAAGCAGTTGTTGCTGTTCTCGTGTGCCAGCTAATCTAGCAAATTGGGGTGCGCTGCTCCATTTTTCCAGCTGAACCTTATTTGGTGTGGAGTCCGACTTCTTCAGTACACACGCATGCCATAGGGACCCTTTTATACGGTAGACAACCATTCACACACAAGAAGAGGATAAAGACAGGATATAGAGAGAAAAAGTATATCCTTGCCTGAACCGGGAATCGATCCCAGGGTCTCCCTATCCATAGTCAGGCACGCTGACCACTAGACAAGTTGGCCGGCAATACAAAGTAGTAAAATATAAATTGTTTAACTCTATCATTCACTTAGTTAACAGCCTTATAATTCCTTTTGTATTATAAACAATCTTCCATTTCCACTTTTAAAAAATGAAAGAATGCAAAATAAAATTGTTTTTAAGTAAAATTTAAAAAAAAAAAAAAAAACGTGAATTTTTATATTATAAAAACACACTAGTAGTCAAATATCTTGTAATTACCATGACGAACAGCTGTTGCCATTAAAAAATGAATGGTTGCAAAAGAAAATATAATTATATTTTTTAAAAATGCAAACGATGTTAAAAAATTACATGGGATTCCAAATGTTGCTTCTTTTTGTTAAATTTTCATATAGTTCTTTTAAAATTTAATAAAAAACTATTATCATACTTATAAACTTAGACCGATTCCTGTTACTATACATTAATAATATTGATTGTGAGCAAGTTTGGCTTCTTGGAGTACAAAAATATTTTTTGAAACTTTATTTTATATATTCATAATTGCAGTCAAAAGGTTTTTAACACTGCAGTATCATTACATTGAGCAAAATAACACAATTAATTTACAAATTGATAAATAATAGTAGCTTGTAATTTGACTTACACAATTAAATCTCTATAAGTGATATAAAAAGTACTCGCTTTTTTATTTTGGGGAAACAATTTTGTTCAGAATTTTAAGTTTAATCACCTTTAAAAGATAAGTAAATATTATGAAGTCATTTATTTTCTTTTTTTTATTGCTTGCATTTTAAAATTTTTTGAAGTGTTCTACTCAGGTAAAATTTTATTTAAATGTTAACCAGAAGATATGGACAAAATTCCATGCTTACTAATTAAGTACCGATGGACATGTAAGAACATATAAGGCAAAAATTCTAATTATAGAAAGGATATAAAATTGAGAAGATTGATTCAGTTCAAAAATTCATTGGTTCGATTCCACCCCCTTCCCCAGAGCATCGAGGTTAGTAATGATTTGGAACCCACTTAAGTTTTCAATTGAATTAATTCTAATACGCAAAAAATGATTTTAGAATTACAAAACACAAATTTCTTTAGCTGAGTTGACAGATGAATGGTCAGATTTCTGGCCTTCTGTTTATCATTTCGTAAGTCCGATACCCACTTCCACCATGGTTATATGTAATGTCTTGAAGTCAAATTAAAGCTTTATAGATTTGGTTTAAATAGCTTCTAGTGAAAAGCATAACCACAAAGTGGGACAAAAAAAAGTTATTCAATAATTTTAAGTATACAATCTAAGTAAATTGTAAGTATAATGTAACTCTCACACACAGGTAATAAGTAAATATAAAAAAAAAGTATAGTATTTAAAGCTATAGAACTAAAGGAATATAAAATAAAAAATGGAGTATGCATAAATTTTAGTTAAAGAATTAAAATTTCATCCCGTGTTTAAGCTTAATAAAGCATTGCAATGTTAGTATATTTGACCCATTTCAAACATTCCAATAATTTATCAGTTAAATTCGAAATTCTGGAAAAAAAAAAAACAATGACAGACAATTTTAACAAGAATTATAAAAGGCATGAATTACGTTTTCAGACTTCACGCTCATTCAGAAAGAAGTGTGATCTATTCGAAATTATGCTAACTAAGTAAATTAAAAGAAAAATATTGAAATTATCATTATTACATGATTCTAATACCATATTTATTTTTTATTCTTAAATATAAAGTGAATATTGGAATAATTAAATATACATCAAAGATATATATGTGACAGTTTTTAAAGTAAAAAAAGGATTTGAATTACTTAATTACAGAATCGTTTTATGATTCTTTAAGGGATTATTTAACGTATATTTGAGCCGTTTCTTCACTACTTTCATTGCTTCTGTGAATATGATTGTTGATTGTCCTATATATATATATATATATATATATATATATATATATATATATACTTTTTTATATCTTACGAATACTTATTTATTTAATATAACTAAACAATAATAAATCGTTAATAAATGTTAGGTTATTGCTATCGACCGAAACCACCAAACACACCCAACTGCCTCTTTATTCTGAGTAACGAGGATGATGTCTGATCTGGCACATTTTTTCAATGAATCGCCACTCTAACGGAAATTCAATACATTTTACCCAATTTTTAGCACGTATATGGTATAATAGCCTACTGGTCAGACTGGGTCAGATATAGAGCAATCCTAGTAGCAAGAATGGCACTTTTTCCAATTTATCGTTAGCAGGAGTTTTTGATATATAAATAAATAAAATAAGGATTGGGTGCTTGAGAGTAAAGTGTTTTCATGTGAAATGATGTTATGTCCTGATAACACTTGAAATCATTAGACGTTTCTTTGAATATAAGTATCGTTAGCCCTTAATTCTTTAGTTACAGAAGTTAAGACTCTATCGATTAAAACAATACGAACTAATTATATTCATCATGTTAAGAATAATATTACCCCATTGGTGTCACTTTATTTGCCATCTCACTGAAACAGCTTCAATCCAACTGTTCATGAGCTATTATTCTCTAATTATTATAATTATATTAGTCTGTAACATACATTGATAGGTTTAAATGGAATAGGTCTTCGTGTACCAAAAGTGACTGTGAAAGTAACAAACCAAACAAGTAAAACTGTTAATTTATTTAATTTACATATTTACAAATGAAAAATGGCAACATTTAATTCCAGAAATTTTTAATACACTACATTTACTATAGCAACGATACACAAATGGTGACTTATTACTTATTTTACTATCACTATATTACTATAACATTATAAAAAAATAGTGCATAGGTAAATTTTATAACTAAATTTTTTATTGGGATATATTTAAATAATGCAATATTAATGAACATACAGAAGAATGAAACCAATCTTAAAACAGAGATTTATCGACATAAATTAATTTAATTTAATACACAGTAAAGGAAACACTGGGCTGCCAGCTGAATAAGACAGCGCTCTTGATTTTATCTTGACATTTCGTGCTTTCAACATTGGACCTCGGTGACTTTAATGGTTCGGGATCTGTTTTACACTGCATGTTCTGGTTGAATAAGTTTTCGAGTGTAAACAGTTGCCGAAGCACGATAAATAAATCAACAAGCCAGAAAGTAAAGAAATAAAATATATTCTTTGTTTAGCTTCAAGTTTTTTTCCCCAGTTGGGTAAAGCAGTTAGGTGGGGAAAAGCATAACACTTTTGTTTCAGAATTTGCAAGAACAATCACGTATAATTGCTATGTGAAATCTGATTCACATCACCATAAAGCAGTCATGGTTTGCATAAGGAGAAATAAAAAAAAATATAGGAACAGTCATTACATATTTTTTTAGGAAAGTAATAGCTGCTCCGATCAGAAGTTTTATCTAACATAACTGCTTGTAAACAATATTATCAATTACGTTAATTTCTGTCTCGTAATGTAAAGTTAAATAGCCGAATAAAAATAAAAATTAAAAAATAATTTGATAAAAAAAGTAGAATGAAAAGGTGCAATGAAATTTATATAATGTTACAATTACAGTGACTAACAGATGAAAGGTAGTAGTAAATTAAACGTTTTTGCATTAATTCTAGGTCACCTCGATTAAAAAATAAAAAATAAAGCAAAAAAATTTATATTAATGTAAACGACCAAACTGTACTAATAGACTGTGACTATTTCCAACAATTAAGTTCAATTTTCATTTATAAAATTTGTGGATGTTTTATTATTGTGTACCAATAAATGAGTCAGCAAAACATTTTGTGTTTCATTGAAATCTTTTGGAACTTGGAACTTTTAGAAAAAGAATGATTAAAATTGTTATACGAACTCTCAGTAAGTAAGGGTAAAAAATGAGAATGAAAATCGAAAACAAGAAATTGGTGAGATAACTTCTGAAACGAAGAATATTTCAAAAATAGTTTTCCTCTTTGTACATCAAAATGTCTTCGAATTCCAGATTTCCTTCTGGTGTTTTGATGCATGTGGGGGAGAACCAAAATGGACGTTTAATGGCCTTGTTTTTCCCCTCAAATTAAAGAAGGAAAAAAATCCTCCTTGGGTACCCATAATGTGCTTGGATCGATGCCCCCGCAGAAAAGACCTGAAGCGAATTGCTGAACCACCCCACGTTGAATCGCAGGGGAGGCTAAAAAATCTCCACCCATGCATTCCACACTTCCACTGAAGGAGATTGGAATCCTGAATCAGATGCAAAGAGTTCTGAGATCGCTTTCTCTGCCCCTGTTCGCAATCCATCCAATTACTTGAAAGGCGGCCCTTCCATCGAAGTACGTCGAAAATTCTGACCCCTGTTCACAAAGTACATATCAAATGCGTGCGGGATTTAAATCTGATTTTCCACAAAGCTTGTGTCGGCATATTTTGAATCCAGAGGCATCCAGCCAAAAGCCAATGACGCAGACAGAGACAAGCAGATCCATCAACAAATCAGTTGATTGGACATGCTAATAAAAATGAATGGTTTAGGCTCATAGAAACAGAAATAGCATTTTGTTTTTTTAGAAAAAAAATAGGAGATTAGTAACATGTTTCTGAACAATAAGAAATGATTGTGACATAATATATTTTTGTTCCAAAAAACTGTGTTGATGATTAAGAATTTTGCTTTATTTTCTTTCTACCAACATGGTTATATTACAAATTATTAGTTGGTAATAACTAATTGGTTTATTATAGAACATGCCGATAAAAATGCATTTAATCTTATGGAAGCTAGGATTGCATTTCCTCATATGGTAGGAATAGGAAGTTAGTAATTGGTTATTAAACAGTGAGAAAAGAGTGAAACATTTTTATTAAAGGAAAACGTGTTTGTCAATCTGTCTGTGGTTAAGAAATTAATTTCATTTCTTTTCTTACAATATGCTGATATAAAATGCAATCTTGGTTGATTTCCCGGAATTTGTTGATTGAATATGCCAGTAAAATGCATGGACTAATCGCATGGTGACAAAGATCTTTCAACTAATGGATGGATCAGAAATAGCCAACTTGTTTCTGAAACAGTGATAAGCCGTTGGAAAAAAAAATTTTTGTTTAAAAATATTGTGATCAACAACGCTCGAAAAATTTTCTTTTAAATTTTTTTGTCGTGTAGATAAAATCTTGATAATCATGAACTGATTGGCAGAATATGATGCTTCTTATCATCAACAATAAAACTTGCGCAGATCACATAATTACTTGAGGTTCATAACATTAATAAACACCTTACAATCATATTTTGCCTACGAGAGTAAATTTGACCGCATCTTAAATTAAAAGATGGATCCAAACTACCACAAAAAACCGTGCCAAATAGAAATTTAACCCTTGAATTGCTTAACCAACAGAGGCTATAATTAGCTTAATAAATTACTTGAGATTGCGAAGTTGCACAAAACCATACACATGTTAAGCGACATGAATGGTATAAAGTCTCTCATTGCTGTGAAATTTCAATTAGACATAATTACTGAAAAGAGCCACTTATTTTTTGAACCACATATTTTTGTTTTATTTACAGAAAGTAACTTGTGTAAATATGAAGATCGTAATTTTTTCTGTTTTAAAACAATCTCACTTTTTTGTAAAATACTCTCTTGGTATTTATATTATAATTCACGATCTTCTATTTTAATTGAGCATTTATAATTAATTTTCAGTTTTAAATAACACATCATAACCATATGATGACGAGGAATATTTTAAGAAAACGTTGCATTTTATTTTCTTCTCAACTTAAGGTGGTTAAAAATCACAGCTTTCTAATCAATGATTTTTACATATTTTGTAATTGGCATCCATTTTATCGCTTGAGTTTAAAATACTTGAAATTAAAAAGAAGAAATTAAATTATAAGAAATAAAATTGGCTCCATTTAAAAATCAAATTAAATTATTTCTCACCCATAACAGCACAAAGTCTGATACCTTATACAATTTTGTGGAAGATATATAATGAAAAACGATTAAATTCAGGAGAAAGCAAAGCAAACGGAAAGAACCGTCTCCATCGCGTGATTATATTGAAGCGAGTCAGAATCCATTCCCCATTCTTAATTTCCGGATTCATTTCGTACCGATGTACTTCACATACTCAACAAGTATTCCACAAAAGATCGGTTAACTGTATCCGCATTCACGAATTAGCACGCATTCTGGAGAGAAAAAAATCTGCAAATCAGCATTTTCAAGGGACATTCATGAAATTATTTAAATTATTAGCACTTTTTTCCTAGAAATGGGAGAAAAATTATAATAAATAAGAATGTTAATAAGGAAGAAAAAATTGCGCACATTCGCCATTTGTATGAGAGACGTTTCATCCATTGTAATGTGCTTCAGGTAGCGTCGCCATTTCTTCAGCCATTTTTTTTGTCTTTATCCACTTAAAACAGAAGCGCTTTTTTCCCCTCTTTTCTTTTCATTTTAAGTCTCCGCGGTTCTTAATGAGACCTCCATTCAAAGCTGCTGCATTCTCATTGGGAGTGGAAGAGCCGCGCTTTTTGCTTTCATACTTCAAGACAAAAGGAAATTTTCCAGAAGTGCCATTTTTTTTCTTGGCCGCTACAACGAATTCAACTATCAGAACCAGAAGTGAAGTATCGTTGGAGATAAAGCACATTCATTTTCTTCTTTTGCCATTGAATATCACCTTTTCATTAATTCGGTGCAAACTTTAATTTTTAAGAAAGAAAATACGGTCTAATCGGAATGTACCTGATTATAACGTTGCCCATGAAATTACACAACTTTTATACTTATAATTTAGCATACCATATACTTATCAACCTAATTATATGTATGTATAGACTAGTCGATTCCAAAGTTGTACATCAAACAGCGATTTAATAATAAAATACATTGTTCGAAATGTAAAGAAAAGAAAGCAAACAATACAAATTGGTTTGTAGGTATGTTCCAGTACTGTTATGTCCTACAACATATTAAAAAGGCGATATTTTTCCTTTTTTATAAGCGCTCGTAGGATTTGAAGCAACAGAGATTGAAATATCCCAGAATCATACCAGTAGAAAAAGGGAATCCTGTTCTAGTATTTTAACTTTGGAAAACCGATGGCTATTCCAAAGTTACGCAACTTAGAAATAGTCGAAAGATGATGTACAATGACTCTAATTATAAATTCTAAAACCAGAGGACTTGCTTCCAAAACTAAATAAGATGTGGAGTGATTATTAATGACACAAATTGTGAACACTTGTGAAGATGTAAAAGAAGCAACCCTCACAATTGTTAAACAAAGAATTATATAGAAAGGAGGGACTAATTGTTTCTAAGGAAATTCACCATCTCATAAAATACCCACAAGTATTGGTCCCTAAATCATACCAAAATTAAGTTGAAAGTAAGAATTATATTCTTTCTGACCAAATTGCGTTATGGAACAGTGATGGAATTCGTCCACAAATCAAATACACACAGTACATTCTTTTTTTTACAAGTACATGCCTGCGAGTGAAGTATTACTTGGTACAAGATCCCTTGGCAGCCTATACTTTACACACAGTGTAGTTATTCTACCTATGAAACAATTCCATATAATTTGATAGTTGGCTTTCTTTCGCATTGCATATATTTTTCCAAATAGAAAAGTTAATATCTGAATTATGTTTGTATGCATATAATAAAAAAAGTGTTCGAATTCAGTTAGATCATTATAGCTAAAGAGAATGTTATATAATATTTTTTAAATTCTTTTCATCATTGACGTAATTTATTTAAGCATGGTAACTAATTATTCTGCTTACTCGCCATTGCCCATTTCTCATCGATAATATATATCTTGTGAAGTATCTGAAGGCCAAAGTGGAACGAAAGCACGCAAAAAAAAAAAAAATCCATGCCATCAGAATTCGGCGCGAATTGTTTTGCCCATCGGATTCCGCTTCTCTTATCTATTAGCGAGTCGTTTAAATAATGCACTTTTCTTCGCCGAAAGAAAATTCTATCCATTCTGTTCTATTAAACTAACTACAGTTGGGAATTTAATGCAGCCAGCGGCAGTTATCGGAATCCGATGGGAATCAGCTGACATTCTATTTAAGCTGCTACAAATCGCGGCAAGGTGAAGCGACCGTTATATGTTCCGACCTTCTTTACGTGGATTGTTTATGGATCTATCCTTTTCATTTATCTTTCGTAATTGTGATCGCTTAGAGAAGATCCCGGAGTGGGCGATTAAAAAAAGGAGCCAAATGAAAATTTCAATTAGACATTTGAGAGGCATTTGTGAAGAGATAGTAGTCCTAGAAGGAATTCTAGGCTAAATTAGGTACATATGAAATTAAAACGAGTAGATTAAAATGGAACAGAAGTTGCATAATACATTGTACCAAGCTCTCGATGAATGTTTAGAAATACCCCAGAAGCAATTCATACTATCAGTCATTCACCACAATCCACAAATCTATACGAATGCGAGAAGGTCTAGATCTTTTCTGAACGGCATGTTTCAAGACATCATGTTAGCTCAATAATGCTCATGCTTGGAACTTTTAAGTAGCTAATACAAAACACAGAAGAGTGATCCTGGAACCATGCTGAGCAACTCAGGAAGAATTGGGTGTTGCATTCTTCTGTTTAGATTGTCCAAGATCGTTAGACAGTACAATGGACCTGAATAGGTAATTCTCAAATAAGATGCATACGTATGCTTCATGTCAGGTTAAAATCTAAACATATAATGAGTTGTATATTGTGCCAACAAGAACATATCCTTTACCATTTCACAGGCTCGATCAGCTAATTGTCATGAAAAATCATAGATTCGTGAGACTTTCTTTGATATATCATATGTCCTATATAATTAAAATCGAGATTCTTCTAAAAAGGAACACATTTCCTATCCTCGATTGTCCAATAACGGTGTTGGTGACTTATGCTCAAGAACTGACACTTATTGATGTCTCATCATTAATATCCAATAGTTTGAGAAAGCGTTGAATGTTTATCTCACTCAAGAATTCTTCCAATTTCATTTCTCACTGGGATAGTTTAAATCATCTCTCTTCTACCGACATTAACGCCACATCCATTGTTACTTAAATCATCCTATTTGTGGTAGTGTAGCAGCTAAGACCAATCTAACAGTTTTGTCTGGCATCCTTACCTCATGTATGCGTGGTCTACCGAATCATATCACTGGTTGGTGCCAGCCCCTCGCCTATAATTCTATGTCTAGAAATTTTAAATATTATGTTACTTGAGTGAGTGCGTGTATATATATATATATATATATATATATATATATATATATATATATATATAGGATTAAATGTATTATATTCAACTGAATTTTAAAAATATGGTGAATACTTTCTAAGCTTACTCTGCATAATATGTGAAGCTAATTCTAATTTAGAGAAAATAAAGCCATTATATTATAAGTATTAGTATTTAAATAAATATTCAAACAGCGTTTATTGTCTGTAACTGGCGCATAGGAATAATATGAAACGCTATATATTAAATAACGATACAACTTTTCCTGAATAACATGTGCTCATATGAAATGCTAGAAAACTACTTTCTCTTCAAACGCATTATTAGAAGTGCTAACAGAGAAATTAAACGAATGGAACTACATTTTGTCTCTCTCAAAATATAAAGGTCTATCGCTATTTTAACCACTTCAGATTGTGTTCATAAAAGTCAGAGAGATTTGATTAAGGAAGATTAAATTGTTATAAACAACTCAACACATTTTAAAATCTCCCGAATAGTTAAATTTTGGAACACACTTGAAATAAATTAGTAATAGTTTATAAATTGAGTTTTTTTTTTTAGAATAATAATTCATTTTTATTTTATGTGAGTTTGTTTTTTATAAATTAAAGTCATTTTAATTTATTTATTTGTTAATTGAGTGAACGATTAGCATACAAGTGTCGTTTAATTTTACACGTGCTATTCCAAAGTAGTACAACTCAAAAAATTTTATTTTAACCTCGTTATATTAATCGTATAATTATTGTATTGAATAAATAACAAAAAGATATAAAATTAGATGAAAATATCATTCTGTAAATGAAACATTTATGCAAGTAAAGCACCAAGTTTCAAAGAATTTTTAATTTTGTGTCATGTGTTTATCATCTTCAAAATATTGCAATATCTGCCTTCTAATTATTATAATTAATTGTGTTAAAGAATAATTATTTTTCTTTAAGTGCGTAGCGGAATCTTTTTGTATGAGTATTCTAGAAAGTTATTAAAACTCTTCAAATGTGAGAATGAAATGCATATTAAAAGGCTTTAAGTTCATTATTTTTATGTTTAAAATGTGTGTGTATGTGTGTGTGTGTTTCCGACAAATAGTTGGAAAATACTTTGACACTCGCGATGAAAATAATTGGATGCCTTTGGAAACATTTTTCACTTGAATATTGTTAATTTTTACAAGATAATTTATTATTTAATACTATCATACATAACTAATATCGCTTAACTATTAGTTATATATGATAGTATTAAATAATAAATTATCTTGTATATCTTGAATTATCTTGTATAAATAATAAATTATCTCTTAAATTATCTTGTATAAATAATAAATTATCCTTTCACAAACGTCTAACTTTGAATGACTTTCATTCCAGTAACAAAAGAAATATTTACCTGGATATTTTAAAAATAGTACATCTATTGGGGTTAAAAGAGAGAAAATGCCAGCTCGTATGACTTTTATGACCATGCATGCTTTGAGAGAGAATCTGGACAATATCTCATTGCTCAATGAAAAGATTCCTTGCCACAGATGAAAGAAGTAAAAATCTATCTTTCACTTTGATCAACAACAGTGCTTACATGTGCTCATATGAAAACAAACTGGCTTTTACCTCTAATGAACCTGATTTTATGTAATAGGTAAATACGATTACTTACAATCGCTAGGGAAAATCGACTGTGTGTGTGTGAATGCTTCTACAATCTCTGAGAGAACGCTGTTCACTTCTTAAGAAGTGCTGTCTCTCTCCCTCTCGCAGCCGAGCGGAAGGAATCTATTTTGAATGAAGAGAATGTGAAACAAAGACATGTTGTGTGAGTCTATTTAGAAAACGAGTATAGGAACTCCTGTGTCTATTTGCTTTGCGTTCTTCTTCATTGACTTCTGGGGTTGAGCTGTTCCAAGTGGCTTCTAATTTGGGAACAGGGAGACGTCGTTTCAGTCGAAGACTTTCAGTAGCTTTTCACTTCGTTTTTAACGCCTATTTACAGCACGCTCATTAAAAAAAAGGTTCTGGGATGAATCACCCTTTCAATGGATGTAACACACACCACATACCTACTTTCTTATTATTATAAATTATTTAAATTTTAAAAGAACATTCCCACCATGTAAAGCGTAACATTTTTATTAAAGAATACAGCCATGCAATTAGCAAACACTTTTAAAACTGTCGTTGAGAAATAAATAAAAATCTATATTGTTTGATTATTTTAAATTTTATTTTGAGCGAAAAGAGATCATTGATAAAGCTACTTGTATCATTGCGAATTCTCAAAAAAATAAATACATATGATACACTTTGACAAAACGGTGAATAACCGAAAATTTGAAAGCATTTTAATATTTTCCGCGTTCAGAAATTCAGGAATA
Organism: Latrodectus elegans; assembly: GCA_030067965.1. Classification (NCBI taxonomy): domain Eukaryota; kingdom Metazoa; phylum Arthropoda; class Arachnida; order Araneae; family Theridiidae; genus Latrodectus; species Latrodectus elegans. The sequence continues at coordinate 63,043,719 of CM057816.1, forward strand.
TTTTTCACAATAATAATAAAGCATATTCGTGTATTTCAAGGGAGAAAAATCGAAAAATTACCAAGCAGTCATCCACATATACATGCTATACAACGGAGAAATAACACCTATATTCTCCAACTATAATACTTTTCATTTTATTAATATACAAGGCATAATAAAGTCTTAAATCTGTATTATTATATAAACTACACATTTTCAAAAAATGGAAATAAACAGTACTTCTCTTTAAATCTCATTGTCAGATTGTAACAATAAATATTGGTTCTACTATTGCTAAACAGTACTTCTCTTTAAATCTCATTGTCAGATTGTAACAATAAATTATAGTTTTCTACAAGGGCTTTAAACCCTTGTAGAAAACTACAAGGGCCACATAAAATTTTACTTTAGTGTTTTTAGCTCACACAAACGATCAAACAGAGAATTAAATGTATTAAAGTAATTTTGTATCATTAGTTGCAAATTTAATAAAATAGTTTAAATTGCATAGAATGCCTTATTGGATTCTTTTCTTAGTTAGAGGGGAAATTTAATTAGAACAATTAAATACAAATTCGACATCTGACTCTCTTATTTTTTTCAATAAAAAATTGTTCTGGAAGAATAATAAAATTTTATAGCAATAAAAAATAAAATAATTAAGTAATTCCTTATACAACAAAAAGTGTTTGGTTCTACTATTGCTATATCTTATTTTGTAAGACTGAAAGATTAAGAAAATTTTTTACATATGAGAAAATTTATAAAATAATAATCCTGCGTTAAATTTTGCGAAAAATTTTTTTGAAATTTATATCTATATTTATCATTTTAAGCGCTTTTTATTCTAGAAATATTTTTATTATCACACACACACATTTTTTTAAGGAAAGGAATTCTAACACAGTTATAACCATGAATCCCAAACACTTAAACTGGAAAAGAGCTTGAAAGTATTTTATTCTAACATTTCTATTCAGAAATCTTAAATAATTCAAACATTTTTATTCAGAAATATTAATTTTATTTTTAAAATAATTTATTTCTAACGGTTATTATTGTTTATGTTTCAATTGCGTTATAAGGTACAGTTTTTCATCTTCTCAACAAACAAATTTGTAGCATCTGATGCCAATTGCGTTGGTGGCAAGAACGTGAAAATTAAGTTTCTTATCCGAATCCTGAATCAGATACATAGTTCCTGATATATTTGGAGTATTCAAGACATATTTTATTTAAACATATAAATTTTAAGTTTTTTTTTTTACTTTCCACTGTAAACAATGAACAATTTAAAAATATATGACGTTTGTTTGCAATAGGTTTCTGTCTGACTATTTGTGCTGAATATAAGGCCGTTAAACACACATTATAATATTATACCATGGTACAGACCAAGAAGTTGACACTCGTGTCCTATTTTGTAGAGTGCCGATCGTAAATATACGCATGTCAATTTTTCTTATCTCATTCATAGAAAAAAAATAGTTATTGAACATAGTTAATTCTGATTTTTATATTTTTTATTTTCCATTATTATTAATTAATATAAGTTACCTGTAAAACAATTATCAACAGGATTTTTGCAACAATGTTCAATGTCGACAGGATTTCTCATCATGAGAGAGCTCATGCTGGATCAATTATAGGACCCATTACTTTCCAGTCAGGGAATTAACATTTTACTCCACCAAGCCATCGTGACTTACAGGCATTTATGTTTGAAAATAAAAGTTTTTAGACAAGATGCATTTATAAGTCATCATAAAAATCTTAAAATTGCAACAAAAAATGTTGTTATTTTATAAATACGAAGAAAAAATGCACACTAGTTACGAATCCTATGACATTTATTTATATGGGGTCATTATCTTGTGCAACAACTTTGTGCAATCTTATGCGCGTCTTTTATTATATTTTATTGTACACACATTTTTACATAAAAATTATTAAGCATCCATATACCCAAAAACAAATTAAAAGTATTTTCGTTTTTACTTCTTCCAAATATTTGCATTGTATTTTTACGTTTATAATCATAAACATGACATAAATTTTTAAAGAAGAATGAGTTTTTTATTATTTTCGTTTAACTGTATTATTAACTGACGGTCGTATGGGAAGATGGGCATTAGTTTTCGCATTGTTCAAGATATTTATGTATAATTAACATGACTATATGGATGGTTGCTTTAGCTTTATGTCATTCTACGATGACTTGCAAAACTCAGATACGGATTTGCAGTTGGAAGCATAATTCGAACAATAACCACACTCACATGGGGATAATCAAAACCAGGAGCTTTTAAATTTAAGTTTAGAGCACGAACCATTTAGATGCGCTTTATCAAAAGTCACCTGGACGATATTGTTTTGAATATGTAACATGTCCCATTTTAATTATGCACATTATTATTACAATCAAAACAGTTTCTCACAGTTAAATTTTAATGTATCATAATGTTTCGGATTCGGTTTTAAAGAAAAATTTAGGAAATCACATGTACACACAATATTTATTTAAATTTGTATATTTTTACACAAGCAGATATCTTTTTACACAAGTATATATTAACTGATCTGAATTTATTGCAATATTATTTGTTATCTCTCACTAGATGTATTTTTCTTCACATTTCGCAAATGGGGAATAAGGTTCAGTTTCGGTGCGAAGTCAATGTCATCAACGATAATTTGGCTCTTATACTTCGAAATCAAAACATTTTTCATCAGATTCATATCCATCCACCCTGCTATCTCTTAAATTCATCGAAATCCACTTAATCGCATTACTGGCAATAAACCTCCCTCCAGATTAGATTTCGGTCAAAACACCCGGTTTGTGTGGGCACCGTTCACAGCTCCGTTCTGACCACTGCGAACCTTGGAGATATTCAATCATCGAAACACGACATCATTTGTTAAGTCCAACAGCGATAATCGTTAGGTGTGACAGACCTAGATAATTGCGCAATCTAATCTGCAAATAGAAACCCCATCACGTTCTGAAACAACCAGGGCGCTGCTACTAGTCCCACTCGAGGCTGCAAGTCACAGAATGACTAAATAGGCGCTTCACGCTGGTAATCGAGCAAATTAATTTTTTTTTCCCTCGCATCCCTTATAATGAAGCAGGAATTCAATTAACGAAAGCTTTGTTTTAAAAACTCACAACCGGAAGGATGGGCCAGCCGCACGAGAGCATTTCTGCGAATTTAGACAGCGGCTGTTGCTTTTTTTTTTGTTCTTTTACCGATGATTTATGGTCCTTTTTAGTTATACATAGCGCATCGCTAGGCATTTAGTTAAAATTGCTTCTTCACATGTTATTTTAGGTCTGCGTGTCTGTTAATATCAGATGTAAAATAACAGCTCATTGTCCACAGGAAGTTTATCTTGTCATTTGGACACAAAGAATAATTGTATGGGGACCAACAGTTTAAATTTGATTCTGAACCTCTAAAAACATTCAAGTTGGAGATCAGAATCGAACCCACAAACTACTTAAAGACAGGGCGTTTTCCTAGTTTGGCCATAAATCTTTGGATTTTATAAATAAGTTTGTAGATATCAATATTATTTCCTTTAAAAATAATTTTATTTATTGATATTTTTCGAAACTTAAATATACATTCGCATCATAACTGATTGATAGACTAGAGCTTTTCTGGTTGAAAAGTTCTTTGAAGGATAGATTTCGGGCTTCTATTTGTTGGTCTGTCAAAGTTTAGGAATTTTCCAGGTTTCCATCCTTGTAACACATGAATATGTTTCATTATCTATGGAAATCTCTCCAGGAAGGCAATTTAAGCAGTGGATATTAAAATGCTCCACACCAGTATTCGGTCATTAAGTTTTGAACTAGGTTGTATCAACGCTTTCTGGAACAAGTATCACTATAGCCTGATAGTGAAATCGTAGTCTTTGGAATAGAGGGTCAAGAGTTCAATTCCAACGATTCGGAGTTGTAAATATAAATGTCATTGTAAGATTATGCTTTCTGTAAGTTTATATGTTAGACTGGGTATTTGAAAGTTTGACGTGTTTTCTCCATGTATTCTTCAGCAATAATTCCGTTCAGGTGTCACTTAATAAGTAATTGAAATCAAAAACTTTATAATAGGCTTCTGTTTTTAGGATGTCCACAACAAGGTCTCAAACTTATCTGTTAAATACAATACAAATAATTTAAAATATCGATATTACGTGCAAAATATATGTTATACTATTATAATAACACGTTACAGATTGCAATAAAAAGTTCTTAATACTTTTATAACAAAATAATATTGTACTATAACTATAAAATATACAGGCAAAAAATATATTCGATTAACATATTTCCATTTATGCGTTTATTGTTGCTGCACTAGTATCCTTCCCTGTACTTGTACTTAGCACTGAGTTGGTTTCTACCACTTAGATAGAAGCAGCCAGGTAGAGTCTTTATAATTTTGAAAGAGAGACCAAGTAGAAGGCCCCAATACTTGGCCTGCCACTTCCTAGATATCTTTTTACGTGGATGACATTGCTACCAAGCCCAGTTTTACTGTGGCCTAGCCACCTTTAGCAAACACGAAGGACATTCGGTTAAGCCGGGGTTCGATCTCACTACCTTCCATTATGAGAACGACGCCCTAATCAACTAGGCCACCGCGGCCCCACTATGCGCTTGTTATAAAAATATTCTGAAAGGCAAAAACAGTGAAAATTAAATCGAAAAAAATGAAGTGCACAAAATTCAAACATAAAACAACTTTTTGGCATTCTTTCTGAAACAATCTGGAAACAAAACTTCAAGAAGTTTTTGAAATTAAAAGCAAGACAATTTTTTTTTGCCTGATATTCAATTCAGCATTCAAATAATGAATTAAAAATACCATTTTCTTTATATTCAGGATATTTTATATTCTGTCTATTAATTTGATTAATGGAGTAACTGCATCGGATATCAGATATCACATGCCACTAATTAATCTGGAATTTGATTATATTTTCCTCTGAGGATGAAGGCCATTTTCTTCGCAAAATCTATTACTAGTAATTGATATTTATTTAAAATATTATGAGCGATTACAAAATTGATGAATCAATATACAGTAAACGGGATTAAACACGTGAGCGTCACGCGCAATCTGTGAACTATCCGAAATGATTGAAATCAAGCAAAAAACAAAATTTAATTGTTTTAACAAAATAATTGAAAGGAAAAACCAGAAGTTTTTAAATAATTTTCTTTTTGAGGGAAATTATTTTATCATTTTACATATAACAAGTTGTATATGTTTCTATAGTATGAACACATTATTTATAAATACATCATTTTGATATCTTTCTGTTTTTAATAATTTTACAAGTTATCTATGATGGCCACGCATTCAATTGAGTGAATATTCGGGAATTTACTGGATCACCAAAAATAGATTTTTATAAATTCTCCCAAAAAGTATTCCATTTGTTTTTAAAATGTAACGTTAATTTATATTAACATGCCATCAAGCACTATATAATTAAAATTAAATAATTAAAAAATTATCGTTATGGTGCACGAAAAGCGACACACATATATTTATGAGCATGGAAAATTTTCCACCAAAGAAAAACAGCGTCGAGTTGGCATTATGTGATTCATCTCTGCCGCGCCATCTGGTGATAAATCGAGTCCATTGTTTCTGTTAATGCCTGACTTTTCGCACACACCCTATTGTGTGTGTGTGTGCGGTTTCCGAAAATAACCATTATCAGGTCCAGTTTGTGATAGTTTAGTGCTTCAAAGACATAAATAAAACATTAAATTGCTTTACAGGATGCTTAATCAGAATGTTTGATGTTTTTCAGCACGAAATGTGCTTTGATTACTTTGAAAACAGAACCAAAGTGAGAGTTATTTCAGCATTTTATTAGCCTTTTTTATTCTTTTGAGGAAATCAATCTTAACTTTTGGGGTATGCCAACATGCTTTTAATTAACATTTGCATTAAAGCACAGCTCATTTGACTTTTAAAGATAGTGTGTCATTTTTTATTTTTTTTCGTTTTATGATTTTGTAATTTAGTATCCTTTTTTATATGATTTACATGAAACTATATTTGTATGCAATTTTTATTCCGTTACCTGTCAGGTAACGGAATAAACCGAAGCAAATTATTAATGCTTTCACATTTAAACAAATGAAACGCAGAAAGTGCTCAGGATTTTTTTTTTGTGAATAAATTTGTTTTTTTATATTAGACACGAGCAATCCATAAACCATTGTTAAATTATAACAAGATAAAGCCTTCAATATGACGAATGCGATAATAACCCTTAGGAACAAATTTCTTCAATAACTCATTTTACTTTAGGGAATATAAATATCAATCCCAAACATGAAATATTCATTACAAGCAAGCGATGTTTGGTCCTCCAAAACGTCCTCTGATCCAAACAGCGAATACACATACAAAAAAACAAATGAAAATTGCAGGGTTGGTGTCCCCCAACAGCATAAATCAAGACTCCACGCAGCTAATTGTGTCCCCTCCATTGGATTCCGCATCAACTGTCGTTTCTGCGGATGACATGGGGACAAATTCCTGCTATCGGTAAAAAAAATCCGACGAATGAAAGTCCATCGATCGCCGGACGACAGCTGCAGACGATGTCGCCCATATTTAGGGATTTAACAGAGGGGACTTCCCAAGAAATGCCTCCAATCGATCTGACCTCGTCGCTGAACCATCCTGTCAAGAAGCTTCCCTCCCCCCCCCTCCCCCACTTATCTACGAGAGTTCTTTGTTTTCGCACAAAATGTCAAATTAAATTTGTCTTTTAAAAGAAAAACTCTTATTTATCCTACTTTTAGTGTCGTAAGTAAAATTAGACGAAATAAGAAAAAAAAATGATTGATTTGAAAATATTTAGATATTAGTTTTATTATTGATAATTATTGTCGCTTGGCAAAATTATTTCACATGTTTAAATTATAATAGAAATATTTAAAACGGGGGAAATATTAGCGTATGATTAATTTATTACAAACAGAACCATAATGAGGATACTTAGTTGCTGTGGAAGGTCAGTTCTTTAATCTAATGACTACCGAAATATGGGAGATCTACTTAACGCCCCAGAATGCACGTCTGTTAATGTGAGTGCTTGAGAGTTTTCAAAGTTTTCATTAGTACGGCACATGAATACAGCCCACTGTTATGAAGGGACCTTCCAGAAGACAATTTAGAGAAAGCATCCATTAGGCTAGATACTGCACGTTGTCAAAAACTTCTAAATGAATTTTATTAATAGTTTAACAGTGGACCATAATTAATTTTTTTTAATTAAAATGTAATCGACATGAACTTTAAATATAAATATGGCTCAGTATCACTGTGTCTGTGTGTTTTCACTTCTTATCTAACTTAATCCTCTATAGAAATTTAAAGGGGCGGATGCCAACTCCGCAATACTTAACGTCGGGTCTAAATTATAAAACTGTTAGTAATATTTAGCGGCTGCTCTCGGTAGAATGCAACACAGTATTCTATTTCGTAAGAAAAGGAACTTGGAAAATTCTCTAGCACTTATCCCGATAAAGAAAAAGGCAGAAATGTTGTTGTGTTTTGCTTATGACAGTTGGACAAGTCAAGCTCGCTTGGCTTTGCGAATTTAAGTCAATAGGGAGAGTCTTTCGTTTTAATCAGAGCACCACGAGGGTAAAAGTACGGCTTTGATCTTTTTTAAAATCCTCCGATAGATGGCAGCACCAGAGGTTCCACTCCTTCAATTTTGACACTGATCTGAAGGGGGAATAAATTTTCTCCATATCATTGTACCCATGATAACTGCTCAATGACCGACCACAGGACTTTCGTTTCCACAGATTTAACGAGCACGTATATCGCGTGTACTCAGTGGGTCTTTGAAGGCATTGAGAATCGAACCCCGCCGTTCCGGATGGAAGGCCGATAGTTTAATCACTGAGCTACTACGGGACAAAATACGGAAATAAAACAGCAATATCCAACACCCGTTGATTATCAATCGCGGGGGATCGAACTCAAGACCTACCACTCGGAAAATAATGACCCTACCATCCGATCGCTGAAGCTCTCTTACTTATGTTTCTTCAATTAAAGTCATTCTACTAATCACGTTCTTAATATAAAATTAATTAAAGAAAATAAGCATCCAATAAATAAATCCGCTCCACGGAATCATAATCAATAACGAAGCAGAATGATTATTTCTCGAATATTAAATAATAACAATAAATACCCTCATTACTTTTATGAAAATGAACAATAAGTAACGTTTTAGGCTAAATTAAATTTACTCTGGGAGACGTTTTAATCTTACTTCACTCAACTAATAGACCAGTGCATGCGAGAGCTCTTCCGAGAACAGACTTCTAACGAGCTACGCATGTTGAAGGAAAAGAAAAAAAAAAAGGCCTTTCCACTTATCTCCAGTAAACAAACAAACGCACTCCATGCGAACCCCTAATCAGCAGTTAATCAAACTCTCAAGCCCAGGAATGCCTTGTATGGGGTCGTTAAGTGGATGGCAGGCAAAATCTTGTTACAGAGAGCCCCTCTCTAATGATGGGCGTCATTAAAAACTGATCCACAAAAAAAAAAAAGAACCATAAAGAGCGTTTGTTATTGTTGGAGGCCTTAATGATTACTGAAAGAAGCGCTGCTGAAAAACAAATGAAGAGAGCTCAAAAATGCATCACCAAAAATATGATCAAGAATTGGCATAAATCGCCAATAAATAGTAAAAATTATCGCATTCAAAGATACAGACGCTACAAGTTGTTCTGTTAATTTTTTTTTTTAAACATAGGAATGACTAAGTTTGATAAGCAATTAAAAATGATTCCTACCATCTAAATAAAACTTTGTCATATCTAATTGAAAAATGAATTATTAATTTAAAGTAAAAAATTACCTTAAATGACATTTTACTATATATTAACAAAAAATACACTTTTCTCGATCGTTAATAACGTCACAAAAAAATTCACATTTGCTAGATCATAAACATGTAAAAGCTACAATTAGTTAAATTTCTTTTATTTAAAAATGAAAATTTAATAACGAAAAGTAAATAAAAAAAACTTAAAAGATAAAAATAATAATTACAATTCTTTCTATCTTAAAATTTATCACATTTCTTGAAAAAAAAAAAAAAAAAACCAAACCAAACCAATAAAAAAAAAGTAAATATTAAAAAATGGAAATTAGCTTTTTAAACCTGTGAATGTGTTCAAAACATTTATTTCTGCTGGATACAATAAATCAAACTAATAATAATTTTTGAGAGATAAAATGCTATATTTTTATTAATTTAAAATATATTATAATCAAATTAATAGAACTCTGAACAATAATTCAAAGTTGTACCGATATAAACGGACTTAAAAAATATATCGTCAGAAACTTGATGACGAATTAATAAAAATGCCAAAAAAACATACTCCTTTTTTCAACTTTAAGTGCGTCTGAAGGTTATAATTTATTTATTTCGAATGTCCCACTTAGAACTGATTATAAATTTGATGAGCCTCAAAATAATAAAAATTTTTATTAACTTGAATCAAAGTTTATAAATAATTTTAAAGAAAATTATTTATATTTATTCTCAAAATTTAGATAATTATTAAAAAGGAGAAAAATGTCATAATAATATATCTGCCATAAAATTGCTACATTCTCAATCATAAATGTAATAGATACTACATTTTTGTTAAAATTTTTTTTCATTGCAAATCTGATAAGAAGTTAAAAAAATAATAAAAATCTTATGAACAAAAAAAATAAAAAAATATGGAATTTTATTCTAAAAATATTTTAAAAAAAAAAAAAAAAAGTAAAAATGATCGAAATTTACTTGCTATTAAATTATGTTTTAAAAACATTTATGTCGGCTATATTCCATGAAAAAAAAAAGAACAAACTTTTCAAAAATACAATCTTATATTTTCATTTATTAATATATGTAATACTCAAATGAATAAAGTTCTGATTAATAATTCAAAGTTATTTTCCGATATAAAATGTTATAAAAATATTGTAGATAATAACAAATATATAAGAACCTACAATTTATTGACTTTTTACTTTAGAAAAAATTTCAAGTTTGATAAGAAATTAAAAAAAAATAATAACTATTCATATTATCCGAATCAAAATTTATAATTTTTTTATTGAAAAAAAAGAGCAAAAATTTGTCATAAAATTTTCTTGTAAGTCGGTTACTTTGTACAAGCCCAAATTTCCGCTAAATATAATCCATCAAAAAGAATAAATTTTTCGGAAATCTAATCCTGCATTTTTATTCATTAAAATATATGATCCTTAAACTAATAGAGCTTTGGCCAATAATTCAAACTCATTTTTCCGATATAGGTTTTATATCAAATCAAAATAGTTTCCGGTTACCGTGTATCAAAAAAAAAAAAAAAAAAAAAAAAAAAAAATAACTAAAAAGAATTAAGCTCCATTTCAAAAGAAAGCATTCGGAAATAAATTCTCCATAAAATATTAGAAATAGTTTCGGAAATTATAATCTACATTCTGTTTTATTGAGATGTATTTCTTTCCCAATATTTAAATCAATTGCTTCAACATTTCAGGTTTTCTTTTTATATGGCATCTTGCCAAGCGATGAAATGATCTCCAAGCGGCAGTATAATTTTCGTATTGCGTTAAATATGCTCACTGTTCTCAAACAACGCAGCGTTCATAAGATATTCTAAATTAAACACCTCGCTTTTATATCGGAATTTTTTTTTTATTGGATTGTAGATTTTCTAAATGATGTATTGTGAAAAACCACAGATTTTCTATTATTAAAGATTTCTCATCGCGAATATTTTTTTTAAATTCGAAATCTTTATGATAAAGAGCAAGCTATATTTTAAAACTATCTGAACTTAATTTATGTTAAAATGATGAAAACATAATTATTTTTTATAGAATTTACATTATTTTAGCATCACATTAATCTTATTATAAGGTGCGAAAGCTTGGCCTTAAGAAATGATCTGTTTATAGTTATGAATTTACTTTTTTCATATGAAGACTGATTTTACCCACAACTTAAAATAAGATTCCAAGTGATTTCATAAATTTCCGTCTAAATATGGAATCAAACCCATGAAACGTTGCAATAAAGTTTAGTCATTCATTTGCCAGATCAATTTGAAATGGCACTGTTCTTGTGATTTGAAGATAAGAGGATTCGATACAAGATCCAGACGAAGGTAGACCATTTGCGAAAAAGTCTATACAAATTATAAATTCAAAAGGGTTCAATGTCCTTTCACTGGAGTAAAGTGCCGATGAAAGCGCAGTAGTCAACTTCGTCACTCGATCGTACATCAAAACAACGGAGTATTTTTTTGTTTAGGGTATTTAGTTGGTAAAAATAGGCAGTGAGATACGGATCTTTAACGTATCACTCATTAAAATATTTGGAAATTATTCATTATACAATAAAAAAGGAAGAGAATATTTTTTAATGATGCCAATTTTTTTCCGGTAATATAAACATTTAGCATTTTGAACTGAGAGCCATAATAAGATTATAACTCAAATAAAAATATCTTAAGACTGAATTTAATAACCTCCGCAACAAAGAAATAAAATTATTAAAGCATACTGTTTACATAACAATAATGTATACTTCGAAAATATTCTCTTATCTAAATAATAAGCAATCCACTATTTATCTTCTCAGATTTAATTAACATATTGTTTGTTTTCCAAAAGGAAAACTTCAAAAGCAGCTCTCTAATCCTTTTTTAATACATCAACTAAAACAAATAAATTAGCCCTATCATAAAATGTGCTAATAATATTTTATTCTGACGAGAAATACTTGATTGTAAAATACTGATTCTAAAAATTATTTACTTATTCTGAGCTGGAAATGGTAGATGAGCAATTTCGTTGGATAAATTTGTATTCATTAGTTTTGTTTTGTGTTACATGTTTCAAATAATCCAAATTTTAATAAGACTATCGAATTTGTTATGAACACTATTGTTATTAATGAATGCAGATGGCCATATAGATTTACGAATGTTTATGTATCTTTATACCATTAGAGTAACAATTGAAAAACTAAAAATAACCAAATATGCTTGCGTCACCATCAAATAAAATGGTATTTTCTTTCGAAATATAATTTTTTAAGTTAATGCGAAATGCAGCATTATTATCTTAAAGGCTTTTGACATTTTATAAGCATTTTTAAAAATTGATAAAATTGAAGTTATTTGCCATATTATTAAGCGCACTTTTACGTTTTGCAAATCAAAATTATGAGGATTATTAATTACTATTGAAAAATCGTTTTGTTTATAAATAAATACATTTGATTTTTCAAAAAATACGTCGACAACTTTAATAAAAAAATTAAACATGATTAATATAAAAAAAATTAAACATGATTAATAAAATTAAACATGATTTTCATAATTCTTTGTTTAAAAAAATGTATTCATATATTTAGTACTGTGCCAAAAATTCACCTTAGTATTTACAATAATTTTTAGAAAAATCGTATACATAAATTCTTAAAATGCAAAATGAGAATTATAGTTTTATTGTTCACTGTGCTAATTTTGAGTTTTAAAGGGGCTTTATATCAATTTTAATTAAAATTAATGATAACCTCGTTCAAAAATAGAGGATTATTTACACCTAAAAGCTCAAATTTTTAATAATTTTTTTTCAGTTTTTGTATTTTTTTTGCATAATTTTAATGAACTTTCGCAATTGTTTGCATTATATATATATGTATATTGATGTTTTTTTTTTTTTTAATACTTAAATAACTCGTGCGCGCAGTGTAGTTTTGATTTAAAATGAATAAAACGTATATCACAAAGAGAAGAATCTTAATTTCTTCATAAAACCGTGTTCATTAAACGCTCTTCGTTTAAAATTTTAAAATAGGTTTTTTAATTTTTTTTAAATAAATAAGAATCAATTTCATTTATGTTTTATTTAAATTATTTTTATACGTGTTTTATATGCTGTTATTTATTATAAGGAAAACTTTGAAAACGTGTGATTTCTTTAACATCTAAAATAATACTATATACAGAAATAGAAAATTAGCTTAAAGCATTGCTTAACAGAGCTGCAATATAAATAAGAACTCTTATATCCACGAAAATAATCAAATCATCAAGATGTATTCCGAATCATAAAAAAAATAAGATAATGTGTTAGTTGAACGATTTGTGTTCTCCATCTACAGATATGTTGGATGCCGAACTACAGGAATTTATAGACCGAATCGATGCCTTATTGCAACAATAGGAATCCTTACATTTTGAGAATGCTAATAATAGTGAGGAACAAGGAGAAGCCAATCGCGTGTGCGAATAAACAGTTCATCACTCCATCAAACTGCGAAGAGGCAATATGCAAGCATTGAGGCAATATTGCATCGAAGCAAGTAAGGCCTTTAAAATAATATTTTAATAACTTCGAAACAAAAGGAAAACGCTTTAAGTGATGTAGCACTTGATTAATATATATATTACAATTCGAATATCCCGTTTCGAAATAGTTAAACAAAGTGGTACGTAAAGAAAAGAATAAAAAACATATTTAAATAATTTTGAAGTAAAGAAAATGTTTTAAATGACTTTCTACATTAACAATATGTAACTTTGAATTGAAATATATATATAGCTTCTAAATAATTATGTATGATAAAGAAAACAGATAAAAAATACATCTTAATAATTTTTAATTAAAAATGAAGCATTTTCTAAATTACATTGATTACAATAATATGCAAATGTACTTTTTATTATTATTCGAATGAAATATTTTAAACAATTAAATCAACATACGAAAAGTGAAAACAATCTTACTTAAATATAGTAAGACAATTATATTTTATTCGAAATTTCTGATTGAAAACAAAAAATTTATTCGGGAACCCTAACATTTTATCATCATCAAATCAGCACAACCTTGCCTATAATATGCTATTTTAGGAATAGAAATATTAGGATAGAACTTCGATTTTAAATTTAAAAAATGAATTATTTTACTAAACAAAATTTTTTAATAAAAATAATTAGATGTTACGTTTTACAGTTGTGTAATAATTTTAATGTTCCATATACAGTTTAGAATTGTGATAGAAAAATCAGTGAATCCTAAGAGTAATGAGTAGAAAATTAAATCTCTAGTTCTAAAATGATTAGAAAATTAAATCTCTTGGTCTAAAATAATTAGCAAATTAAATCTCTAGGATTAAAATTTTTAGAAATTTAAATCTCTAGGACTAAAATAATTAGAAAATTAAATCTCTAGCTCTAAAATGATTAGAAAATTATATCTCTAGGTCTAAAATGATTAGAAAATTAAATCTCTAGGTCTAAAATGATTAGAAAATTAAATCTCTAGGTCTAAAATGATTAGAAAATTAAATCTCTAGGTCTAAAATAATTAGCAAATTAAATCTCTAGGTCTAAAATGATTAGAAAATTAAATCTCTGGGTCAAAAATAATTAGCAAATTAAATCTCTAGGTCTAAAATGATTAGAAAGTGTTTGTTGTATTACACCTTTCTTCAACAAATAAGAAATTTAACGTTTATAGTTTGGACTGATTTTACATTAGTCCTAACTGTGATCGCTCTAAATCTCACAGTAATGTAATAAAATATAGTAGGAATGTGCGGACATTTTTCTAGTAATGTAATAAAATAACAAGAGAATTAATTTCAAATAATAATCGCATATCACCTGACTAGCCTCAGATAAGAAATATATGTTAAAATGAAATAACGAGAATCACCGATTTTTCAATAAAAATTCATTAAAAATTTTGCGAAATCATCGATGACAATGAAAAAGATTGATGATAAATAAAAAAAAAAGCAAATTGTTTTCATCACCCTTGTATTACTTTACAAAAATCACTGTAAGCTACCTAATGTTCAGATTTTTAACAGCTATAAATAAATCACAGAATAAAGTTTAATCAACTTTTAGTTTTTCATTCGTTTCCTACATACATTGGGAGATAAAATTTCTCTTACAATGTGCCATGATTTTACAACAGGAGACAAATTAAAAAAATAAGTCACAAGTTAAATTTTCTAAAAATTTACTACAATTGTTTACTATATTGTGAGTTTTATAGACGTTGTCATTTACAGAATTCCTATTTTTTACCATTAGGAAAAATAAAGAAATAAATTACAAGATAAAATTCGATTTTTTACGACGTTGCTTTCTCGCTGCTTTTTACTACAATGATCTTATTCATTTATTATATTTTACGATATTCATATTTCTAATTTAATTTGTTTTTACACTTTTCCGTTAGGGGACGTGGTGGTTAGGGCGTCTTTCTCATCAACAAAACGTAGTAAATTTGAATTCCGGCTTAATCCGGAAGATCCGTTATATTCGCTAATCATGGCTGGGGCACGTTAAAATTGAGTGGGGTCGTAATGTCCTCCAAGTGAAATGATACCTCTGGGTAGGAAGCCAAGTATTGGGAGTCTTCTGCTTGCTTCTTGCTTCAAAATCACGAGTATTCTACCCGACTGCTTCTATTTAACTGGCAGAGCCCAACACAGAGCAAGCTACAGCGAAGTATGCTGGTGCAACAGCAATTTTTCTTTATGGCTCAGTGAACAAAATATATATTTTGAACCAAAAATATTTCAGTCTTGTGTCCTTATGATTACATAATTGAAAACATACTGCTGAAAATGTTGTCAAAATCTTCTTTTTAGTAAATTTCCACGTTAGCTCATGTAAGCAAGAATGCAACAAAAGTTCATTGCGGGCAATTCTTGAGATTTATAACATGTTACATATTCAGCATAAAATAAAGTACTTTTGTAGTCTTATTCACACTTATGAACAGCAAGTTAGAGTTTTCATAGTGCAGATTCCGTTTACCATGAGAATACGATTTATTATTTGAAAAAAAAAATCTTTCAGGTGGCAATACATTTAAGATTTTCTAAAATATATATCAACAAACCGCATTTTCTCTGCTACAAGTAATCCCAGATGCATAGTAAATATAAATCAAAATGAAAAGGACAACAAATGTAACTTTGTCGGGCTTTTAAATACTCAGTTTCCGGTCAAAATAGCTGAATGATTAGTGCATTAACCTTCGATTTGCGGGTAACATCACCATGCCTTAGTTGTAAATATTTGTTGTGATTGTCGTTCAGAATACACTTTAAGAGCTGTGGTCCCGGTCGAATTATCTTTCGTAAGCAAAACAATGATTGTTGAGAAACAGACAAACCAAACCAGCATGCTTCACACATGGCGTACGATAAACAACCTGAAATAGTAAACCATTTTGGTGCTTTAAAGTAAACTAACGAAATACTAAGCACTTGAATCTCAAGTCTTGTTAATATAAACAACATCACTCGATTAAGCTTTCGTAAAAAATAAAAACAGTTAAAAAGGAAAAGACTGCTACTTCCGACTTTTTATTTAATACAAGTAAAGAACATTTAAAAGAACGGGCGAATGGTTTGCGAACTGCAACCGTTCCAAATGCTCCACAGAAACTGAGAGAGTAAAGAGCTTCATTAAGGACTAAGACTGGAAGACGGAGGGTTTTCTCCCCGCAGTTGCGACTGCCGCCGACCCCTTTTCAGCTCGGGACTCGAAGACAAACGAGGGATATTAATAAAGGATCCTTTTCTCGATCGATCACCCTCCCCGTTCGTTCGCCCCGCCGCACTTAGAAAAAAGAAAAAAAAAAAAAGCTCCCTTTAATACCGAATTTTTGTTTACTTTTCGTCCTTTTATTTTACAGATCGTTTGGGGGTGGAAGAGAAAACGGCCGAAGCCAACGGAACGAAAATATCACTATTGGGAGTGAGATAAAAATTAATTCGTTTATTCGCGGCTCTGTTGAAAAAGGAGAAAGACTGCAGAAATAGTTTGGCCATTTTTCGAATACTGAAACAAATAGATACTAAGTTACACAAAATAAACGTTTAAAAAGAGATGTTTTGTTTCAGATTAATTATGATTCATTTAAAAATATAAATACTCCTAGGGGCAATTTTACATTATATGCATTATAACTACATAGAGTAAAATGTCAGTATTTGTTTACAGTGGACGTATCGAATTTAAGAACCAAATGTTTAATATTTTTCTTGACCGGTTTGTTAGTATTTAAATATTAAAATTTAATTTTACTAAAATATATACATTTATGCATTAATAATGCAGTTATTTTTAACATATGTGAAACTAGTAGCATAAAGACAGTTCTAGCTCAATGTAAAAAGTGAAGTGGCATAGAAAGATTTTTATCGTATTTTTGCAGTAAATTATTATTATAACCATTATAATCATTCCATGTCTTCAATCATTTAAGAAAATATTAAGAAAATACTATTTTTAAATCATTATTCGTGTAAACTAGTATGTGATTTTCAACAATCACATATGACCAAATTATAAATACAAAATTTTATATTTTCAAATAAAAATTTTTTACGATGTCATAAAATATTTTATTCAATGTCAATGAGCCTAAACAGCAAAAACTGTAATTTTGCGATATCCTATTTGAGTGTAGACATCAAGTAGTTTGCAAATTATAAAATTTTACTCATACCTATAGAATATTTTTAACTTTATATAAATAAATTGATTGATATATATTCCATTCGATGGCACATAAGTATATAATTTTGCAATATAATTGGACATCTTAAAATTGCTTTTTTTACAGAAAAAAAATATTGCATAATTTTTCTGTGATACTTTATGTACATAAAATCATATACATTTTTGTAATATCGAAGTGGAAATTATTATAAAATCGAAGGGGACATTTACTTTCAAATGATAATTTCTAGAAAATATATTTTAAGATGAATTCGTTCTCATGAAATCAAGACCTACGTATGTTTTTACTGTGTATTTATTTAGTTGATTTTTAACGGGGACTAAAAATAATTTTAGAACTTGGATTGCTGTATAAATTTAGAATAAGCATCTAGATGCTAAATTGATGCCAAATGGGGGTGGACGGAATAAGGTATTAAATATAATAATCGTTATATGACTTGAAGACAATGATAATTCGTTTGAAATAGTTGGTAAATCATCCATCCGCACTAATCTGGTTTTAAACGTAAGTTGATAAAATAATCTCTTTTACTGACCCTTTGGAAAAAGTCCCGATTTAAAACATGCAAAATTAAAGAATAAAAACAAAATAATTGTTATTTTAGCAATAAACAAATATGTATAGATATATATATATATTCCATAGATCACTATATTTCTCTGAGAGTTTTATAATTCACAATTCGTTCAATAATGTTTACCGAATGTCTACTATATCGCGAAGCTACAGTTATACATCCACGAATAATTCTTAGAACCTAGATCGAATCGCTTGGACTCCATTTATTTTATTAAATTTAATGGATAAAATATAAGTATTTACAAATAAATTGGTCTGTACGAATTGTGACACTGTATAAAACTCGAAAGCATTTGTGCGTTGATAGATATTTCAGAAATAACATTTAGAATCCATTTATTTAATTAAATATGTCGGAGAAAAATAATTTATTAAAAAGAATGTCTTCACAATTATAACGATAGGATTGGGGTGAAACATATTTGTGCGATTATTTTCAAATTTTAGACACCGCTATCGCGATTTCTCGAATGAAATGTGAGATATATTTCCCTGTATTAAAATGATTCTGGTGCGACACCCATTTACAGCCAATAGATATCAATATATTTTCGCGTGAAATAAAACATTTTTTATCGATTTTTTTTTATTTATTCTGCACAGTTTGTCATAAGAGAATAAGTGCAAAATATTATCGCAATATTTTCAATATTGTACAATATTTTCAGAGGGCTCTATCTCGAATGCAATATAAGATGTACCTTCTTTCATTGGTTATGATGGACGAAAACGAACCATTCCAATTGCTTCCACTAGTGACCAATAGGATTTCGCATGTTCACTTGTTACAAGGGGAAAATTAGAGAAATTATTTACATAATAATAAACTGGTCCAGATATAGAATTTTTTACAAAAGATTAGGTGCGGAACATTTGGCCAATATTTTCAAACATTCGGATGCAATATAAGATACGATCTGGTTGCATTGAAAAAAGTCAGAGGAGTGTCGACCATTCCCATCCAAAATGTTTCCGCACGAAAGAAAGTTGCTCTCTCCGAAAAGAAAATTGGATTCCGCCATCAGAGCGAGCAGAGAGAATGGCAATAAAGTCATCAGTAGAGGGAATGAATGCCTCCATTTTTATGGAGGCGTGGGTGCTGGAAGGATTAAAAGCACGCTCACGAAAGCCAAATTCGACATAAAACCGTCAAATCACGTCCACCGTTTTGCAAGGGAAAGTGCTCCATGCGTCCGGCGTAAATAAATAATGACGGCGGCTTGCAACAGCCGTTTCCAAGAAAGAACTTTATCAAAAGGAACAATAAAGAGGCCCCAGAAATGGACGCCAAACGAGAAGGTTCAATAAATTTCGTTAACGTCTTGAGCTCCCATGAGGGAAGGATTATTTATGCAGCCTACCCTCGTTGGGAGAAACAGTTTGAATAAAAACAACACGCTTCTCCCATATTTTGATAACGTTCTTTTGTCTTTCCAAAGAACATTAAGAAATTTCCATTGATTAAAGGATTAAGACCGTGTAAGCAATTTTCAGTTAGCAAGAAAACGATTGAACTAAATCTTTTATATTTAAACAGTTAAGTTGATTTGGAGATGTGCGGTCAATCTCTAAAATACAAACGTTAATTAGACTGAGAATTAACGATGAAAACGAATTGAGATAAACGGAAAACAGTACCAGAAATGGAAGTCAATTTATGAAATGTTGAACTGAAAGCCAGAACACTATTCAACAATCTAAAATGATGACTTACATAATTCACATTTTAAAATAAACAGTTATGTATTAGTATCGCAACGCACAGATTTATGATTATCAGTATTTATGCACTTGCATCACAATAATAACCCAGAATGTGTTATAAATTACGTTCAGCGTGTATCAATCTTCACAAAATACTCAAAACCAACTTATTAAATGTAAGACTGCAACTGTATTTCTGCCAACAAATTCAAACTGAAATCAACCGGATGGATTGGCAAAATTCTTATCGTTTCATGTGCGCAAACTATCCGAGTAAGATCTTCAATATGATGCATTTCAATTAATTTGATATCAATTTTATCATTTGGAATAGATATTGGGTGAAAATTCATATTTATTGCTTTATCGGATAAAATTTAAGAAGTTTTGTGCGCAGACAGATAGCCGTTTAAATATATAACACCAAAAATGATTCGTCTTAGAAAATTGATTTAACCGCAAAACACATTTAAATCGCGCAAAATATCGTGTTTCGAAACAAAAGACTAAATAAAGCGTCGGAAGACAGAAATAAATATTCACCAATTCACTGTGCTTGACACTATGATTTTCTAGGCGATTTTTACTCATAACTTAAAAAATGTTAGGTTTCTAGTTTGTTTCACTAAAGATATGCACGCACGATGTATGAAGTTGACGAATAAATTTAATGATTAAAAATATTCTGACACACCGAAAAGGAAGTAGTTTTTGAAATTTTAAAAGAAATTAATCCTCATTTCGACGCAAAAATCAATGAAAATGCCACGAAAGAAAAATCCCGTGTATCTTAAAGATTTTTCAAGTAATGTTACAATATTCAAATATTACTGACAGTTCAGCCTTAAAAAATTT
This sequence comes from Latrodectus elegans, assembly GCA_030067965.1. Taxonomy (NCBI): domain Eukaryota; kingdom Metazoa; phylum Arthropoda; class Arachnida; order Araneae; family Theridiidae; genus Latrodectus; species Latrodectus elegans. Next base: position 63,064,487 of record CM057816.1, read on the forward strand.
ATTGCACCATCAATTGTTATTCAGAAAAAACTGAGTCAATTGCAAAATATTGCGCTTCAATACAAGATTGGCTCTAAAAGTTATGAGAAAAACTGAGTTAAGAACGTAAAACATTGCGTTTCAATAAAGAAAAACTTCGATACCAAATAACATATTTCCATGGTGTATATTTGTCACAGATAATGAACAAAAGCAAAATGATATATTGCTTTTATCCTGTTAAAAATACGTATTTATTTTTAATTCTTTCCTTAATAAATCTTTTAGCTCTTTATTCTGAAAAAAGTGGAACTGTCTCCCTGTAAGATCTCTCACAATGTGCGTAATTCTAAGCTTTTAAGTTGCAATGAGATAATCAGAAATGTCTGAATTACTCTTTAACAATGAGTGTAATTCTAAGCTTATAATTTGAATCCTCAATAAGAAATGTGTCGGATAAGCACAATTTTTGCTTAGTCAGAAAAATAAGCATATTTTAAAATCATATGCATTTTAAACTTTATCATGTAAGCCCATACCGAAGATAATTTCCGCAAGAAAATATTCAATTACTTACAGCAAAAAAACCATTTCCAATTTTATACAGATCTTATTTCCAATAAGAAACTTTTTGCAAACTTACACCTATTGTTATTCTTGAGGAAAGAAATATTTATAAAATCATTTTTGTAAATTACTTTGTCGCATTTACAAAACGTGACTCAATAGCCTCTAAATATAATTGTTGCAGAAATCTGAATAATATATGACTAACATTTCTTTCAATTTATATAAATGACATCTTTTTTAAAAGTTTATTTTAAAAATTTGATATATTTTAAAACTAAATGTTACAATTAATGCAACATTATATCATTTTTCCGGTACCGAATCAATGTTGATGGGATTAAAAATTTAAATAAATGTAAGTTACACAGACAAATTAAGTATTAGTTTATAGTTTGTTTTTCATAAACTTTGAAGGCCAAATAATGATTTACATTATCTTGTTTTTATTTTAATTTAACACACAGAATATTATATAAATGACGATATATGGCAATTTTTTTCATTCGGACTATAATCTCTATTTTCTCTCTCTGATTTCAACCAAAATAAAAATTATTTCGTATTATTTATTTAAATCGGCCAATATTTTTTTTTGTTTGGCAAATTTATATTTAGCAACTCACAGACAATTAATTGCATTTTCTATTCGCTGCTCACTGGGAAAACGAACCTCACTTACAAGCAATACATAGCGTTCCTACCACCGCGCGGCGTATTCAGTGTTTGTTCAAACTTTCCTTTTTTAACAAAGTATAAAAAGTACGGAAAACACATCACGAAAGTCACAACAGCGATGAGCTCTTGATCCGCCCATTTTCGAACGCGCCTGAAATGAAATGACGAATAGCAGCTACTCACCCATTCCTCGAGTTAGTAGGGTAATCCGTGAAGTGAAGGTCTTGAGAGAGAGTCGGGCCGTTAATCCACAAGAGCAGAAGCGGCACGATACGACCATGGAGAGCACAGAGGAACAACTGATGGAGATCTCGAATACAAACTGGATTTTTTGGTGTTCCCCACTCAACCGATTTCCACCGCTTGCCCCTGCGCATGCGCTGGACAGAGAGGATGGGTCCACTGGGATGAGGAGGTGATTCTGGTTTTGGTTTCCTGAAGAGTAGGAGCGGCGAGAAGTTTGTTTTGGTTCGGTCGCTCATTTCTTTGAGTTGGGCCCTCGAAATGCAGGGTGAAAATGAAACGCGATTTCTGGAAGAAGCATATCGGTTTTTTTTCCTTGTTTGTTTTCCAGTGTAAATGTTTTGCCAAGTTCCTCGTCGAGTTTAGATGTGTTTATGAGCTTTGAAAACTAGTGGACAGTTTGTCCCCGAACCTTTATTTATTTATTTATATTTTATTCGAATTGGGTATCAGTGAGCGGAGAAATATATAAAATTGTTATGGATTAAAATACCTATTTTTGGATTAATATGTTTGCTTTAAAACGTAAGTTTAATTGATAATTTATAATTGGTGAAATTTATTTTTTGGAAAAATTTCATAAGAATTTCTTTTATTATTTTTTTACTGTAAGTGCCTACCATTAATCTAAACCTCTTTTCTTCTACTGTCTTTAGAATGAAAAAACTATTCGTGAAATACTTAAAAAATTTATAAATTTTTAATTATTTAATTTTTTTTCATTTAATTCGAGATAGGGGTGATTTCCTATTAGTATAGATTCATGCAACATATAATTAATTTATTTTACTAGGAACTACAATTTTACTAGAAATTTTCTTAAATAAGACTTCTCCCTTTGTTTTTATAACAAGTTTCAATGTTAAGTGAGCTCTTATCAGCTAAAGATCGTAAGATACTATTCGCCAGGAAATTTTTATAGAATTTGGCGGGATTTAATTCTTTTAATGGAGGAAAAATGTAAAATTCTAAAGCTCATGTCCCCGACTTCATCGTGGAATAGTGGTAAGGTATCGCTTTTCGAAGTATAAAGTCCCCAATTAAATTCAAACTCAGTTGAACAACGAGAGATCAATATTGCACATGTACATGCATATCTGTTTGAATAGGTATCTAGGAGTTTTCCTGGTTTCCACATTTGTGACACGTGAGTATGGCCCACTATTTAAAAAATGCTTATGGAGCCAATTTACTCAATGGTTGTTAAAATACCTAAAAACGGATATCGGCCGTTAGATTGACCACTTCACTCTGTCAAAGCTCCTATTCCAGATAATCACCTTGACTTAGAGACATAATCACACTTTTCGAACCATGTCCAACGTCAATTCCAGACATTGTTGAATATACATAGAGGTTCAAGCGAGAATTGGCTGTACCATAAGGTTAATGGGTTTGGAATGCTCGTCTAATCATCGGAATCTCGTAATTTCATGGTAACATGACGAAGTAACTCTTTTTTCTACGTCCACGCCACCAGAGGAAGGACTTTGGACGTCACAAATTAACGTCGCCAACCCACGGAGCTCCAGCAGCCCAATGAGGTCATTGTTGAACAGCAGGAGACAGGTGTTACGTTCCTGTTTCTCGGATGTATGTTTTTCGAGGTGGGAGCTTGGGATTTTTCCGAGTTTTGTCTATGGTGATGTGTAAATGCAACCTACTATCAACGAAAAATGAGCTCTGAAAGCTATGATATGCAAAGCATATTAAAAATTATTATTTCAAGTTTTTCTTATTAGGCTGTACGGTGACAAATCGTTCTTCCCAACTGATTTACGTGAGAAAAACAGAAAAACAACATCTATCTCCAATAATTTAGAATTTGCTGGTATTGAATCCATTATTTAATTCTCAAAAGAATGTAATCATACCATTAAGCCACAGTGAACCCGTTTAAAAATTCTCTTACATATTCTCTTATTAATTCTATTTTTCTTTACGTTTTAAGATGAGGTCAACAAATCACAAAACTAATTCGGTAATGTGACGGGCTAATTTTCTGATCTGATGGGGAACATTTCTGCCTTACTAGGAAACAAACTAGGCTGTTAACCTCTCTCTAGTCCGTCAGAACAATTTTAAAACGCAATATTATCTATCCTAGAGATATTTGCAGCCAATATTAGTGATTATCCTGCAATTTTTGATTTGCATTCTGGATAACTCTTTTTTACTGGCTCCAGAAAAGTTAAAATTTCTTGCTACGCTTTAATATTCATACATTGCTTACGATAAATTCTATAAGATTACAAATTATCATCAAGCAAAGTGTATATATACTGCAGCCACATATAAATATTTCAAAATTGATATCTAAAAATTTCAAAATCGATAACTGCTATTAAAATATGGATCCAAATGTGAATTTGAGTTAAAAGATGTTTCAGAAAAAAAAATCTCCTTAAACTGATAATTTATTTATCTATATATTAACTCGTTTATTCATTTTTAGAGTCGCTTTAGTATAATATGAAAAAGTAGTCTACAGGCTACCTAATGTAGCTATTAGCGAAAATATTAAATATTTTAATACTAAAAATGCGTATTAAGAACTTGAGCAACACATAATATCTCAAAAACTTATATTAATTAGAAAATTCAAGTTATGATTTGACCTTTAAAATGTCCTCGATGTAAACTATTCTAGTGAATTTATTTTGTAACAATTTAATGGAAAAAGGAATTTAATAAAGATATTATAAAGACAATTTAATATTAAGATTTATAAAATACATGAAATAGTATCACATACTTTAATTACGTAACACTACTTAAAATGTTTAGATTATAGAAGTATGGAACTAAAGTGGAAAAAAAAGAAAATATATATGTTTACCATATAGATTTCATATAGCGTCGATAATTTATCATAGATTTAATATACCCTAGGACATGGTGAAGGGTTTAATGGGAACACGATGAAATGTAATATAGATATCATTTTTGACTGTTCTACAAACTTCCTTGGGGTCAATGGTACAATGGTAGAACAGTGTTCTTCGGAACATAAGATCATGGGCTTGATTCCAGCCACTGTGCAACAATAAGGAATGTGTTTATGCTTTTATCTTATGCTTGCATGTCTGATAGAGTGGATGCTTAGCATTTTTCGGGTTCAATATGGCTCGTTATCTGTGAACCCCCCCCCCGAGTGACAATTATACGATAGACAATATAAAAGGACTCACATCAGATTAAGGCAGTCTACGACGCGGTCCCAAAGCATGTTCTCTTATGCAGAAAGATACAAAAATATTTCATTGTGGTCTGTTCTATGTTAAACTCAGGTGTATTCTGTGTTAAACTAATTAAAAATGTTTCTCCTTTTTACTAACTGGTGTGCGCCCGCATTTCGATTAAGAAATCAAAATGGAATTACAAAATGTATGGGTTAAAAATGAAAATGAGGAAGTTTGTCTTATTTGAGTGGCATCAAAATAACCAGATTCTCAAATCCTTCATGCAAATGGCCGAGAGATTGAATGAAGTGGTTATGGTTGCCAAAATTTCAATCAGCACATTTAAATATTAATCACTTACGAACATATTCTTCGGGAATAGGAAGCATTTAAAGATAAAGCACTTTCATCAATATTAATGATTTATCGAGCCACGTGAGGGGGGGGGGAGATGATTACATCGTAAATATCTCACGAAATTGAACTCGATTGCAAATTTTGAAAATGAGAGTTTCCAGCGCTCTTTCCTAAAGTCTGCCTTTTATTCAGTTGGCAGTAATTTTGTATAGAACATTTGTTGATGTAACTGAAAATTAAATATTTCAAATGATTTTCAGTGTCAAGAGTCTAGAAGATATTTATGGATAGAAGCTCGAAAATGAAGAAACCATTTTTTGACTATTTTTCCTGATATTTTTAAAAGCCTTTCATGCATTAACGTCCAATATCATATTTTAAGTTGATAATTGCTTTTTTTTAGTTTATTGGCTGATAAATTAATTGAAATATGCTAAATTTATTAGAATAATAAAAGAGCAATTAACTATATGTATATACACGTAAAGCCCATTAATTAATACCTTGTATATAAGGTCCATTAATTATTACTTTATATGTAAGGTAATAGTTAATGGATTCTGCTTCTTTCTTTGCAATGAATGTAAATGTTTAGTATTGCCGTTAAGCTAAAGTTTCTGGATAATTAAGTCCTCGTATACAAAAAAATAGTGAATAAAAAGCAAACAAATAAAACCCATTAATTAAAGTTTTTGACACATAAAGAAACTTTCATTCTTTTTTTGTTCACTTATTTCGATTTAATTTATTATTAATTAAAATAAAAACCACTACATCATTTTAATTTTAAATCTCAGAATATGTAATATACTTTCTTTAAATGAATTGTCAAAGAAAAATTATATATATTTTTTAATAATAATTATGAGTTTGATGATGCCAAAAATTTATAATCTGATTATGAGTTTGATGAAGTTAAGGTGCACAGAAAGAAACGTTAGATTTTCATTTAGCGATTTATTCTCAATCATTTTACTTTTATATTTTATCTTTGTTTATATTCACTAATTGGGCACAATTGCCGTATAATCCAGCATGTCATATTCTGAATTTTTTGGCGACGATGAAAGGATGTAGTGTGACGTCTCACGATGACTCAAATACTAGTGTTGCAAATATAGAATTTTCTGCATAATTCTTATAGGTCTGAATTTCGATGACGTTAAATGAACAAGGCTGCCAGATAATCAAGAAAATCTGCCAAAAAATTCAAAATTTGCCATGCTGAATTATATGGCATCTGTACTCCTAAATTGGTGAATGTTAGTAATTTTTCGGTTCTTTTGTTTCTCGTATGGGCTACTTTATTGAAATAAAATTTAAAAAAGAATCATCGCTTCTGGTTAAAACTCTTTATGCTAGGAATCCTTAGAATCAGTTTTTAAGCTACTTTATTACAGTATAATTTAAAAAGGAACTTTCTTACTCACCAAAAATCCTTTCTGCCAGGAGCCTTTCAAACTTTTGCTCTGCCTAAGCTACTTTATTATATTGCTTATAATATTTTTTAGAAAGTATATCTAAGAAAAAAGGCTTATATGTAACTATAATTCCAAATTTTTAACAATGCAAATTTCATTTGTATCATATCAATAATTAAAAATTAATATAAAAATTTGGTTAAGTTTGCTAGCAGATTTATTATAAACGAGAGGAGGAAAAAAATTTTATATTTGCTATCAGAGCAACAAATATAAGATGTTTAAGTTTATCGAATTAATGGCCATCGATTTTTACTTTATGGTTTCATTTATTTGGAAGCTAAAACTAAGCAAATAGTAATTAATTATTGAACGTTATTTAATTATTGAATTTGACAAGTAAATAACACTGTCAAATTTATTGAAATTGACAAATGGGATACATTTAATTTCAAGAGGACACTTTATTGAGATTTCAAGAATATAAACAGCTTCAGTTGCTTAAAAATATTTATAAATAAGTGATGACTTTATTTATGATTTTCATTATGAGTTCAAGGGATAAAATTCTTTCTTACTTCAACACTGGCTTATTGTTTCGTAATATTCACGGGCTTTTGTAGAAATTACATTCTTGAATTATCATTATTATAGAAATTCAAACGAGAATATGCAGTCACATAATCGTAGAATATAATAATACTTATAGTAATTATATTCATCACAGCCTGGTAGTAGAATATATTGAGGAGTCGATTCATGAATTTTCTTCGAAATGGAAGATCTTGAAATTGTTCCAGCGACTGTTGAGCAACTAGAAATGGATGTTGTATTTTTGTTTTTCCTTCATGCACTTGAACGTTTTCTGAGTTTCTTTACCCATAACAGTTGAATATATGACTCAGTATCAATAAAATGTTCTTCCAGAAGGCAACACAACGGATGCTCAGATACCTTGCAACAACTTTCTTCTTTCAGGCTCTTAGCATAGCGTATCAAAATATACTTTTTAAGAAGTCACAGTGAACTAGAGGTTGGATCTTTTTCTTTAAAATGGTAGATTTTGCATTAAGATCACAGCCACTGTTGGACAGAAGGACTTTTGAGTATGCGTTTAGAAGTTTACCAGGTTTCGATTTTTGTAAACAGAAATAGCCAGTATCCATGATATTCCTTTTCAGAGGGTAATTAGTGATGGATGTTAAATATTTTTCAACAGTTTTCTGCTATTAGGCTATTCACTCTGTAACTTGTCACCGTAACTGATCGCAACTTTATTGCCAGACTTTATACAATCACTTGTTTGAAAACTTTCCACAAACATCATTGATTTCTCAAACTATCATTATTAATTTTGATACGTCATTCGTTTGAATATACCAAGAAATGAGCAGAAAAGTAGAAATTTTGATCATCGAATTTGAAAAATATCTTAAAAAAAAAGGCTTTTTTATATTTAATCCAGTTTCCAATAAATGTTAAAAATAAGAACAATATATTAAATAACTATTAAATAAATAGTAACTTAATATTAAATAACTATTAAATAAATAATATTATATAATCTTAAAATAAATAGTTATTTAATATTGCTTTCAAATCAAAAAATCAAGATATTCTAAAAAAAAGTTTAAGAACTGTTACCTTTCTATGATAGTAATTTATGCAATAATTTTGAGAAGACCCAGAAATATGTTGACCTTTTTTTTAAACTGAAGAAACTTCAAACTTTACAAAGTAAGTCCAACATTTTTTAAATAAATATTTATTAAAAGTCTAGGTCTATATAAAGAAATTAAAAATATTTGAGATTTCTAAAGATGTATATTTATCAATTCTTAAAGTTCTTTCAATTATATAAGGGAGAATTTGCTCAATAAGTTTGATGCAGCATCAATTTAAAATTGTGTTTTCATATTAATTATGGTGAAAGCATAAAAAAAAACTAATCACTTTATAGACAGCTTCCTTTTCACTTGAATGTAATTTAAAACCTTAAAAATTAGATTAAAATAAAAAATGTATTTGAAGTTAATTGTTAGTAAAATGTTTAATAATTAGATGTATTTAAAATAGGAATTTCAGAGAATTAATAGCTTAATGAACAGAGAAAAAGAGAGAATCATTAATTTTTTTCTCTCTGTGATATCTCTTTATTACTTCCGATAAAATTAAATACTCAAACAAAGAATCCAAAAAAATTGAATTAAATGCTTATGCCATGAAAATCGAAACCCGGGATTCTCAAGCCTTGATTTTGATTAAATACTTTAAATATAAAAATGAATATTAAACTTTTAATGATACATAAACAACGAAAGTTTCATAAATTTCTTTTATTTTTGTTAAATAATTGCTTGTGAGATAAATTTGTTTGGATTGGATTACATTCTAATCCAAAAAAAATTAATAATAAAAAGAGATTCACTGGTTTAAATCTTTTCATGCATTTCTTTAAGCTGATATAAAGCCTTTTGAACGTCAGTATTTTGATATTAAAAACACCCTCATTTGTTTCACGTGAATATCAACAAGGGAAAAAAACTTGTCCAATAATTCAGCTTCAAAGTAAATCGTTTAAAATCAGATGAAAATTTTCGTGGTATATTTTATATTATGTAAGCTGTTTTTTCTTTTATAAATGATTTTTAAATGATATGACTTTCAATAGATATTTTTATAAATGACTTCTGAAAGAGGTACTCACAGGTACAGGCATGTTACTTAAAAAATGTCTCTAATTTTTTTATATTTTTCTACCTACTTTAAAAATTTTAATAGAACTGTACATTGCTTGTAACAGAAATGTTAAAATTAAACTGAATATTCAAGTTTGTATATATATATACATAAGATAGATTGTATTAACATGCTCATATAATCAGTTATGTGTGTATTAAAACACATAGAAATCATATTAACACGCATACGTAAATAACTTATCTGTCAATACCATGAATTATCAAACTGCCAAATTAGTACTGTACTCACTAAACTACTAAAATCTCAGAATTAGATGAAATTCATTGATGAAAAAGTCACAAATGGACTCGTTATTCTATAACTTTGTTATGCTACTTTTAACACAAATGACAGATTCTATTTATTTTGTTTAGAGATTTTATTATATAGGATCTAATATAGAATAAGTGCCAAACTGTTGAGGCAAATATAGGGTCTATAGAAGGATTTGTGACAGTGAAGGTTTAGACGGATTTTGAATCAGACAAACATGTAATTCATTGAGCTTAGTACCCGAATAATTCTTGTTAAATCTAAATCTGAAAAACTTCCATATCACGATAAGATTTCTATTGATTCATAAGCATTTCGACAAATTCTATGTGTAGTTGCTCATTGTCTTGATGAAAAATGACTCTGATGGACAATATTATAAAAGACAGCATAATAAGAAATTTAGTAAGATTGACTGACATTTTTAATCAAATCGTAACTAAAAATTATCCGAAATCCAACAACATTACTCTTCAAGTAAGCGTTGTAACAGATAAAGAACAATACATCATATTATTCAAGAACTAAGATATTACTAACCACATAATAGTTAATGACATATATCGAGTCAATAGAAAGTAAGATTTATAGTCCTATTTTAAAGTAAATAAAGCAATGCACCGCACGCTGATAATCCAATGATTGTAACAGATAATAAAATGCATCACCTTATCCCCCCCCCCCAAAAAAAAGGAACGACTCAATTTTATAACAAATAAAGTAATACATCGCCTCAATGAAAAAGACTTGTTGAAGATAACGTGAAGAGCTCATCCGTCTTGCTTTTCATACATCGCGATACACATTCTCTTGTTAGTGTATCGGTGAAGAAAACGTGAAGAACTCATCCGTCTTGCCTTTCATACATTGCGATACACAATTCTCTGGTTGGTGTACAGGAGATTTTATTTGCAATAATGTTTCTAAAAAACAGTTATAAGTAGAACATTCTATTCTAGCTTGTATGATACCTCATGTACCATATCTCGGAAACTATAATATAATAAAATTTTCTTGCAGGTAGAATTTCCTCGACCAACTTATTCAAGAGAATCAAAATTATACATAAGATTCCTCCATAAACATGATGACTACAAAATTGTACTATAAACGAGCAGTCAATGGATAACATGGAGCACATCATGCATAATTTTTCAGTTTAAGGACATCTTTACATAGTGTGATTTAAAAATCCTACATTAATAAATATTAGAAATGTAATTATGTCACGGTATGCTTGTAGGATTGAGAATGCCTGTTTGTTATAGCATTTCAATTGCAGGTTAATAGATTAACATATATAATGTTTTAATCATTTCGATTTCTCTTTCATTATCAAATAGCAGTAAATGTTATTTATTTCCATGACAAATGTTGGAATAATTATTATTTCTGTACATGTTTAGGAATGTGCAATATGTGCATGTAATTGATGTTATTTTTTGTTACGTGTCTTTGGGTTTGCATGATAATTCTCCTTTTCCTCGAGGCTTCACAAAGGAATATAAAAAGGGGGAAATGATACATTCCCCAAAAAGCGGATGCTGTCCATTGCATCCAAATATTTGTTCGATATTTTCTCCGGCGGAAAAAGAGAGAAAATGTGGGTTCGAAACCTGAGGCGGTCCTCTCTCCTTCCTCCCACAGGACCACAATGAGATGACAGAGGAATTACTATCTCGGTGCTTTCCAATCCTCCCCACCAATCACAAGCCCCTTGGAGTAAGCCATTTTTGTCCAGTTCTATTTTAAGATCCATTCGTGGGAGAAATACACTACCCAGAGAAAAATAATTTCCCGTGTTCATCTGAAAATACAAAACCTGTACCTACTGTCATTACAAAGAATATCAAAAATCTGCTAAAGCATAATATTTCCTAAAGTATAGAATTTTAATATAGTATAAACCAGTTATGAGTCTTCTTCGACTTCTACGATTGACTCTGAATAATCTACCAGGATTTTCAACAATAACGGATTGTCGAACAGATAAGTCATTGTATAGTATTTGTACATCTACCAAGTATTGCCTACAGGGAAAGTTTTGCATTGATAGTGTGGCATATTCAAGTATCACAAGGGAGTAAACCTGAAAAATCCCGAACACTCATTCTAGTAGATGCGCGCGCAAAAATAAAAGCATAGAATCCATTTTCATCTGTTCAACAATGTCTGGAATTCATCTCCTAGAACTATTCACTTAGGCAAATGTTTTCCTTTGGCGAGGCCATATAACCCGTATAATTCATAGCTAAAAATCGAGAAATCATCGATTACAATATGACGATGAACTAAGTGCTAAGGAAATATAATCAGATATTTTATGTTGATCATAAAAATATTTCGTTATAAATACCAACAAAGAATTATATATATATTAACGATGGGCACTTCTATGCCACAACAAGGCCAGAAACTGCTACTCATTTGTCCAGCGGGCACCTATGAACCAAGTCACGGAGGCGAGTAGCGTTGCCTACGCCATACCACTACAAATCAGTTTATAGCGTGAGCCACATTCATACGCCATCACATAAAAAAAAAAAAAAAAAAAAAAAAACAGAGAAAGAAAGTAACATGCATGTCCGAACTTGGACTTGAACCCGGGACTGTATATATATATATTGAAATATGGTAGGTACACCTAAAAATGTAACATCGCTTAGTAGATAATATATCAGTTTTCAGTTTTTGTAACAATCTTTCTAAAATTTATTACATTTTCTTCAAAAAATTACATATATATTGAAATACGTTCGTATATCACATCAGAAGTCACGTGGGTAATATCTACGCACGCATTTTAATAGGCAAATATACAAAAAATAGAAATGACATCTCGTTTTGTTATATTTCAATAATGGTAAAGATAAAACATCGTATTTCTAATTGAGAAAGAATGATCTTACCTCCGGGACATGGTAAGATTCCGTAAATACTTTGACATTGGGAATAATTCATCACCACTAATGACTAATGCGTTATCAAAAATAAAAAAAAAATTAAAGATAGTTCTGGACGTCATCAATGAAATCGGGTACAAATATTAAAAAAATAGCTAATATATAATAATATATAATATACTTGAAAAATTATTTTCATGAATTCAATATCAGTTTTTCGAACTACTCTCTGTTACGTGATGGATTTTAAGTGCATATTACAGGTGAGTCTCAATTGCAAATAAAATATGAAAATAGATACAAATCATATTTTTTAAAATTGATCGACAAAATTAAATTTCACTTTGAATACTCAGAAGATATTCTGAATTGGAGAATATCAAAATAGAATTTTTTGTCCCGTTTTCCGTTATAATCGAAAATATCGAGATCAGCTTGCAAAATAAACTTATTGAATTATTTACTGATCTTCAACGAACATCTATTTTCGAATGAATATAAATTTGTAGTGGAAAAATACATCTGACAGTAAATTTTCCTGACCTTTTTTGCAACAAAAAATTTCCAAGTTCACATATGATTTTATTTGGCTTCTCATATTCGGAATTCATATAGGCTTTCAATTACAGAAATCGTTATTGGAATTTTCAGTTTCATCCTCTTGATTGATTGTCTATGGAATCGAAAAATTTACTAAAATTATTATGATAATTTTATATATAATTTATATATATAATTTCAAATATGTAAATAATTTATTATATTCAAAACTGCGAAATATTAATGCATAAAATATTAAAAGTTTATTTTAACGCAAATAAAAATCATCAAAAATAAATAATGATGTTTTTAATTCTTTCGGATTCCCCAAGGGTTGACAGAAAAATCTGATGATGCCTGATTCAAAGTAAAAAGGTTATGAAACAAAATTTTTTATATATTTTTCGGAAAGTTTTCAGCTTTGCGTTGTAATTGCGGTAGCTTCATCGTTGGTTTTTTTCGATGAGAGTCAGTCTCGTAGTTGAGAGGTAATAGATTCGATGCTTGAAACCATCCAAAGGCTATCTTTCATAGGTTTATATACTTTAAATCTTCTGTAGTGCTAAAACTAGATGATATTTAAAAGAGACTGGTAGCTAAATGTGTCATTCGAACGTGATTTAATGTTATTTAATGAGTCTTGTTGGCTATATTTAGTGGGTTTTCATTGTCATAAACAAACATCATTACCTGTTTACAGTTTTTAACTTAATGTCTTATCAAAACAGCCAATATTTCATTCGTCTTATCACACTAATTAATTTCAATGCAACGAAAATATAATTAAAATTCAAAATCAACTGAATATACGTATACATATATATTACTCTAAAAATGCACATTACAAAACAATAATAAACAAATATTTAAGAATCGATACAGTTTTTAAATAGACTCAATATGCCGAATGCTGTGAAAATACATTTCTTATTTTCTAGAATTTATAGAGAAATTAAAAATATAACTTTTCATGATCATGAAATGTTTTCTCATAAATAAATATTAACATAATGCAATTTATTTCAGAAATATATTTAGAAAGTTAACTCAACTGAATCTAAGGAAGCAGAAGTTTATTTAGATTTCTTCATGAGAGTGAATAGATTAGTTGAAGAAATCAGAATTGGTTAGTCGAAAAAGACAGAAATAGCTAATTAAAAAAAGATTAAATAGACTATTTTCTTCAGAATTGATAAATTAATTTTTAAAAGATTTTATTTAAAAACTACTTGAGATATCTCAAGTAGTTTTCTAAATAAAAGCTTTAAAGCTTTTTTTCTAAATAAAAGCTTTAAAGCTTAATTAAAGCTTTTTTCTACGGAGATATATTTTAAGCTCCGTAGACATGTGATATCAATGGTTTTAAAATGTGTTGTAACATAGGACATTTGGACAAGACAAGCTCGCTATGCCGTTGGCTATGAGAATTCATTTAACCAGAGCACCAAGAAGATGAAAGTACGACTTTGTTTTAAACTCCTCCGATAGATGGCCCCACTAGGTGAAAAACTTCTTCAATTTTGACATTGATCTGTAGGGGTGGAAGTTTTTTCTTGACCATTACACCCATGCGAACTACTGAGCGACATGGTTTTAAAAGATGTACCAAGCCACACTATTAACATCAACATAAGTGGTTGGAACTCTTGTGTGATGTTTATAAGTGGACAGCTTTGTGCAATTCGAATTACAGGATTGCACAAAGCTGATCACTTCGTTATCAGATGGTGAACTGAAAATTTAGATTCAAAATTTGAAAGATAATAAATTATGTTGTGTATTAAAAAAAATACACACACACACACACACACGCAAGTAAAATTTTTAAATTACTTACATGGTTGAATTCTATGCAAACATCTATTTTCCAAAATATCATACACCTATGAATATTTTATTCCTGTGTTGGAAGAATTGAAGTAGACTTCTAAGCTCTATTAAAGTTGTTATATCAAAACAAATAAATATTAGGTACAGCATACGGGATAGCCTAACATATAGAAACTATTGTGAGGCATTTTGAACACTCAGTGCATGTAATCCTTCCTGGTAGACTTTTCACAGAATGTAAGCCATATTAATGTGTCACGGGAAAAGAATCCTGAGAAGTCTCCAAGCATTCGAGAAATATACGTACTAGTATCTCAACTGCAACATCTTTATCAAAATTATCAATAATGGCTGGTTTCGAACCCAAGGCACTTAAGTAAGAAAAGTAGTTATTATTGTGGAATGTTGATTGGAACACAAATAGATGCTATATCCGCTTTTCTCATTGGTCAATATGTAAATCTATCTGCTAACGTTCTTCTACGAAATATCGACAAATGAACCGATTAAACACATCAAGTATTAGGAGAAGGTCTTCTGTTTGATCCCTGTTTCTAAATACCGTAGACACCTACCAGGCTACTTTGACTTCCTGCTACAGCCCAACTACTTAGGGTTAAATATATAAGTATACGGAAATATGCTACTGCAATAACAACAAATTTAAACTAGGACGAGCTAGGCTGGTTGGTTAGGGCGTCAATTTCATTATCGGAAAGTAATAAGTTTGAATCCCCACTTAACCAAAGAGTCCGCCATGCTCACAAAAGGCGATTGAGGTACATAAAAAATGTCTTGTTTGCAATGTTTTCCCATTGAAATAAGACCTCTAAGAGTAGCAAATCAAGTATTGGAGTTTCTCTACTTGATTTTTGTTTCTAAAATACGAATATCGACCCCCCCCTGGCTGTTTCCACCAAACTAGTAAAAAAGCCTTGAAAAAGTTGAGGACAGTTTGAAAGCTGGTAGACACCAACTATATAGGTACAGGGAAGTATGCTCAACTGTAACAACTTTAAGTTGAAAGCAACTTTCTAATTCAAGAAAATAAGAATCCAAACCTAAAATTTTTCAGCATTTGAAGCATTTTATTCGTTTAAAGTATGTTTACCAAAATATTTACTGATTAATAAATTAGAATCTTAAGAAAATATAATGTACCTAAAATTGAAATCTAGAAATTGTAGAATCGTTTTATTTTATGAATCATAATTCATGGGCAATCGAAAAGGAACCATTTTTAGGAAAGTTTTATGATGTTCTAAATAAAGCAATATCAGATTTATCGATTATGCTCACTTCCGCTATTTTACAAATAAACTTGCAGTTGACGTAACGAATAACGACATTCAATTACATGGTATTTGTGTGTTTGAATTGACATCCATTCATGGAACATTTGATTTTATAGTCAGCAGCAATTACGGCTCGTAAACATCAAATTTGTATCGATTTACAATGGAATAACTACGTCCTCAGAAATGTTAAAATAAATTATGATCGTATGATTATTTTTGGATCTTCATAGCACGCATCTAAGTTATTACGTGTTCCTAACTCATTGAAACAAGCATTTAAGAAGATGAATTGTTATTGGATTGTACATGATGGCTGTTGTTTCTTTCTCTTGAGATATTGATGTATTTAAGATACGCATTGAAATCTTTGGTTAAATACGAGCCAAATTAATGCTTCTTTTACATACGTTCTAGTCATTTAAAATTAAAAGAAAAATATGCGGAGAATAATTTTCATATGTATATGAAGAGGAAATAAGTCCACCAATTGAACAGGTTTAAATCTGGGCGTAAGGCAATTGTATGTTGCTAAGGTTTATGTATGCTGATTTGTCCCATTTTAATTGATCTTCATAAGACAAATAGAGAAATTTTCAAAGGAGTATTCTATTGCAAACTTGACATTGTTTCTTAATTCTTATTATAAATGTGATTCATCTATATAGAGAGATAGGTGCTGTGTTTCTGTCTCCTACAGGAAAAATTCTGGATGTGCATGCTAAGGAGTCTTCCAAGTTTTTTTCTTAAAACATGTGAATAAAAGGTTTTTAAGAAAAGTACTCACAAGCAGTAAACGATAATAAACTTTAAATATTTCAAAAAAAAAAAAAAAAAAATTGACACGGATATGTGACTTTTCTTAGAAGAAAAAAAGTAGACTAACCTTAATAGCTAACTTTCATCGTAAGTTTTAATGCAATCTAAGCAAGGTAGCTTTGATTCTCCATAGAACGGTAATCTAATATATTTTTATAAAAAATCATGTAAAAAATTATAGCTATTTTTTTAAGGAAAATTATGACCATGAAAACTGTTTAATATTAAAATCAGCGAACACCATTTTAATCTCTGTTAATATATTTATATAAATCTATCTTGTAGCTGAACGTTCAAGACTTCAAAAAGAAAATTTTCAATTCATAAGTTCATTAGTTTGACTCTTATGTAGGATGTTTATTTGTAATTGTTACCCTTTGTTCTCTTTAACCAGTAAGACCAAACCGAATTAGTCTTTGTAAGCAAACTTAGACCATGGAGTGAAGACCAAAATTCATGTATTAATATTATAATGGATTATTCTAAGATTCTTTCTGCGTACCTTATAAATATTTTTCGAATTTCTTAAGAAGATTTAAATTTTTTTTTCCATAAATATAGCACTCATTTTATTATTTTTAAACATGATTTCGTGAAGTACGGAAAATACTACTTGTATAAACTCTAATGACTAACTTTTCTTCATTCTCCAACAAATTACCTGCTTATTCTAAATGAGAGAGAGAGGGAGAAAAGAAAATAAAGAAAAGGCATCATTCGCTGTTGATCTGGGGAGTAAGCGAATGGCATCATCTCGGCGTGACCAAACGATCGTGACTCTCCCTTGGAAAAAAAATCCGCCTTTGTCTGGAGGACTGCTGCAGCTTGTTAATACAACTGAAGCCATCAGTTATTAAATTTAGTGACGTATCCCGTAATTGGGGCAGGTGAAGCGGCAGGTCAAGGGTCGCGCAGGCCCTTACAAAAGGAATTCATTTTCTCATATTGACTGCAGATGTTCACCAATTCGTGGGAATAGGTGACTACAGTAACCTTAATGATATTTTATGTATTGTGGAGTATGCGATGCATGTGGTTTCAGTGTCGTTCTGTGATGGGTGTCAAAACTTCATGATGCTGATGATTTTACCATACTTTATCCAACCTTTTTTGCCTTAAGCTCAGATTCCGTAATCATAGTTATGAAGATGACCAATTAAATATCATGAATATATCATTGAGAATAATATTCGGGATGATATTCGATGGTAATAAATTTTCATCACAATATGCAATCAGGTTGTTATTTGCTTTTATTAATTACTGTCATAAGACTTCATTAAAACTATATTATTATTTTCTTTTAATTTGACGCTATTAAGTGAACAACCTAACATTTTCTGTCAATGTAAATTGAGCAGACTATCAGCTGAAGACGGTTAAAAAGAATTTTCCATTAATGTGAATAAATAATGTAAAACTCATTACGTTGTGGGTGTAGTTGTCCACGGCAGCCCCATGGGATCAAAGTCTACAATGCCCTTATCTGTTTTCTTGACAGAGGGCTCTGAGGTGTGAATCATATGTCCCGGTTAAGTGGTCAGCCAAACGTGAAACCTCCAGTGTTTAGTTCTTAAGCATGTTAGTTTTTTCGATCAACTGACCAACCCAAGAAGATAGGCTGCTCAGCCCAAGAATCGAGCCTCAGATATGTGCCTTGGGAGCACGAAAGGCTACTATTATGCCATCGGACTTCGTATTCACGTATTACAGTGGATAAAACCAGAGCAACCATTCTGGCAGATATACATTTAGAAAATAGGGTAACACCAACTTTTCGTCAATCGACAGAAGCATCAAATTGGAATCTTTTCTTTTATTGAGAGTTGTCCTGCCACTGCGCCAAGGTCATTTTTTTCTAAGTATTTAAACAAATGTGAAACAAAACATAAATCCGCCATAGTTTTTCTCCGACGTAACAATGTACTCACCATTGAGATAGCAATAACCTAGTAGGGAGAAAAGTTTAATAATAGAGTTGTTTCTGTGGCTGGGAGGTAGCAGATTCCATACCCAACCAAACTCATTCATGCTGAGAAGGTTCACGCATATTAAAAGTTTTGTAGAGTCCGATATCTCTTCCTTGATGTTGCACGGAAAGGAAGTTGCCCAGTTTGATGCTGATGGCTTCTCTTGAACACGGCTCAAAATTGCGAAGCCACTGACTGCGACTGGCGACTGACTTTCTGGAAAAGAAAACCAAAAGCATTGCAACAATTTAGCATAATACACTCAGTCTAATAGTAATTGAATCTTTTCAGCAGTTTTTTTTATTTTGTTTTAACAACTGTATTCAATATAATTATTAAAATGCTGACAAAGTTTTAAAGTTTCTATTGAATATCTCTGCAATAAATAAACTTTTAATGTGTTATACAAACCTTCAATTTGATAAATTTCAAATTTATTCAAGATGTTTTTAGGAAAGATGTTTTTCTTATTCTTTTTTTTACTGATTTTATCTTGGCATTATGTACCAAATGTTAAATAAGCAATCAACTATGTCATGTGAGATTTGGGATGCTATAATAAATTGTTATAATTTATGTTTTATTTATTTGCTGAGATGACATCAACTCCAGTTCATTGCAGAATGGTTTCCAAAGACAAAATATCCTACTAACCAGTTTACAGAAAATCATACACATAAATTTACATTTAAATTTATACCTAAACTTGTAATATAATCAATTTGAAAAACCGAACTAGTTTGCATAAATCATTTTAAGTTTTTTTAGAGAGATAATACAAATTTGTTACAATTTTGTATCAACTAACATTATGAACTTACATTATGAAAAGTTATGAACTAACATTATGAAAAGTTATGAACTAACATTATGAAAAGTTATGAACTAACATTATGAAAAGTTATGAACTAACATTATGAAAAGTTATGAACTAACATTATGAAAAGTTATGAACTAACATTATGAAAAGTTATGAACTAACATTATGAAAAGTTATGAACTAACATTATGAAATGTTTATCTGAAGCGATATTTTATATTGAACTCGAACAGACTATTTTCACAGATCAGTATTGATCAGCAATATTGATCTTAAAATAAGTTCTTTCTAAAACTTTCCTTCGTTAATTGATTTAGAAACCAACGTATATTTTACTCTTTAACGGATGTTATAACAGAAATTGATACCTATTCTGTACTTTAAATTAATTAACACAAAAAAAGAATCCTAATGAACTTTAAGAATATCATTTCAACACAGAAAATAAATTCATTTCTTAATGTTAAAAACATATAATGGAACTTCCTGACATAAACATTCTAAAAGCACTGATATACAGAATTCTGAAGCGTCTATTAATATCCCTATTATAAATAGCTTAAACTCATCATCGTAGACGCAGACTGCCGCAGGCAGAAGATCACCTGATTTAACTTTAGCCACAAGTGGTCTTCTAACAGATGTATCATCTCACAACATTGTGAACAGTCTGATTATTATTACAATAGCCTCCATTTAACATATATTATTTGACCATCAGAATAGGCCATTCGAATCGCTACAAAATAAATCTGTTGTAAAGTTGTAAAACATTTTTGGTATATTTGTGTTATAATACTTACTTTTTGGGTAGGCATTTTCGTAGCTTGATATCATTAATAAGGAGTTTTAGGCTTTATACCTAGTGGAGATCTTCGTTATGATAGGGCATATGTACATCGGCATTTCCGTACGTTATTATGTGTTTTCACTTGTATGAGGTGGTGGGGAAATAAAGGTGCTAGTTCAGGTATCAACTTTGTTGCTTGAATATGGTCCAAAATACTAAGCGATTGGATGTGTTCTTAAGTTTCGGTTGACTAAAATGGATAGCAATACATGAATTACTGTACCCAATGACATTTTCTTCGGTTTTCAATGAAGTCCTTTGAGCTGAGGTAAACGAGCAACTTTTGTAAGGTGCTGTGTTGGTTTTACTGGAAAGAAAGAAGGCGATACCTGTTAAACTATGTACTGATCAAGTGTCTTCCTTAGTATCTCCTTGTCCTAGTAACCAATGACAATCAATATTTGTAAATTCATAGTTAATCGAAGAACTTCCAGCTTATGAACATGGAATATACTTAACTATTTAGTTTGAACATAGAAGGAAATTAGTTTTCGTTTTTCGCTGCATAATGATTATACTTAATGGTTAATTGGATCGATATGTGCAATTTAAATTAGATTCCGCGCATCTAAACATGTATGCCTGATATGGGAGTCGAATCCACAAACTGTTAAACTGGAGGTCAGATCGTTAACTGTTCGGCTGCCCATCTCCTCACAATTCGGTGCTAGAAGGGAATCATTATAATACATCGATGTGTTGAGCATCTCCATGTGTTTGCGTTTTAAAATCTTCCAACTCTCCGGGTTACAGGAATAGTTTTTTCAGACTTTCAGTTCCACAAAAAGAATTAAAAAACTGTTTTTAATCCAGATGAGTGGAGCATGGACAAATCTTTTCTGTTTAGTACAAATGACAGGAAAATAGAAGAATGTCAAAAAAGAAGTGAAGTTGAATTGTAAAAAGAGCAGCTTGTTTTTCTAATCTAAAGTAGTGTTAACTATTCAAGTGAAATGATAGGAAGGGAAGGAGAGTGGGAGGAAGTAAGAACCACGATATATCTGCTTAAAGAATACCCAACTTCTCCTTTGCCTGCTTTCAGGTGGTTCAAACAAACAAAACCCTGGAGAGAAATCTTCAGAGCGTCATAAAAAGGAGAAATTGATCGCGAAGGAAAATTGGGAGCCTTATTGGAATTCAAACGGAGTTTAAAAATTTAATCGAGGAAATTGCTGGGAGCACTTGCGGGGGGGGGGGATCAAAGAGATTATTTCTTTCGAGGTTCCCGTTTCTGGCCGACATTTCCTGCCTTGTGGAAGAAAACGTCTGTCAGCGGTAGAAAAGAAGGAGAAATATTTATACGCGTAATAAATATCTCATGTATGAAAACCAACAGCGGAAAATGCTTCCTAATGTCAAATGTAAAAAAAATGAAATATTTTCATATATACAAATAAAATAATAAAGCCTTCATAGTAATGATTTATAGTAAAAATTTGCCACAGCTTTGTGTTTAAACACAGATATATATATATATATATATATATATATATATATATATATATATATATATATATATATATATATATAGATAGATATATATATATATATATGTATATATATTAAAACAACATATCTGTGTTTAAACATATATATATATATATATATATATATATATATATATATATATATATATATATATATATATATATATATATATATATATATATATATAGATAGATAGATAGATAGATAAATTGATTTTTGCCAAGAAAAATATGCATAGATTAAACTGGGTTCGTTAAAATGCGACAAAAAATATTACATGTGCTGTATACGACATATTTGGTTACAGCAATTAAATGTATTATAAAATCAGAAACTGATGACTATTTGCAAGTCTAAACGGAAATTACATATTTGTTGTTGCTTTATGCTAGCAATATGGGATGCACTGCTCTGTTTTTTCAACTGAACCATATTTTGGTGTGGAGTCCGAATTCCTCAGTACACACATGCCATAGAAACCCGTTTATAGGGTAGGCAACCATTCACAACCCATTCATAGAAGGAAAGAACAAAGATAAGATAAATAGAGAAATAAAGTACATCCATCCCGAATTGGGATGCAAACTTGAGACCTCTCTATTCGCAGTCAGGCACGCTGACCACTAGACTAGAAGGGCGGTAATCATACATTTATTTTATTGTAATAAGGATATTTTTGGCTAAAAAAATCAATTGGTTTTTTGCATAACGGTATCAACTTAAATTGTGAAGAATAACCCTCGACAATGTAATTCGAATACGTGTGAAGGGTTTTCTTTCTATTGATGCAAAACCATTTTTTTGTAATTCATAAAAACAAAAATCTGCTTATAGAGGGTAGGGACTGAGATATCAGAGATAAGTACTACCTACTGAAAAATTCATATTTTGTCTAAATAATAATGATCAAATCACTTTCATCTGCAAGGAGAGAGATACCTGGAATAATTCTTCAAGTGAGCAAAAATGATTTCAGTATTAATATTTTGAACAAATGAATTGGAATGGAATAAAATTAGATGAGTATATTGATTTTTGTATCTTCTGATGGGTTTAGGTTGTGACTTGATTTGATCTCTTACCATTGTTTTTAACTCCCTAAGATTAATTAGGCATAGAATTCACAGTTTAAATAAACTCTTAACCCACTTTTACAAACATTTGTTCTGGTTGGTTGGTTGGTTGGGTCTTATGGCGCAAGGTCCAAAATTGGACATGCTGAGCCAAGAAACATATTTCTGTTATTTTATTTATTTAGTTATTTATTTTTAATTAATTTTTTTATAACCCAAACAACATTAAAACTTTAAAACGCAAAAATAAGTGTATATATTATATTAAAATATATTGTTAAAATATAAAAAAGTATATCATCATATAAACAAAAATTTAATATAGCAACTAGATATAGTGTAAAAAACCTATTGCCCTTAGAAAAGCGAATAGGTTTCTATGGGGTGGATCCTTTATTAAATCAAACAAAGTTATAAAATCAGTATTATAAAAGTATAAACGTTGTTGGTTAAAATCATGACATGAAATTAAAATATAATGAACAGTAAATGGTTCATCACTCGTTTCACACCATGGATTTAGTTCACTTAAAAACAAATGTCTGAGTGTGAAACGTGTGTGTCCGATACGAAAGTGAGTCAATCTAACATCAGCACTTCGCAGCGGTAAAATTGATAATGAGATGAGGGATGAGAAAATGGTATGTAACTTGTTGCCGACCTGCAAGTTCCATGATTCCTGCCAAAGACCATATATAAAACTTTTTATAACCTTTCTCACATTTGAGAGCGGAACCGATGGTAAAATTGGATCTGATGCAGTCTTTGCTGCCGCATTTGCTCTCTCATTTCCTTCAAGAACCATATGGCTTGGTATCCAACAAAATACAATTTCTTTTCCCTTGCCAGCAAGGGAATCTAATGCTTTGAAAATTCTCAACACAACAAGATGACAGGTAACACTACTGTTTCTCAAGGCTACAATAATGCTGACAGTATGTATACAAAATTCATAACAATCATCTGTATTCACATGCTGAAGCGCGTAGTAGATTGCTATTGCTTCAGCAGTATAGATGGAGCAGGACGATTGCAGGCTGTAGCTGAAAGACGTATTATTGATAAAAACTCCACAGCCAACATGTCCTGCGGTTTTAGATCCATCCGTGAATACAGGTTTGTATGATTGATTCTGACAGCGATGAGAATAGTATAACTGTTGAAAAACAATAGGTGTTGTGTCGGATTTTCTGAATTGAGCAAAGGTATTTGTTGGTTCGTACCAAGGTGGATAGAGAAACTGGTCAATAGTGTCTATTTGAACATCACATAGGTCTGTGAGACAGAGATGTGATTTGGCTCTTGTGAGAAAAGATGGGATGCCCATTATTTGTTCTGCACAAAGAGTCAAATTAATGTTCATTCAGCTATAATCTTGGCTTCTTCGGTTTGGAAAATATCACAGGTAAAATTCGAGAGACTAAAATAATAAATTCACAGTTTCATTATCTTATGATTTAGTTATTAATGATTATATGTTTTTAATATTCAAAAATAAAATCCTTTTTTTTTTCAGTATTAAAAAAATAATTTTTTTTTACTTTCACCGAAAATACAGAATTTCCAAAATGAAAAAGTATGAAAGTTGGATCAGTTGAAAATCTAGAAGTTAACAAATACCCGCCCAGACACACGTAGAAGGTAAAAGTGTACTAGGGACATCCATGCTCCGAGGAGAACTATCATACCAATAAACCCCTCTGAGCTTTTGTTCTACTGTTGAAAGATAGAGTTTCTCTTAGAATTCCACCTTTTTCTATACGAAAAACCTAGTTAATATCCGTACACACAAATATATAACTTAATCATTTTTTCCACGAGTTCCCATTAAAAAAACTTCTGTAAATGTTTTAATGTCTCTGATGCATTATTTTTAAAATAAATTTATGCAATTTAAGGCAAATGTTAAATATTCATAAATAAAGAACAACAGCCACATTGTTTTATAGAAATATATAATAATGTGTCTGTTGTTTTTTTATTTGTGAATATTTAACATTTGCGTTAAATATTCACAAGTTTTA
The DNA here is from genome assembly GCA_030067965.1 of Latrodectus elegans. NCBI lineage: Eukaryota > Metazoa > Arthropoda > Arachnida > Araneae > Theridiidae > Latrodectus > Latrodectus elegans. Next base: position 63,089,541 of record CM057816.1, read on the forward strand.
ATTAAAATTTTTTATCCTTTTAAGTTCTAATTAGAATTCATCAAATTCATCAGAGTTAAGCACACTTAGACTCTCACAAACTTTTTCAACTGAGTGTTATTTAAGTTGTGGAAAGAAATATACATACATAAAATAATAAACAAAATAAAATACCCTAATATACAAAAATATTGGCCTTTTATTTTAATATCATACAACTAGTTTAGGTTGTGTACTATGAATGCAAGTTTAGAGTGAACTCTCATTCTCAGCAATTAATTTCGATAGACGTTAAAAATAAGAATTGATCCAATGGCTTAAAATTCCTTACAAATGAGTACCTGGACGATAGAACTGTTGATTTTATTCAAATTCAAAATTGTTAAAAATAATTAGAAATCTAGTGTCTTAAAACTCTTTTGAAATGAGGATCATGGATTGTAAATGTAGAGGAAAGTATCAATCAATCTTTACTAAAACTTAACAATTGTTAAAAATAATGAGAAATCTAAAATGAGTGACTCAGAACTTTTCTTGGAATAAGAACTATAGATGCAGAGCTACAGAGAACTACATTATTAAAATTAATAATTCAGATTATAAGAACTTTTTTGCTGAACAAAATCAACAAAACTAATTGGATAAATCAATAAATCAAAGAAATAAAAAATCGAATACCTAATCTAAAAGTGATAGAAACAAAAGTATTATTGTTTGCAAAAAAAAAAAAAAAAAAGAATAAAAAGTTGAACGTCATTGATTTCCCAATAAAACTAAAGTACTTGCGATATTGGGATTGAGATTGCTCTTCCAAAAGTTCTGCACAAAGTTTTGCTCAGTGGTATTAAACAACGGCAGTTCATCCAATCACAACAGAAGTTGAACGAAGGAAACAGCTCGATGAGGGTCTTATGGCGTAATGGCAAGCACTTTTTCCTTTATAACCGGAAAGGAAAAAGAAACGGAAACTAAACAAAAACGTTTTCTCGTAAGCAATGCCCCTGTCAAGATGAGAGACGGAACAAACCGGATCAATCCGGAAAGAACGTATTATTTTACCTCTCAGTTCCGTTAATTGGCAGTGAGCCCTGGAGTCTGGAGAGACGATGGAAGACAGGGTTGGGGAAAAGAAAGAATAAGAAAAAACGTTAAGACACCATAAGACATGACGTACGAGATGTTTACGTTGGAGCGTCGATTTCGGCTGACGGTCGGGAAGGGGTAGTGAGAGGGTGGACGGCCATCCCATCGATATTCCACCCAGCCGTGTCTCCTTAGTTATCGCAACGGGAAGCCAATTCCACTTCGAGTGTCTCCCGTTTTGTGGCTTTCCCATCCAAGCGTTTAAGTGCATCCCGGAAAATTGCACATGGTTATCAGCATAAGGGGGCCTTCGCGATTATTAAGAGATAAATCTGTTATGTCCCCCCCCCTAAAAAAGAATTAAAATGGGAATTCAGAAGAATAGGCTTGCAATTCCTTCTACGTTCTCTAATATATAAATCCTTATTATATAATATTGCTTCTGGTTCCTTGAGAGAATTCTGTAATAATAAGTGGATGGTATGGCAGCATTTTTAAAAGTGAAAGGTCTTTGATTCAATCCAGTTCCCTGTCGAACACTCGGAGATAAATGTTATTTTTCTTATTTATACGTACACATCTGTGAAGACTGTTCTGTTTTCCAACTTTCTTTTATGTTACGTTTGAATGCAACTAATCTATAAAAAAGTTCTTCAGGAAGGCAACAAGTGGCAAATGTTAAATGCTTTAAAACAATTTACACTTGTTAAATACAACAGTGTTAAAATAAGAAAGTGCACATGAATATTAAATTATAATATACAAGGAAAAATTAAAAAATCAATGGATACTGCTATAAAACTTTTGTCTTACATAAAATAATTTATCTACCTGGTTAGAATATTACAATGCGGCATTTTTTGGAAGAGAGAGATAATTTTATCTAGTCATTCACACACAGAATAAAAAAATCTAAATTTCTACTCTTTTGTTGTGAAACCGAGATATAAGCTGTTAAACTGAATACCAGAGAATTAATTGTTAAATTAACAGTATGGTTTCGGAAGCACTGTCATGGTGAAGGAGAACTCGAATTAACAATTTTTCAAGTAAAGCATAATTTAAGAAAACAGATGGGGGTGGGGAGGAACGGAATTATATATGATTTGTACTGGTGTGTTTCTAAAAGATTTTCAGCTTATGTTTATCATCTTAATATTGTTACTCGTCAATATTGTAACATTCAACAATTACGAAGGAATCTTTAGATTATTATAAAAAATAGTAACCTCACAGATCTAGTTTATAGTTTCGCAAAATTGGTTTTCTTGTGCACTGAATGACTTAAACTATAAAACCAGAACATTAATCTATCAATAATTTAATTAGGGTATTCTCACACACTCATGAACATTATGACTACTTTAATATCATCCATCGTACATAGAAACACAGGGAAGCCCGGGCTAGCCCTTTGAGGTTAACGAGTTTGGAATACTACCCCATCTCAAAGTGCCTCGTAATTTTGAACCAGTATCAGGTGACGAAGTCACACCTGAATTCTACCACCCAACCACACTAACGAAAGGAATTTGAATGCCACAGATTAACGTGGACGCATCCCTAACTCATGGAGCTCCAGCAATCCAGTGAAGTGTGGAGAATGTGGTCACTCTTCCAATCACTGCCCGTGGCAAATGGTGCTTCACTTTTCTCATCTTAACGGGTATGGGTATGAAGTTACTGAGCCACTGGAGCTCACTTTCATATCAACAAGGTTACGCAGTTTAATAATTAAGCGGATTAATTACTCACTGACAGAAATTACAAGGCATTTAAATAAGCAGCGCACTTTACATTTACAAGAGGATATTTTGCAGACAGTGAGCTACAATCATGTTTTTAAGATAGAGTGTCTCACAGACTTTCAAGCCCTCACTCCATCTGATTTGCATCTAAAAATCTGAAATGCAGCGTTTACTCCTTTCCTGGGAAAGAACCACTGATCTTGCAACCCATACAACAAGGGGTTCGTGAGCCAATGAAGAAGTTATGCAAAAAGTGTGGTTTTTATGAAATAGATTAAAAAAAAACATCGAATCCTTTAAGTTTTTTATAATGATTTCTTCAGTGTTATAGTGTTATCTTTTTTACTACCCGAATGTTTTCTGAAAGTCAATTTTCGAATCCTTTCTACTTGCAAAATCTTTTTATGTAATCCCTCTTGACATTCGTTAATAGATATTTTAATCAAAGAAAAGATAGCTAGATTTAAAGTGTATGTTGTTATGATGGAAAAGTGAATACATTTTAGTTTTTTGTTTTATCTTGTGCAGCCTCTTTTTGCAAACAGTGGCTAATTTGACTAAAACCAATATTTACTGCAATTTTTGAATCCTTCTTCAATGAGAATTGAAGATACGAATTGTTGAAAACCAATCCAGGACTTAGTCAAAAAATAGTTACACGTATGATATCGTTATGAAAAGATTTACGCTTTAATGTACAAAATTCAGCCATGTGTGGCAATCAAAATTGAAACAAGGGAAACATTTTGGGGAATTTTTTTCACAGATATTGGGTATTTTGCCACAAGGAAGGAAAAAAAAAATTCCCTAACACTAAGATGACTCTCTTTTAAACTAGAATTCTGAATAGTTTGAATCCTTAGTGGAATAATTACAGCAAGGAATGTCTTAATCTTCCTCGTTTTCATGACATATAAAGTTTAATCATAGTCAAGTAGCTAAATGTTTAGAAACTTGGATTTTTGTTCATTCATAGATAGAATTTAAACTCGTAAGTTTTTCAAATCCGATGTAAGATTTAATCTTTAGTAGTAGATCGAAATCCCTACTTTAAAATAACGAGCCACAGGTTCAGATAAAATCTGCTTGTAAAACCTGATTGTACAAAGACAAATAAGTCAAATCATAACCTACTTATCTAGGTAAGTATATTTTCAAACTATAATGTACCAATAAAAAAGTTTTACATTAAGCATAAAAATGAAAAATCTATACTTAAAATTTTTCAATTCCTTTTAGAAAAATTGAGGGGTTTAAACATTATAGTAGTGCAAAATAATTATCTTCTGCTTTAACTCATCTTTCAAAATTTCCCTATTCATTTTCAAAATCAAACGAACCTTTATGCAAAGTTATTTCCCCATATCTTTGTATAGTATAGACGCCACTTGTGTTACTTAATACACAATTTATGTAGTCTTCCTGTAAGGGAAAAAAATGCATAACAGACTTAGTGCCAAAATTTTAGCATTTCCTTGTAGCACATTCATCACAGTTGGAGCCACAACGGGAAGTTATGTTGGGTGTAATGGATAGGAAGATTAATCTTCGCGATAGCTGGCATAACATCTCCTCTTCCTCGACGGACCACGCCGGCAAGACAAACAAACAAACATGCATTATCAGGAAAAGCTCCCTTCTCCTGCGTAATCTCTGCCGAACCTCGCGTGTGGGAGAGCACATTTCTCTAGGGACGCCCTGTATATGCGGGGGCGTAAACAGGGTGTTTAGCAGATATTCGGGGAATGCTACCAGTGCTAGACGCGATAGCGAAGGCATTCCAGAAGCGCAGAGACAAAGAGCAAAGGGAAAAAAACAACCACGAAGGAACGGGCGTGAGATATATGTCCTTCTGAAGAGTATGACGTGGGAAAAAGAAAACGTTCCACCATCCCCAAGTGTGAGTTGGCAGTGCGGAAAGTTGTGTTCTGCAGCAGGTGCTTTCTGTTGACAGGGATGGAAGGGCAGCTTGCTTGTAGATTGCATTGTTTCTCTGGTATCAACATATGGGAAAGCTCATGGCAAAGAAAAAATATTTGGTTTTTGGATATGCTTTATTTTTTTTTAATTGCAAGGGAAGAAAACTGAATTTGAATTACAGTAATATATGAAAGAACGTGAGTCAGTGCAAGCAACACATTTGAAAGAAACTGATTTTTAAAAAAATAAAATTACATAGAATGATTTGATTTATTATTACTTTGACTTATAGTGTACAAAGCTTGGTCTTTATTTCCAAGTAGTGAAGAGAAAATATGAATTGTAGTTATTATTCCATTTCTATTAGGTGGAACACATTAATCAATTGTAACATTGATTTGGTTTCATCATTTAAAAATCAATTGTACCACTATCAATTGTATTGTACCATTATCTCCGATCTTCAAATCTTAACATCATATTTTATGGTATATGACGTAGTAATTAAGAAAATTGCTTAAACTGAAAACACACTGAATATCATGTAATACGAGGGTTGCTATTTATATTTCTGGCCTAATAATGAAAAAACAAATATGTAGGATCGAAATTGGTTTTATTGTTTTTCAAAATATTCTCCATGATGATCAATACACTTTTGCATGCGTTTGAACCAATTTTCAAAGCACTTTTTCCAGTCCGATTGAGGTAACTCCAAAACATGCGTTTTGAATGCATCAACCGCTTCTTCGGGGGTCGAAAATCGTTGTCCACGTAATTTATTTTTGATGTGTGGGAATAAGAAGAAGTCATTGGGTGCCAAATCAGGTTTGTACGGCGAATGACCCATCAGTTTGATCTTTCGCTCCGTCAGAAATGCCTTTGTTTGAGTCGATGTGTGAGAGCTCGCATTGTCATGATGAAGAATGATTCGCCTGTTCTTCTGCTTTTTTCGAATTTCTCCGATGACTTCTGGCAAACAAATGGTCGTGTACCATTCAGAATTGACCGTCCTGCGTTGCTCTAACGCCACTGTTGCCACATGACCGTTAATGCCGAAGAAACAGGCAATCATTTATTTTTTTATGATGTGCTTCTTCCTCGAACAACTTTTGTTGGTTTTGCCTCGTCTTGGAAGACCCATACAGTTGATTGCTGTTTTGTTTCCGGCTCATATGCATAGATCCATGATTCGTCACCTGTGTAGATGTTATACACAGCCTTTGATGTACCTTGAATGTATTTTTCCAACATTTCCTTGCACCAATCGACACGAGCCTTTTTTTGAGCGTTTGTCAGATTATGCGGGATCCAACGCGAACAAATTATTTTTACGCTCAAATGTTCATGCAATATTTTATTGATGCTAGTCATACTAATGTCCAAAGACGCCTCTATCTCACGGTATGTCACATGACGATCTTGCTTTATCAGTTCACGCACAGCATTGATCTTTTCTGGCACAACAACGGATTTTGGACGACCTGCACGGGATTCGTCTTGGATCGAACATCGACCACGATTAAATTCGTTATACCAATTTTTTACAGTGCAGTAGGATGGCGCTTTATCGCTGTATAAAGAATTAAGTTCATCGAAGCACTCTTGTCTTGACAATCCACGTCGAAAGTTATGAAAAATAATGGCACGAAAATGTTCATGATTCAATTCCATTTTTTGACAGAGAAGAACTTTTCAATTTACTGTCAACAACACAAATAAAGCTATAATGGTAAATCGTATGCTGAATTTATGTTTAAAAATATCAAACTTTCGATTAAAATCGTCTTCGGTCACCTAGCAACACTTACTGTTGCCAAGGCCAGAAATATAAATAGCAACCCTCGTAGAAACAAAATATTGAAATTATGTTTATAAATGCATTTATGTGTTTGCTCATTAAAAGAAGTTCATGTGTATAATTTTAATACTATTAGAAAAATATTTCAGACTCGAAGTTAAATTGAATGAAAAGTAAGAAATAATACATTTTAACAAAATAATTATAGTAAACTATATACATATATATATTTGTAATGCTCCATAATCTCAATAAAAAATATAGCAAATCATCTAAATTAGAGTCCATGTCTGCCAAGTCTTCACATATACTTTCATTCATCAAAATATTTTGGTTAGGCTGTAGTCTCTCTTAATATGGTTTAATTTTTTATTAGTGGACAAAATTTTTTGAGTTTTATTATTGCTGACGATGTTTTTATTGATTTTCACACGCTTTATTCCGCATTAGAATATATTAATATTTTTAAGTGCATATAAACTTCCCATGAATAAAAAACAGATCACTACTGATGAATATTTGAATTTGTTAACATCGGAGAATACTTTCAGAAATATGATACTTCGTAATAGCCAATATATATTCATTTTCTAAACATTCCGCTTCTAAAGCACCTAATAACTTGCTATATATTTCCTTAAGTAATTGAACAAAATTATGCAGCTTTATTCAATAATTTACTTATCTCAATCTGCAGTTTTACTCGAAAAAGGACTCAAATATGTGTATAATATAAATTAAGTATAATTTTATTTACAAATATTAGGTATTATTTTTTGATTCCAAAATTACTTTTATTCGCATATTATGATCCAGAATAAACATGTTTTGAAGACTATTACATAATCACATCAAGAGTTAAATTTTAGTTCTAAAATGTTTCAAATATTTATTTGAACTTTAAAAAACAGGAATCAAAAGTCTCTGAGTCTGTTATCAATTAGCCAAGTTATTTTTTAAAATTTGAATTTAAAATTAATATTTTGTATTATTCTTCAGAGTTTCTCCACTTTTTTTTCGTCATAGGATTTAACGACTGATGCTTCACTAGACTACATTTGTCTTTAAATTTCGCCACAACTGTCAACAATAAATTAAAATATTATGAATTTCCTACGAATCTTAATGTATTTATTTCTTAATGTATTTATCAACAATTTGTAATACTCATTTATCAGTTCTACAAATTTATGAAAGGAGAATATTTTTACCTAAATGGCATTGAGTTGATAATTGAATAGTCAACACTGATTTTTATTTCAGCTTTATGTACTTTGATTTCCCTTTTGAAAGTGGATGCTTGTAGTGATTATAGTGCGTATTGATGTTATTATCTGAAGCTACCATAGTACTACAAAAATAGCAAATAAATTATTTAAATGCCGCTGAAAATATAACTATTTATATCTGCCTTAACAAGATTTAAGCATTCAATACTGCTATCGGTCATGTTTGAAATTCCTCTTTTTTTTACCACTTTATTTAGCCCTACAATATTGAGGGTTGAACAACAAAAGAAGTATCACTTTTTTCATTCAGTCCAATAACTATAGTTTACATATGCATATCAACCACTTTCAAATACTTTTCTTTACATTTCGTCCTTTCACCATAAATATGGTACAAACACAACGTGCTACGGATTAACATTTGTTAAGATGGATGCTGGGAGTTTTCGGGTTTTCTTTCTTCTGACACGTGAATATAGCCTTCTATCTATAAACCTTTCTCGGAATTATTTTACACGTGGATGCTAAAATACCTTAAAATAGACTCGTAGTGGTCTACCTAACTGTAAGGCCGTTTTGCATTACTAACCAATGTCAAATATAACATTGTATCTTTAGTGTAAAGAGATAGTCACTAAAATTAACTTTCATATATATGTAAAGATACATGTATATATAAAGACATTATATAAGCCTTAAGTCATCAGCAGTCATCAGGTATAAACTAAATAAAACTTTTTAATTTTATTTAATTAAATTATCAATAAAATATTTGTTGAATAAAATATATTTCAAACTATTTAATTCCTTCAAATAAAATAATAATTATTTTTTAATAAAATAAAACACATATTGTTTTTAAATAAAATAATGTAAACGTAAAAAAAATTCTTCTAAAGAATAATTAAAACAATATTGGTTAAAAGGTAAAACCTTTTTATTCTCTTCTATGAGATCTGTATTGCATTTTATCATTATAGAAACCAAATTATGACAAAATGAAAAAAAAAAAGTGCATAGTCTTATAATTTTTCAAAAGAAAAATGATTTTAAAATGATGGTATACAAATAAATATTTATGAAATCAAATCATAAACTCTGTTTAAAAGTTTCATTTAGAACTAATTTCAATTAAAAACATGCTTAACAAGATAAAAGTTGTATACACATGTAAGTAAATGGTATATTTAATGCGAAATAGTTTTATTTCTTTGATGTTTAGAGAGTTTAATTAAATGTTTTAAATTGCATTCTTACACAATGAATGTGTTTTCTGTTTTAACGTGTTGATTTTCCAAGAAAAAATAATAAACCAAGGTTATTTGATTCATTATTTTTGCTTACATTTTTCTCTTTTATTTTGGTTTCTGTCACGAATAGTTTTGTAACGCATCATCTTAGAAACTGGTTTTCAAATATGCTTTTAAAAGAAAAATATCAAGAATCGACACCAAATTATGAAATTTGAAATCACTGGCTATTGTAAAAGAGACTCATTTAGTATTTTATTTTTTTGTTTGTTGACCGGGAAAGTAAATATTCGACAGCCCATCAAGTGAATAGCATATTTAAAGATATTTGTACATGAAGCATAAGATAAAAAAAATTTCTCTTAGAGATGAAATCAATATTATTTTCGTTAATAATAAAATAAAAAGGATGTTTAAAATATATAATTTTACATAAAAAACACCAAAGGATTGTTGATTGTAATATAGATCCCATTATCAATTTATCATCAAAAAAATCACTTTAGTTAAGTTATATAGTTATTTCTAAGCAAGATAGAGAATAATTTATTTAAATTCGAAGAATTTTCTTTTGCTCTCTGAAACAAATTTGTCACCAAATATTTGAGTATTCCTAAACGGTTCAAATACTTCAATAATTGTAAATAATCTTCATTTGCAATTCTAAATATTGTTTTACATATAACAATTGAATCATTTAAAAGGTAATTAAGTCTATAATCATACTTTTATATTAAGAAATTTATTAAATGGAGTCATAATTGAAGTAATGGTGAAATTCAAATTGATCTCATTTCAGCACCAAGAACCTTGCTTCAGAGATATATTCAACAAATGAAAACGAATGGCAGTTAGGATATTACCCTACAGCAATCATTTTTGATACAAGATATCCTACTAAACTATTCTAAAATTGACTTTCACGAAGCTGATTGAAATAAATGCTTCATTAAACTATTCTTTTTCTTCTTTAAATAAAGCAAATTCAATGTTCATCTCTATTTATCAATATCGAACCTTGAACATACGAAGTGCACTCTTATGTAACTCTTGTGTTATATGGAACACTTGAATCGTCTACTAAAACATTGTTGCTTGGTGTGTAAGAGGTTGACTATCTGTACCAATATATATAAAAATAAAATGCATTCGTTTTAAATCTGGGAAGTTACAAATGGAAAATTGCTTTTGTTTTTAGAGATCAATTTTTTAATCGAAAGTAAATTATGCTGAGATAAAACAAATGTCCCGGTTTTCCATCAAACTTTAATCACTTACGCTTTAGTTTGTGGACCCTTTCCTTATCTAGTCAATTACGTTTTGATATTAAAGCCATCATGACTTACTTGACATACTTTAAAGTCGTTTTGTAAGAGATAATATTTCTCTTTCTTTTCATATTATCACGATATAACTATTTTTCTTACCTTATGAGTTTGTTACTTTCGAAAGTATGTTATGAATCTAAAGACCTGTCAAATAAAGTTAGAACATTTGTACTTTCTGTTGGATTTTTATCATTTAATTTATTTATTATTATTATTTTGAAAATGTGGTGAAATGAGAGTAGGAATTTTCAATGAGTGGTAGCTACATTAATTGAGTTATCCAAAATTATAAGCATCTCATAGAATTGAGCATTTCACTCTTAGAAAAGAGTTTGGCCTACCCTCCTTCCATCTAAACGAGACACTTCCAAATCGGTATCTGCGTTTGGCAGAAGCTGATAAAAGCTCACACTTTTTCTGATGGCTTTTCTTAATCAGATTCGGGCAACTTAATGCCGCAGTATAGAAATTTTACTCTTCTGCTTATTCCGTTATCTCTCGCGGGAACTTTTAATAATGTAAAGATTGGAGATTATTATAAACAGTCACGATAGCTTTTAACTGACCGTTAATGACCTGCACCTTGACACTAACTTCCTCTTCCAAATAAGTGAACATCAGCTTTCCTTTTTGGATAACAAGAATCACAAGAGGATATTCGGCAGCTTTAAATAACTCATTTTTCAGCATCATTGGCCAAATAACCATATTAAGCTTGGAGAAAAATATCTATATTTGCTTCTTAATAGGCAATTTACAAGAAAAACTGTTGGAGAACCAATAATTAACAACTTCTCATTTTAACTTGCTTAATATAATATGTAAATGGGTTTTTTTCCTCAAAATGATATTTTATTATTATTTTTCGAGTTATAAATAACTGCTGCCCATTTATTTGTTCAAATTATTGTTAACATAATCGAATTGGGATTTGCCATTAAATATTATAATTATCACGTATAAATCAACTTGGATTTACCTGAATTATTTAAATTTACCTGAATAAATATTTTTAATTATATAATAATTTTGATTTTAATTTTCATGTTTGAAAAACTAATTTTCATTCTAGACATGCAAATAGAAATCATTAATGAGTTAATTATATTAATTAATGAATTTATAAATTTTTAATATTCTTATCATGAATTAACGCAACAAAACTGATTAAATCTTATAATTCTATATTAAAATAGTAAATTTGAAAAAATATCGTGTTTTATTTATATACCGATGATAATCAAAAGATTGCCATACACAGATAATTTATATTTTAAATAATGTTCTCGAATGTACTTTTACAGTAGGTTTCATAACGTTATAGTTTTTGAAATTATATTGACAATTTTCTACATTTATAGGATCTATATTCTTTTTTTTCTTTTTTTCCTTAAAGCAATTCATATTTTAAAATAAATCAGTCCCTTTTATAGAGAGTTACACTCATAAATTTCGACATGATTGATTTGCAAATGAGATTAAGTTTAAGGTAAATTAACTTTTTTTTAATCCATTCTATTTACGTTCTATTTACTATCCTTTAATCATTCTATTTACGACTAAATTCCAAATGATATATAAATGAGGAAAAAAAATTAGTAACACAGCAAAACAAAAATCTTTGGTATTTCTTTCCTTTCCCTATATTGCCAACACAGTTTTTTAAAGATGCAAAAGTAAAATTTTCCACTGGATAGATCGCATTTTAGCCTTCAGTTCGTCAGCTTATGGATTCGATTCTCACCATAAGATATCGATGTTTGTAACCACATTGGGCATGAATATTTGCAATGACTTAGAACTCCTTCAAACCCTGGAATCCTGTTAACTGAGTTAATATACGAAAAAACAGCCCTAGATCGGCAACTAAATCAAACTCAAAGATACAACTAAAATTGACATTTCAACGATGTCTCTCTCTGAATGGTAATATATAAAACTAATTCGCATTGAATTTTAAATGATAGTGTTAAATGCATATCAGAATAATTTCTATTCGCTACCTTAGGCATAGCAATGACTACGCAGCCTGTATTTTTACTTTAGGAAAGTTGCTATTTAAATCTTTCTTGCATTTGTTAATGGAAGAATTTGTTCCTCAAAACGAATGATATTGTTTTGACAAATGAGTTTTAAACTATTTATGCAAAACGAATGATATTGTTTTGACAGATGAGTTTTAAACTATTTATGCAAAACGAATGAGTTTATAAACTACTTAAATAAATATCAAAATAGTATGGCTTTACCGAGCTACATCGAATACATTTCGATCTACAATCATGATTCTACAAGAATTCATTATGACCACATTCATAAAAGACAGTTTCTTTTATTCCACTTTTAGTAACTTCCACTATTGTATGAATTACTGTCTCAAATCTCAAGCTTTTGCAAGTCAGACGAAAAGGTGAATTTTTTTGTTGTTCTAATGTACAAGTATGTATATAATAATAATAATGTACAATTATGAGTTTATTAAAAAAGTGAATAAACTTGGATTTAATTTAAATAACTCTAAAGGGTACTACAAATATATCCCTATAAAATGTGTTAAATTTGTTTCGAATATTAGACTATTCTGAATCTTTATAAATTAAATGATTATTTTTACCTAAGTTATGCAAATGCTAATTATTAAAGTTATTAAAATTTCATTTTGAATAGTAAGTAAAATTATAATATAATAAATATATTTCTGAATTTTTATAATGTTGTGTTTATAAAGTTGTTTTTATAAATTTTTTAAAATGTTGGTTTAAATGTATTGTGCTTTTCGAGCACTATAAGGCCAAAATCCAACTCAAATTGATTTTAACTAAGAAGGGGTGCAGTCTTAAATCATCAATTGCTTCTCAAATCTTCGACTTAAATTAAGATCTATCGATTCCCTTTTTTTTCCCACTCCCCTTCAGAGACCTTATACTCTTTCCCTCCATTATTCTCAATAAAATGTAGCAAAATTTATGATCAAAGCATTAATCAATGCAGTTTAATTGAATTTTATTTTCGTTTTCACGAATGTTCACTCACATTTTAGAAATCTAATCTCTCGGGGGCATAAAATTCGTTTTATGTTACTAGGCGAACGACCCATAAATCGTAATACATTACTGGCAGCGACTATAAAAGCATCTCGTCTGACAGGTAAAAGTTAGAGATACAAGACGATACCTGTTCTACATCGGAAAAAGGGAGAAACATAACGTATCACAACTTGTGGGATCATTAAAAATAGATACAAGAGTTTTGGCTTCATTATATATTTATATACACGTATACAAGCATCATAATAACAATTCAGATTCAAAAGGCATTCATCTATTGAGGTGCAAAAAGCACAAGCAATTTAGAGTTTGATTTCGCAACTATTTTACTAACGGTCCTTTAATTAAATTTTTAATAGCGCGTTATCGGCTTGAGAAGGAATATTTTTTTTTTTATCTTTTGATGTTCATAATTTTTCTCGTGAAGAATGATTACAGATGAAATGATAGAGCAATAACGGAAAAATAAAGCTATAACTTGGCTGCTCGATCATTTATAAAAGATAAATGATTTATTCTCACTAGAAGTATTTTAAATTAGCTCTGTTCCGGTGAAAATATGATCACTGAATTTTTATCTCCATTTAGGAAATACTTTATAAAATGAAAAGAATTTTATGCGTTTCGATGTTATAATTTATTCGGAAAAATAAAAATGATTTAATTTATGTCTTGTCATGTCGACGGGGTATATCGATTCCACGTGGTGAGATAAAAGATAAGTTTCTTTCTTGTTGTAACAAATGTGATATGAAAAGATTCTCATAAATTCTCAATTTAGTCGCTATAAAGATGAGGGGTGAACAGCCCAAAACAATAATGTTCTGAGCACTGAGTCTGTCTTGGACTGAACAATTCACGTGGAAGAGATGTTGGGGTGAATTTCCCCAGTAGAATACTCAAAGAGTTTATTCAGCATCAATAATGCAGTTAGTAACTGTTTGGATCCTTTTCATTGCTTTGTAACAGAACGTTCTTTAACATTGGCAGAAGTCGAACCTGTGATCACCCATTCCACGATTAGATTATATCACTTGGTAATAAAGTTTTAACAATGATTTTAAGTTGAGTAAAACAATTGTATGTCATCTGCAACACGCACACATATAAATAAGCGAAAGCTTCTTTTAACTTGTTTCGATCTTCTCACAAACACATTTATTTAAAGACCAAGAATATATTGCTCTCTTATTTCATGGTAAAAAAGAAATCTATAATTTAATGAAATAAGTGCAAAATTTTATGAACCGTCTACAATGAAATAGAAATTAATTATTAATTGCAATTCAGAGAAATACACTACAACGATGTGCAAAATATGAATTCTAAGTCTTAACGGAAAATTAGCAATCACTTGTCTTTCCGCAAATCAGAATCTTGTCGTGATTTGAAATCACACAGAGATTAATTCTATACTTTTACGGCTTGTGATGTTTTGCTCCATAGAAATCTTAAGGTATGAAGTACGAATTGTTTTATGTATTTCCGAATGATATTTCTAGCATTACGTAAAACACATAAGCATTCTGTAGAATGATAGATTTCAAATTTTCTCTGCTATAAATACATTATTATTTCTTTATAACTTTTTATTGAAAATTTAATATATTTTACAGAGGAATTACATAATGGCACTCATATTGTGGTACAGTCCGAATTTAAAAAGTAAAATAAAAAAAAAATCACATAAACTAAAGATATATTTATATATATATTTAGTTTCTGTAATTTTTTTTTTTTTTTTAATTTTATTTGTAGAATTTTTAATGTTGGCGTATGCAAGGTATTAGTCTTACTATTTAAAAGCGATTGTTTACAAACATTGCAATTATATTTATTTACAAATCTATTCTTTCCATTTTGTTCTTTGTTATAAATTTTTGACGAGTTTTGTGAAAAAACTCAATTTTACTCAATGCGAGCTATAAGCTTAAGAGCATGAAGTTCCAAAACTGTTTCTGTCATTTTACTACTACAAATCTATTAATTAATGAAAATTTGAAAATTTTAAATCTTCCTTGATAGTTTAAACTAACCGTAAAGTGGATGTTTGGTCTTGCCTTTTTCATTTGCTTTTTCTTCTATTCTGTTGTCAAAGTGTTAATGGTTTGAAAATATGGAAAACGGCTTCTCAAGTTGATTCTATGTTTTTTTTTATATAAGAAGTACTTTTATTAACAAAGTGAACTTCGACAATACTGTCGGACATTCGATGGTGAACTCCGTAGTGTTGCTGCCACTCGTAGAATGTGAGGTGAAGGCAGGCAGCAAATTCGTCGACAAACGACGCCGTCTCAATACAATGCGACGTAGATGAAATGTTACTTGACGTCATGGATATTTGAAACCAATCAGAATTGAAATAAAGTGATGATAAAATGATTTAGCCATAATCTATAAATTGTAACGAAAGAAGCAACCACTTTATGGTAAAAATACAGCTCGTTAAACTGTTTATCCACATTATTTTATACGAAGTTGTTGCCATCAAATTAAAACCTAAGTGACATTATTCCATAATAGTAAAATAAAACTACTCAAGCATGTTTAACAACTTTATTTTAAAAGAAAGGAGTTTTTACAACAGCATTTTCTTTCAGTTAATTTTTTGTTAATAATAATAGTTTACGTTTTCCTGACATTCAAAAAGAAGCTTTCAGCCATTTTCTCATTTTTTTCCAACGAGAAGGAATTCAGAAATGAGAATGTTGTATCTGGAAGCGTTACGCCTACGGACTGAAAGAACAGGGAAAAAAAACGAAATGAATTTGGATTCTGAAAAAATAATCGAATGGAAAGCAAAAAGTCATCGTTTAAGCTAGAATCTCCCCTAGAAAGAAAATAGGAAAAAAGAATAAAAAAAAAATATCATCATTCTGAATTATTCGGTTTTGTCGACGGCGCCAATTCGGCTAAGTGTTTATTTCTCACACACACGTTGTGTGTAGCCATTTTTTTCCCTCCGCTAACTTTTTTACCCACTTTTGTTCCAGTTATAGGCGTTGGTAAAGTTGGATACTTTCTGTACAGGCAGCTCATTTTTTTCCCTCCTCGTAACTTTCACTGCTCAGCCCCATTTTTTATTGTCCTTGCATTAGATCCGACTCGGTTTTCGTTGACCGGTAGCCATTTTGGAACACATCGTCTCTTAATAGTTTAATCCTTAATCAAGCGACTTCTTATTATAAGATTCTTTTTATTTTGTACCCCACTTTAAACACAGATCGACTCTTAATTCCTTCAGAGGAAGCTAATGAAGTATTATTGGCTAATAACATTTTATTTCTTAATTACATTTTGTTGTTACCTGAAATATGTGGATCATGTTCATATTGACTCTTACAAAGGAATTCAAGATTTCCAATTTGTTACACATCTATGCGTCTTACTATCATTTGCGAATGTTTTAAATATTTCTACTTCTACTGTCTCATATATGATATAAATGAAATATAACGATCATGTTCATATTGACTCTTAGAAAGGAATTCAAGATTTCCAATTTGTAACACATCTGTGTGTCTTCTTATCTCTTGCGAGTACTTTAAATATTTCGACTTCCACTGTCTCATAAATCATAACATAGTATTCATGGCGTATGCAGTACAAGTGGTTATCATTCATATTGTCAAACCAAGAAAATTCAAATTTGGACCCTTAAGATGTGATCTCTAACTGTTAAGTGGCGTTTGGCAACAAAATTATATCCTACCTTTTCCAAAATAGTTCGTTAGATTCAATAAATAATTTGTAAATATACTGTGTATGTCATATTTTGGCTTAAGCACTATATTCTGTGCATTTATATGAGTGTATGAAAGAAATTCGTGAAATGCGCTAAGAATAAGAAATTTTGGTTAGAATTGAAACAACTGAACTACCCATTACTATGAGTGATGAAAATATTTATCTAATTCTTAATATATACTGCTTTCAACACTGTATTATTCATGTTTTTCGTTGAAAACTATTGTAACAAATTTTAATATTTTAGAAGCGTCAACACTGAATTCGAATCAAAGAACTATTGTCCATTGTACCTATTAATAAACTGGATACTCAACTTTTCAAACTGGAATGTCATCAGCAAGTAACAACGCTTGTAACCAAGACTTTCAGATTCTATCAACAATCTGTTAGTATTGCAGTTATTGTTCTGTAACAATGGCAAAATTGAAAACATTTATGTCTTTATACTTACAGTTTACAACTCCAAACGATGTGTTGAAATAAATATATTTAAGCTATGCATAATTTAATTAAAGGATGTATTTGTTTATGTACATAATTACATGCACAGCAGCTCAACAAATTGATGCAGTAACAATACATTACAGTAATGACAATACAATGATCATTTATACTTTGCATTTTAAGTTAACTCAAATATTTTCTTAGAATGTCAAATTTTAGCTTACAAACCATGAATGCAAATTAGCAAAACAGATAACAATTGGGACAGCAATTGAGGTGTAGTTACGGGTGTAAATCTTAATTTAAGAATTTGTTTTGTAATTTATAAATACTTAAAAAAATAAGCATTCTTTATATTTTTATTTTACTACCCATTTTTCTTTCTAACAAACAATATTTTAAATTACACGTAAAAAAATCAAATGTAATTTTAATGTCAATATTTCGCTGTTTACAATAAAAGAAAACAAAATTATACTTCTTATCAATAAGAATGTTGTGTCTTACTTCCTCTTTTAACATTTGGACATTTTCTACGGCAAATATTTTGATTTACTGTAATGACTTTTTATGATTGGTTGAAAATAAATGTTTTATCAATCATCATATGATTACTTTCTTCTATCTTATCTATTTTTGTTCTTTTTGTGGAATCGAAATACATTTTAAGCAAATAAATTTTTACTTCCTTACAAGCTAAAACATGCACATTTAAAGCTTCATTATTCTCCAGAATACTAAAATTAATTGCTTGTTTTAAACTTGGAACTAACTATATTTTTTTAAAAAATAAAATACCTAGTTATAAATAACTTTAAGCATTTAGAATGAAATTACTTATTATGATATGGCATCCCGATCTAAAATACCAGAAACAATACCATATAAATTGAAATTTCTTCTATTTTGTGATTTTATTTTTGTCATTATAAGAATTTATAAAATGCTATATTTATAACGATTTCCTTTTCTATGTTCGATAAAAATGATTACGAAACATTTCTCTAATAATAATGGGAAATGCCATTTTTAATATTCAAATTTTTATTTTTTATTATTTATTTAAAATTATATAATTCATTTTCATAAACAGTTATTACCAGTGGTGGGCTGCTTAAATTATTTTATATGAAATATGATTTGAAATTAGGTTGTTTGACAATCATATTTTATTCGTCTGCTTCTAACAAATTTAATACTGATTTTTTTTTTTCGATTAAAATTCTGCAGGGAAAAATGAAAGAAGGAATGAGCTGTTTTATTGGGTTCGCGAAAGATTTTATTCTGTATGACATTAAAATCTCTATTAAAATATCTATAACCTGTTTTAAGTGGATTTTCTGTAATAGAGAGCAACTAATTACTTAACGTAATTCACATATTTAAAATGAAAATACCATGCAAGATTAACTCAGCCTTAAATTGGAAAACTATCTCATAAGATATTCTAATATTTATTTAAAAAGAGATCCTCCATATTGTTTTAAACATATTTTTTCTATGTGCATAAATAGAATCTTACATTCATATAAAATAATTAGAAAAGATCTACTTAAAACATCTTTATCATGTTGTAAAGTTTTGGGGGGCGTCGTAAATTAAAAATTTCATAGCTAATTGTACAATTAAAATAGTTTTAGTTCTGAAGAATAAAATGAACAATAATATTCTGGTACTTTAAGAACTTTTTTTATTCCATTTTATGTATATTTAAGAATGAAAATGAAATATCTTGTACTAAGAAATTTCATGCAAGAAAATTATTAAATTAGAAACTATTATAACATATATATAAACAGAGTTGGTGAATATTTTAAATTATATTTTCCTTCTTAATTAAAAAAGAAATATAATAGTTAATGAAATAATTTATTATTATTCTTAGTTTAAGCTGAATTTGACTGAACGATTAGCACTTCTCATTCGATTTAATATTTCTTAAATTTCATTTCCAGTACAAGAGAGGAGTTTTTGCAGTGGTTCGAAAACCACTGATTAATAAAGGTACCCGTCGCATTGGTCACCAATTTTAAAATGTAACCGTAGAGGGACAAACAAATCAAACGAAGCATCTTTATATTGACTCACGTTACTTGAGCCTACAGTAATAAAATGCGAAAGTATCTAAAAACAGCTTTGATTAATACGACATACATCAGGAAGGAGGGAGATATCTTTATTCAAGAAATGAAATTACAAATAACTACTTGCGAAGGTAAAAACGATATTAAATTTTCATAAGTTGAATACGATGACATTATTTTGAATTTTTCAGCGTTTCAGTGAAGTAATCCATCAACACAGATTCAAATCTTTGGTATTCCTCTTGTAGAACTTTAAAATCTAGGAAAATGTTGATTACAAATTTACGTACAAAGAGCTCAGTTTTATAAAATATTGTCAATGAAATTCAAATGTGACGAAAATGATGGCCACTCTGTATTCCTACATTTCAAGTAATCGTTGAGATTTACATTATCATTTATTAAATCTAAAGTAGGATCAATTGATGCAGCGTATACTGTTTTAGTACTCCAATATATTATTTGGATACCATACAGCCATCACAGAATCATGTTTATTATGATATGAGATTTTTTTACAATTTACCAGCAAAATCTCTGCTCAAACTGTGAAGATTCTATTTTGGATTGTATAATGGTCGTTTACATTTCAGAGTAGAATTCTTGGGTTTTTTTTCTTCAGAATCTTATATGCTTGTAATGATGTCATTGAAGAAATCATAGATCAATCTTAAGAAAACCATGTGAGACAACTTTTATATCATTTGTGCTTTGCAGTATCATTCCAAAAGCATTTCTAGAGAACATATCTTTACACCAAACAAACACAGTCCACGTGATGCAATTTTAGCCATAGATACAGGGACGCAAACTTATGGTACCCAATGTACAGTAAGCTGCAATGCAGATCTCAGAACATGGCAACGGCAATGTTATGTCTCATCAATGGCCACTGCGATGCAGATGTCTCACGTGTTGAGATTGATTTTAATTTTGTTGAAGTCTTTAGTCAGGGTTGTAATTCTTTGAAGCTGGAATAATATTTTTTTCCCATTATTGCTTGACTGATTTCGAATTATTCCCATGATCGTGTGAGATGAGGAAATAATTGATATTCGCAGGAGAACCGGACAACATCAAAATTCGATTTTCTAGCACCCGTGACTCCAACAGTCCACCATCTCCCAAAATCTTCAATTCATCTTTCGAAAGATAAGCAAAAACTTAGTTTTATACAAGATAAATATCAAATCACCTCTTTTATATCCATACTTACATCAACTCATGTAACTTTGCTCAAAGCTGGTTTTATATTACAGACTGCATATTTTGTATTCATTACGCAGGCTATGCTACTTAATATCCTACTTTTTCACCATTAGCTTCAGCTGCAAATTTTAGCCTATGCAATTCATATTAGCTTTTCAATGTTAAACATTTGAAAGTAAGTGTGTTTAAGTATGTGTACAGAAAGACGTATCATAATAAAAATGTACCACAATTATAAGAACCATAAGGGTCACAGCATGTGAGTGAAAAAAGTTACCAAATTTCAATATGGATTTTACTAAGAAATGTTATAAAACAATGCTAAAATAAGAAAGACTTTAAAACAATGTAAAATTAAAGCTATTATAAAACAATGTTTTTTTCATTTCACAATTATTCGGAAGTATTGTCTGAAGATTTTGGTTTCTCTTGCTTAAAATGTAAATTAACAATTTCAATGTTTTGATAGTGGAAGTTTACAGGTGTATCAGTAATAATAAGCAGGCAACATGTATGATACATCAAAAGCTATAACAATTTTGTGCAATTTGCTGTTTTGGTTTTTGAAGTAGTAAAATGAACCAATGAGACACAAATTTTGACAAGATTCACAAAAATCATTTCAGTTATTATAAGTCGACACTCTGATTTCTTCGTTAAAATCTCTTTTCCCTGAGGAAATTATTAACAAAATGACTTTTCAAAATCTATTTTATCGGTAAGCTTATGCCATCTGTGGATAAATATGGCGGTCATCTCTTTCGGAATGTTCTCCTTGCTTAGTCTTCACATTTTCCAGTCTCAGTTGACCAGCCGAAGTAAAAGGGGAAAAAAAATGAGCAAACCGCTTACAATTCTTAACTATTTTTTTCCCTTAGCACTTTGAAAGAAAAAAAAAAAACCATCGATGGTTTTCTTCTGCTTGAAGTATTTTTTGTACTACCACTGGGTTGCATTCTGGTTACGTGCCCTAAATATTCGTTATTCTTTTTTTTTTTTTTTGAAACAGAAGCCAATAACGAGAAAGCGAAATCTACGATGTGAGCGTGTGATGAGTATTATAAAATAAATAACAACACCAAACTATGTTTCAGGATTTACAATCCATTTAACAATAATTTTGATTTTAAAAAAAGCAGTTTTATTTGTTTCTACTTTCTTTCGGAACAATTCCTTTATCTTTAAAATTTCTAAGTTTATAAGATGGTTTAAGTTTCATATTAAAAAAAAAAGTCTCAAGTTAATTACCACAACTAACTTTAGCAATTGTGAATTTATATGATTAATATATACATCGAATTCACACATTATTTAAATATTAACTATTTAAGAATGTTAAGAGCTTTTGATTTAAATCGACCACAGAGTAGCCACTATCATGGGAGGTAAATGTCCAACTAATTTTTATGCACGAATTTAAGAGAATTATAAGGAGCAATGAAAAATTATCACGCGCGTAGTTCGAAGGCTCAAAAGTTCAGATTTGATAGGCTAATCATGCAAAATTCATCTGATGCAACTATCTCACAGTAACATAAATTTCAATATACATATTTGATAAAATTTATTTTCTACCGTTAGAAGAAATCTGAAATAGCTAAACGGAGCTGGAACCTTTCGAGAACACTTTTAAGGGACCAAAAACCAAAAATTGTAAGGGTAGACATTGGAACTGTAAGGCAGATGTTCTGAAATCTCTCAGACGTTAGTGTGTGACTTTACAATGTAGCTGAGACAAATGGCGGAGGGGTTACCGTCTCCAATTTCGAAGCAGTAGGTCCCGAGTTCGATTCCTGATTAATACATAAATGCTTCTTTCTCTCTCTTGTGTTTTTCTTTTCAGGACAAAAATAGTGCTCCCCCTACGTGCCCCAGGTGTGGATGTGAAGAGTAGGTGTGGATGTGAAGAGTGGTATTTTTGTAAAGATGCAAAGCAAAATACCTTTTGGATTCTTACAGTGAAAAACACACCTCCTGACACAACTTCGTCATCTGATCATGGTTCAAAATTATGAGGCTCATGATAATGAGCAAGTATTCCAAATCCGTTAACCTTAAAATACAGCCTGCACAGTTATGTATGCATAAAATGTCATCACTTTCACCCCTAATAGACCTGAATGGATTAAATCCTAAAAAATTTCAGCCTTGTATTGGCGAAAAAACTCTGCTATACAGGGACTTGTAATTATAGTGAAACATAATTTCTCAATTTTGCAACTTTTCGTACATTCGTTTCAATTTACAATGCCACAAATGCATCAATAACCCATGTTAAGATGCAGATGGTAAAATGATTCCATATATTCACAGCAGTATCATTCCCACATGAAATTATTTTGATAGCGAATTTTGTTTTCATTATAGATACAAAAATCTAATGCATACGCTTGTTTGTATTTAATGTTAAAAGTATATATCTTCATTATGTAATTAATATTATCTTATATCTCCTCTTAACAATATGACAATTTAACTTAATTCCTCACCACCCAAAATGCTTAGGATGCTTAGTGGCGTCCTTCAAAGACGCGAAATTATCGATTTTTAATTTAAGTAACAAAATTTATTTATAAAAACAGAGAACACAGTTGTAAATATATAGAAAAACGATACTAAAAAAGATAAACAACAGATTTAAGCAAAATTTAGATTGAAGCGCAAGGAAGTATAAAAATACCTAATTCTATCCTGAGTCAAGGATGAATAAATAATTAGAGGGGATGAAGAACACTTAAAAAAATAACTATTTGTGTATCCAGACACACAATTAAGTCACAAATGACAATCTATCTCTTCAATTTTGTACACTATTCTCATTATTGTGACAGTTGCTCTTGGCAGTAATGCTGAATGAAAAGGGACGAATCACATACAGTCAACAAGGCGAATGAATATTTACAGAATGCAAAAAGTTGTATTAAACTTGGCGTCGACTGAGAAAGAACTTTCATGAATAGATTTTGTTTTGCTTAGAGATCGTTTCTAGGTGAACTAAAGTTTAGAAGAAACCGAATATTTGTTATAGTTCCAACATCAACATATGCTAGGCAGTATGCCAGGCAAGCGAAGCAAGACATCATTTTGAATGGCTTTACCGAATTATGAATGGTTTTAAAAGTGATTCCATGTTGAATGAGTCAGAATGACTCATTTTTGATTGAAATCTTATTGAGAACCTAGTTGGGGTATTTTTGTATTAATAGTTAATTAAGTATATCATATATATCAAAGGCCTTTATTCTGAATACACCGAATAAAAGGCAATCATTTGGATTTAAATTCCGACAAACAAGTGTGGAAGATGCTTAGAACTGTTCCTAACTTACATTTGTAAGTTAACTTCAAGCTTCAAGTTTATTCCACCCTATACATACAATATAAATGATAAATATACAATAAATAGTGTTTGAAAAATAGATGATGTAAGAGAAACTTCATTGAATTTTGATACTTTTCTTTTTGAATGCTTAGTTATTGGAAATTTTATGGTTTTATTCTCCTTACACACACAAACACTCAGGAAGTTTTAATTGATCAGTAATCTGGATGCATAAGTCTACTTGCATCAATATTATCAATCCAAAAAGATGAAAATCTAACTCAAATCTTGCTTTTTTTTTCTTGGAGAATCATAAATCTAAAATGTTTTCGCTACGAATAGATAGCTTTATGCACCCATCAAATGAAACAAAAACTAAATGTCATCAGCATTTATTGAGCAGAACTCTTAGTATGCTACTTAATCATTTTCCTCTCATTTAAGTTAATAATGGGCAATTGCCTATTAATGATCGACACCCAATAACTTGGCAAGTGTCAATAACAGACTTTAGTCGACTATTCTGCCTTTTTTCATGCTAAGATCTAGTGAAGAATATCTTTCGTTTCATTATATCGGTTTTTCGCAAACAAATGATCCTTAAAATAATTACCGCTTTATTATAACAAAGACATTTTTATTGGTACCATTTGTGACAATGCATTAGAACCACTCATCGTTAACTTCTTGAAAAAAAAGTAGACTTACAGCTTGAAGTTGTTATAAAATATTTGAGCATTAGTCGAGAGTTACATTCCAGGAGATGTTCTCATACACAGTGGGCTTATATATGTGTCCCAGGGGCGGAAACTGAGAAAATTCCCAAGCATCTACCTCAACAGATTCGTCACTGTAATGGGTGGTTTGGCTAAGGTATCGTTCTCCTTTTCGGAAGATGGTGAATTCGAATCTTAACTTAACCAAAACACATCCATCCTCTAAAATCAACTGGAAGACATTAAATAGGTCATAGTCGCAATGTCCTCTTAGTTAAATAATATCTCTAATGGTATGAGATCAAGTATTGGCCGTTTGCTGCATGACCTTTTCGAAGATTCCAGTAAAGCAGCGTGGGTTCCACAACTACTTAACTTTAAGATATCTCACTTTCAATTCGCATTCATCATCTGAATAATTTCAGATTTCTGTTTTCAAAGTAAAATCATTTACAATCAGTAATCAGACAGAAAACTATTTTGGCTACTTATTTCCTGTCAGACGGAAAATTATGTTTTTATAATTATGAATTTATATTGTACCTAACATGTTCGAAACATTACAAATTAGTCTATTACAAAAATGACTGCTTAGAATTATGATTTAATCTTAAATTTAATTAACTTCAGTAAAATTACCAAGTTAAAAAAAAAAGTTCCGCTATTTGTAAAACTAAATAAGCCTTAAAAATCGGCAGAGAAAAATTTTTTATATATTAATCTGTTAACCTGATAAATATGTAAGAGAAATAGTTTTGATTTTTTTATAAAAGAGATGGGAAAAAATTCTCAAATATAATCATGGTATTAATACAAGTATCAACTTCATTAATATTCAAATCGAATTCATGGAAAAATAATATCTGATATTAAATATTTATTTATTTTGATTAAATTGAAAATTTATTTTTAAATATAAGTTAAGTTTTCTATCTCTCAATTATTTTTAGATGATGATGAGAAGAAATACTTTTTTTTATATTAAAGTTAATAAAATATTTATTCAAATTAATTAGTCTTTTTCTTTTCAATTATCAGCAAGTATGTAAAATGAAATAATAGTAAAGGTATTAGTATAAAAACCTTGAAGTGCAAATTTTAAATAATGAAACTTAGTATTTTAGAGTGAAAATGAAATTTTAATGTTTCATATAACAGCATTCGTATTTATAGTTTGTTTACTATTCTTTTTCGCATAGTATTGGTAATAGTCATATGTAATCTTTCATTACTTAGACGTACTTGTTACGACTTTTGATGCAATTGTACTTTATATTACTGTAGAATATAGAAAATTCTAGTGTAAAGCAAAAATATAGAATCAGCTCAATGTTAAAAATCAAAAAATTTAAATCAGCTTTTTCAGATATTGCTTTTGATTTACTTTTCAATAATCCTCTGACCATTATTTTTGAAATATAGGATTTAGAAACAATTATTTAACAGCAGCTAAATAAAGCTTCGCTGCGATTTAAATTTATATTCTTAATATATATTGTGTTTAGAAAGGATTACGGTGTGTTATTGTTAAAAACATAACTCATATATTTCCGAGCACATTTGATTAGATCGAATGAAGCTAACATCATGATCTAAGAAGAGTTTTTGTTAAGACTTTTTTGGTTGATAAAAGCACTAAAATTTAACAGACTTTGTCTGCGTTTATAGGTTTTTTTTACAAATGCTTCATCTTAAGCAAATTTAGTATTTTCATTAACATATACTGCTGCGAAAAATGAAACTTAGGCATTGATTAATTTTTAATATAAACTTTCATCAAGGAACATTTTTTTAGTTTAATTTTTTATCACAATGATGTTTTCGTAAATTGACAAGTCATCATTCAATGATTGGTTACTTGATAAAGGATTCTCCTGGATAAATTGTGGAGGAAAAAAATTTCTGCATGCAATTTACACATTTTTTTTAAAAAAAATTATTCTTTTGTTATGATTAAGCAATACGATTTGGCAACATTATTTCTTATTTTCAGCAAAATGATAGAAATAGAACTTCGCGGTATCTAAGAAAACTTTCGAGAAAGAAGGAATGATAGCTTATAAAATTTATCGTCCTATTTAGTAATATTTAATGGAAACTTGGCAATATAATATCGAACTTTCGAGAAGCTATTCTGACACATAAAAGATTTTTCAGGATTTTTTTTGTGAATTAGGCAACATTTGTATATTGTATTTCAGTCGCCATGAGGCTGCATTGATTTTGAGATCTGTGTTATTTAGTATTGCTGTGAAGCTATATTTGCTCTTGCAGCATAAAAAATTGTAACTGCAGATTATTTCAGTTGAAATACAGAGAACCCAACACAGTTAAAATAATCAAGATTTCACAGATAAGGTGGTTGGGACATGTATTCCGATATGACAATGAAAACCCTGTCAGGCAAATAACTTTTAAAATTCCAGAGGGAAAGAGGAAGACCAATAGATGGATGGATTGAGTGGAAGAATGGCTAAGGGACGTAGGAGTCAATAATTGGAAAGTCATTGCCAGTGATAGATCAAGATGGCATAAGCTGACTGAGACAGCCTTGGCCGGCAATCGGTTGTAGCACTTGGGAAGAAGAAGAAGATTATTTCAGAACATTTGTCCTTTTTTACGTGCTCTATTAAAGTGTCTTGAAATATTTCTTTATATATTTGAAATTTTTGCTGTTATTTGCTTGTCTGTCTGTTTTGAATCTTGATTCTGAATTCATCATAAATACAATGAAGCAAAACAAGGTTTATCTTATAAATATATATATAAAAGTCATAATGATTATTTACATTATAAAGCCGTGAAGTGGATAGCTTAACAGTTGAAAATTGCAGTTAAACATTTATGGAACCATGTCTTTGCCACAAGAAAAGCTAACCAGGAAATCCCAGATGGATATAGAGGCAAAAATTAGAATCATAACACCTTTATCCCATAATTCACGAGTGACTAATCTCAAACCCTGAATGTTTCGCTCTGAGGAACCTGTTCTACTATCAAGCCACTTTATGCTCATATTATCTGGCTTTTACACCATGTAGGAACTGCCTATGAACTGAAAGACTTACCAAAAAAGAGGAAAATTTAAGACCCCCATTGGAACTGTCTATTAATACAAATCTTTTCTGAACATTCTAAAATCCACTGCGTGTTGGGTACTGGGTATCATTTTTAATTGATATAGTGGGAGATGTTTACTTTGTGGTGATCGTATAATTGTCGTATTTACAAAGAATGATAGACAGAAAACCTCCCAAATATCACCTAAACAGAAGTGTTATACTAAACATTCACAGTTATACGTATTCCATATAAGCTGGGATCAAACCTGAGATTATGTATCATCTCTCCTAAAGTTTGTTTGATTAGGTTTACGCACGAGACAATTCAGATGGACATAGAGGATTACACATAGAACAAAATCTGTTGATGTCCTTCTGCTATCGAATTTGGTGATCTTTTATGATCCACTTTTTCGAACCGGAAAAGAGAAGCGTTTGCATCCCATAGAGTCATTTCAAAGTTTCGGTGGTATCAAAAATGCAACCTCCACCGTCCAATCTCTCAGAAATCTCTGGTCTTATCTGCAGAAGAAAAAAAAAGAAGCTCAAGAAATCGGTGTGCTCCTGCAATGCACACTCGTTGACTTTCACCCTGATTACTTCGTTAAATCCAGAGTATTAGGTTGCGGGAGTCCAGATTTATGTGCCTTGTTTCTGAAAAGCTCTCATTTCTTTCGCTTCCTTAGGTTGCTGTCATAGGCAATTTCCAAGCACGCTTCACTCCGCCCGCTTCACTTCTCGCGCTTGGAGGAGTTATCTTTCCGGACTCGCTGGGTTTTTTTTTTTTTTTTTTTTTTCCGGATCCCCTTTTTATGTCTTCATCCCTGTCCCTAGATTTCATGACAGTTTATTTTGTCTTCTTTCTTTCTGAGGCCTCCTCTTTATTTTCTTTTTACGTTTGATAGGGCGAATCGTACACTTGGATGAGTGGTTATGCGATAGGAAAAGCGAAATAATTTCTGAAAAGTTTTACAGTAAAATAAACGCTGATATCTTTGTTTGTGAGCAAGGAGTATTTATGAAGAGTAAATTGTAAAAGAACGATTTACTGATCTTTTCTCGTATATTCCAAGGAATTGTAAAATACCCAGTTTTAAAAATTCACAAAAGAATTAAAGGTATTACTTAGTATATAGTTAGGTTTCAAACGGTTACACATATTTTAATATAACATATAGATATTTCTTCAATGTGCTCATTAAATCTACCATGAGAAAAATTTTATATTCTTTTCTTTTTAAATTAAAATTTCTGTGAATAATTGTAGTGATGCTAAAAATGTCACCAGTTCAAGTAAAAAAAAATCGTATTGGGGAATAAATATGTTATATTTTACTGTCCATTTCTTGCAGAATGTTCAACATTGCATTATAATTTTTAATAAATTTTAATAATAATATCAAAAAGTAATTTACCAGAGCTTGTAGAAATTTGTTACCTTTAAATAATATTTATAATCGAAAAATCTAAACAGTTTTCAAAATCTATACATCAACGATTTTGAAATTCAAATCGAAATCCAATATTTTGGATTTGAAATATTTATTCTAACTATGTAAAATTCTTAGAGTATAAATCATTGATCATAATTTGAAGTTAAATAGGAGGAAGTTATGAAGGATAGAGACATATTTTGATGCGAAGCAAACAAAGTTGCCTTGAAGTTCTCGAAGATATCGTCTTGTTTTCCGACACATCGGCTTGAAGATCGCCCAATCTTCGTAACTGTGAAGTAAGAAGATTCAACAACTGGCTGACAACCTCCATTTGTGCCTTTTTCGTTGACTGCGAAACGTCATGGAAATAAACGACACTACGAATAATGTTACAAATGCAGAACCGTTTGCTAAAGCGATGGAATTTTTCCCTGACAACTCTTTGCAAAGGCTGTATTTGTCACATTCAGCGCTGACAAAAAATAATGATGGAGAAAAATATCCCTGCCTAAAGAAGCAAGCGCCGTTACGATAACGGCCTGCCCCTAAACGACGTTCGTTTTCGCCAGTGATAGATAAATAAATATATATATCCACTCGTATATTTATATGAATAAACGACGCGAGTTGCGGAAGAAATAGTACGGGAAAAGTAAACGGGACAAAAAGTCGAACCTTCCACGGAACGCCACTTTCGCCTGCTTTTTTTCTTCCCGGGGAATGAAAAGGAGACTGGATCATTTATTATGTGAAGCCGTCTGATGACAAAACGGGTCGCCGGCAAACACGAGGAAATGTCTTCGGAGTTGCTCGTTTTTTAACTCCGCTCCAAAACCCTGATAAGCACTTCAGAAGAAGATCCCCTTCTTATTATTTATTAGGTTTCCTCTCTTCGAACTCTCGATTATTATTTTTTTTTTTTCATAGAAATGCTATGTGGTCATGAAAAAATAATTTATTTATTCCAGAAGATGATTTCCGATTTTAGTCGGTGACACTAACCGTTGGGAGCTGAATTGCAGGCTGTCGTGTTTGGCGGGTGTTTTTTATGGCGCAGAACCCCCTCTCCAACCGCCCTCTCTCGCGTCTCTTTCTTTTATTACTTCATTTTTTTTTCTCGGTTTTTCCTTTTCTGAGTGCCTTATCTAGCTTTGAACACGTTGTAGCGTACTTGAAATAGGGGAGGGAATAAAATATATATAAAATGGAAAATTATCAGCACAGTGTTTGTCTGGTTTTCAAATAGTCGGATTATTGTTCGAAAGAAGGAATTAATTAATTTCAAATTAGGAAAACCCTCATGTTGACAAAATGGAAGCTAATGTAAGTGCCTATTGATGAGAGTCTTTAATGGAAGCTGGTTCTTTAGGAAGCATATATAGCTTTTAACACTTCTTTAAAAAAAAAAAATATTAACGTTTTAGTAAATAATCTCCATGTCAGATTTATCTTTAAATAAAAAGAGGAAGTAGTCTATTATATATATTAATGCAGAATGCATGAGTCATTTTGTACCAAAGTATTCCTTAAGTTATAAACATACTAATAAATGACTTAAATTATTTTAGGATCGTTTTTGATCAATGTTTTATTTTGAAAAATTATGTGAATAGTTGCCGACCACACTGTCTAGTGGTCAGAGTGCCTGACTGCGGATAGGGAAGTCCTGGGTTTGAATCCCGGTTCGGGTATGGATGTACTTTCTCTCTCTATCTATACTGTCCTTTCTGTGTATGAATGAGGTGTGAATGGTTGCCTACCCTATAACCGGGTCCCTATGGCATGTGTGTACTGAAGCCGTCGGACTCCACACCAAATATGGTTCAGTATGAAAAAGTGGAACAGCGCACCCCATATTGTCAGCCAAGCTGGCACAAGACGAAAAAAAAATGCTAACAGTTTCATTCGCGTTTGTCATTGTATGTATTCGAAACATAATCTGTGAATGGGAACTACAGTTTAAGTAAATGCTAAAATTTAAGCATTTATTCCCAAGGTAGGTATTGAAGTTACGAACTTCTGAACTAAAAAAATAAATAAATAGCAATTTTCTTATCATTTAACTTTGATAAAAACATAACTAGATGAAAATTGCCAATAAAATACCATTATTGGACACAAATGCCGTATAATCCAGGATGACAAATTTTGAGTTCAGTGATTTTTTGGTGGATTTTCTTACAAATGTGACTACTTGCTTTTTATTGTGTCTTAGATATGCAAACCAGTAAAAATTAATCGGAAAATTCTGTTTTGGCAACCCTAGTATTTATGTCAATGCGTACGTCACAACACGTCCTCTTCGCAACATTTCTTCAAAAAAAAAAAAAAAAAAAAAAATTAGAATATAGCATTCTGGATTATACGGCATCTGTGACCATTATTGTATACTAAATAGAATTTCATAAGCTTTAATTTGCATAAATGTTGCCAATTTATTATAATAAATAACTGATAGTAAATTCGGAAGGAAACAAATTAATTAAATTTTGCATTAATTTTAACGAACCAAAATTATATTTCATTCTATTATATCATAGAATTGTTGTTCAGAAAAATATGGGAAAAAATGTCTGAGCGGAACAGGTGCATTCTCAGAGCTTGGAGGATAAATTCCTCCTCCTCTCAGAGGAAAGGGATCTGAAACCTGTTGTTCTGCGAGAGTGATGAAGCCTCGCGGAAAATCCATTTCGCATTATATTGGGGGAAGGGGCACTTCCGGACTCGGGAGCCCACCACAACCCGATCCAATCAGCATTTGGGCGCGAAATACCGGACGCTTCCGTTTCATTATCCGACGTCCAGCATTCGGATTTTAATCTCTGGAAGTCTGATTTATCGGCTGGACAGTCCGGGGATTAAATCCGGGGATGCGTCTCCATTACAAATGAGTTTCAGTAACTCTCTTTCCCTCTCGCGTCCAATCCGATTAAGCACCGGCATCCATTAACGACGGATCCAGAGAAAGCGCGCCAGTCACGTAATGGCGTGGGAGTGTTGTTTTCGAGGATTCCAGGAAGCCACTTTCTTCCATCTTACGGCTCTGGAGCCACAGGAAGCTAAGGATCATTTCTACTCTTCCCTTTAAAGACACTTCGCTCCCAGCAACAATCAGAGCCAAATCCATAAAGTCGTACGCAAACCTTTGTCCGAATAATTCCAAAAGTAAAGAATCATATCTCATGGTGTCATTATTAAACCCATTCAGTTTTAAATTGCAATTAAACTCAAAATTAGTTTTTAAATATTATATTTGGAAAAAATATTCAAAATTAACATAATATGTAGATTATCTTAACTAATTTCTAACTAATTAATAAAATTTTCAAGTGGATTTCCCCCTCAAAACAATTGAATTTCTAATACTTTACTTCTTAAACTCAATCAATCGTAAAGAAGCAACATTAACTCATTGAAGAGATCAGAATGAATCGAATGTAAATGGAATGGGGAATATTTCTTCTCACACAATTAAATACCAAAAAAAGATATATTTAAATCCTTAATGTGTAAGGCTAATCTAATCTTCATCAAGTGCTCGATATTTTAAGAGTATAAGTTGTTAAAATGATGTGTAATATATCACACACACACACACACACACACACACACACACACACACACACACACACACACACATATATATATATATATATATATATAGATAGATAGATATGTGCATATCTGTTTTTATATCATTCATATGAAATCAATTCTATTTAAAATTTCATACAAGTTAGAATAAAAACAACTATAAATGTTTTGCATTTTTACGTCATTCTTTCCAGGAATGCTAATTCATCTGGGACATGCGGTTTAAAATAAATTCTGACCTATAGCAAATATCAATGAATAGCAATAGTGATGGTTGGTGTATCACTCTCGGCAGGAAAAAGATTTAAAAATAAGCAAACGATTTCTGGTGAACTCATGTAAATTTGTCTTTATTTCATGCACTATAAGGAATAGTCAGCGTAGAGATAATACGTTGGTATTATTTTATGCTGCTCTGCTTTCATTTTGCTTATTTAATTTCAAAAAAAATTTGAAGGAAAAATGAGAAAGAATTTGTGCTATAAATATGAATAAGGACTGTTAAATCAATATCTATTCCATGTTTTAAATGTATTGAAATGAAACTGTAAAAAATAAAAATAAGGCATTTTAATTATAATATTTCGAATTTTATAAAACAGAAATTAATTCAGAATTTTATAATTAAAACAAAAGCATTAAATTTCAATTTTCCATTGTTTTTGTTGCAATGGTTTTTTAAATATATAGTATTTGATTCTTCAAATCTAAGATGTAAAAGCTTTAACACTTATAAGAACTCCTAAGGGAAATCTGCTTTTGGGAAGTATTAAGTTGACAAAGATAACATTTTTTGAGCACAAATTAACATTAAAATCAAAAATTTCAGCAGAAATGAAAGAAAAACAAGAGAACTTATATTTAATAAAGCTAAAAATTCTTGCTTTATAGAAAAACTATTAAATATTGGTTAGTTTCCTTTTCATTTTTCCAGACATTTATTTTCAATGGAACAGTTTATTTTTAAACCTAAATATTATTGTTCTCACTGGAATTAATCAATTTCTTTCCAAATAAATGAGATAAAAAATTTAAGTTCAAATACCATGAGAATAATGAAAAATAGTCATAATTAATTTTAAGTAAATATTTAATAGTTTCAAATGAATTGAAGCATAAGCAAAAGTAAATAAATATCTCTAAAAGTTGAATAGTAAAATTTAAATATCATAATAAAATTTCTGAAACGTGAAATTAACTTTCATTTATCATTTAGCTGGAAACTAACTTTAATTCTATAATATAATGAAAAATATTCATAATTAATTGTAAATTAAAAATTCTTTTATATCAGCAAAAAAACATTAAGAGTGAATAAATGACTCAATTAAAAATTAAATAAAATTAAAAATTTGAAGGAATTATGATTTGCACTTTATATATATATATATATATATATATATATATATATATATATATATATATATATATATATATATATATATATATATATATATATATATATATATATATATGTATTAAGAGAAA
Source organism: Latrodectus elegans (assembly GCA_030067965.1). Taxonomy (NCBI): domain Eukaryota; kingdom Metazoa; phylum Arthropoda; class Arachnida; order Araneae; family Theridiidae; genus Latrodectus; species Latrodectus elegans. Next base: position 63,124,031 of record CM057816.1, read on the forward strand.
GTATATAAATAGATAAATCAACAAAAAATTAAAATTAAAATTTCAACTGTATTTTATTTTAGATTTACTTTTTTACTACGTTCACACACACACGAATAGAACTTTATTTATTAACGAATAGAACTTTATTTATTAACTAGTAGAATGAAATAGTTGTATGATTTCTTCAGAAATGACTGTGAACCTGACTGTTTAGATTTTATTTTATGTGCTTGACAAAATACTATTAATATTTATTGCTTTGTTAGTAATTTCATGAAGAAGCATATATTTCAAAAGGTTGAAATGGAAGTTAGTTAGACTGACAGCTGAAAGTCTCATGCCTCCTCAGTCTTTGAAGGCTCGATTTTTCCCTCGAGTAAAAAGGTCTATGTTGTCTTAAAATCCATTTAAGACTGCTAGTTCCTATAATAAATGAGTCCCAGTAAACAAAATGATTGTATTAGTTGAATCTAAATAGTAATTATTGTTATAAAGAGCAGAGATTTAATCTTATCATATGGAGTAAATAAATCCAAAATAAAACTCAAATTTCATAATTATCATAAATTTCTTGTAAAGTAGTACGTAGAAATGTATCAATCATTTCATAAAAAGTATTTATGGTAAGACATTTGATTGTGATTGAAAAATAATATTGTCTACGCCTCATATTTTCTCATTATTCTGAAATAATTTTTTATTCGGGATAATTATCAATTTCAATATTTATTTGTGAATAAAATGTTATTTACATAAGCATTTCTGTGACCATATTTGTGAATTTTCATTGGAAACTTATCAACAATATTCTTTCATCTTCAGTTTATCTAACCTCTTTAGTCTGGTAGTATTTTGTTTCAAGATATAATGATAATGCTTATGAATAGAAAAATATTTGCCAAGGATAATAATTTTTATGAATTATCCTTTGGATTATGCATACTAAGGTTTTACATTTTTATTCCATATCATTTCTTTATGTTGTACAGTTTTGATATCTTAGGGTGAATATATTTCTTAAATTCGCATATATGTTTGAGCTTTTAAGAGGAAGAATTGTGCTTTGCAGTGTTCAATTTTTGTGAGGACATCCGAGTTCTTTAATGAATCCCCTCTATCTTGTGACTGGACATGCTCCAACTACTTCACTGAACATGCAGAAATGCTTAGTATTCTTTTGTTATTTGAAATTTATGCTTATAGACTATTATATTTGCTTTTTGAGTGAAGCATTTATCTCCTGTGTTTGTGAAGGGAATGTTGCATTAAGTTTTCAAAGATGTAATCTAAATAAACTTGCTTTTATCTCATATTTATGTGTGTAATAGACGATGCCAAAAATAAAGTAATTTCGATGATAAAGCTGAATTTTTGTGTAAGTTATGCAGTTAAATTTTGGAAATCTTATAATATCCTTGCCAAAACAGGGCAAAAATGAAGAGAAAATTACATTATATGAAAATATGCCAAAAAAATTATGCCTTCAGATAACACATTTTCCTTATTTTTAAATAATTTTCAAACTTCATTTAAATATCCTAATATGTTTAAAGTTTGGTCGCACATAAAGTTGTTTATATATTGTATATAAATTGTAGCATGCACAAGAATTAAAATTTTTTAACCCTAGAAATTTAAAACAACTCTTACAATAGCATCCAAACTTTAAGGAAAAATATTAGTTTTGATTTTAGAAACTTAGAACATTTCCAATATGCCCCCTTTATTAGATGTATGCATGCAGAAAGAGTATATTAAACCGTAACCATAAATTTCGCATTTTGTATAGAATTTGCGTGATAAGCACATGATTGGAAATTCAGAGCTAAAAGAAAATACATTACAATTGCAGCAACTTGTGCTCATTTGATTACTGATACCTTCGTACATTTTTAGTCCATTGGCCTAATAAGTAACAATATCTAAATGCCTTTTTCTATTTTACCTCGACCAAGAAATACCTCATCACTCCTGCCAATGCATCAATTGTTGGATTACTTCAATAATTTCGATTAAATGTGCCCCACAATTCAACCTTTGAAAAGTTGAATAACAGTGTGTGACGTCGTTGATTAGTATCTTTTTTTGATTACATATATCTAAATAATGAACCAAATTTAAATATAATTCAAATATATCTCCTATAAAGTTCAAATATCAGCTCTTTCAAATATTGTTTTTTAATCAATGTAAATGCTCTTTAAAATATCATCTTTGTTGTTGATGCCTAAGCGTAAAATGTTTTCATAATTCTTAAAATCATATCAACCAATTTTCCTTTGGTGAATATATTTTTTCCTAATTGAATGAGTAATGAGAAATAGTAACATCTGCAAAAATGTTGCAGCATAATTCACCCGTACGGAGGATACAATCCAAGCTACAGAGTCAGTATATGCGTTCAGGTTTAGAGATTTTCTTTGTTTTAAAAATTATTTAAATATTCTCAAATGTTATTAAATGTACTGCTATTTTTGTAGAAATCTAAGATTTTGATATTTTAATGATGCTTATCATTTTGTATATTCAATAAAGCACACATAGAAAAGGTTTTATTTCCAGTAAAGATGCCTTTTATAATTTAGCTAGCATTATTAAGTACTTCTGTGCTTTTAATCAAAAAGAAGGTCATTTGAAAGAGAGACAGATCTATTCTGCCAGGCAATCCAGTCACATGCTGAGGCGTTTTTTTTTAATTAGGTGTATTTAATTGCTTCTTGATTCGAGACTAAGTAATCGTCTCTTAATGGTCTCCCCTGGATTCATTGTTTTTTTCATTCCTTACCCCCCCCTTTCTATTGTCTTCGCAGAGGGGAAAGGAATAAACAAAACCAGAAAAGAAGAAAGGAAAAACAATTAGAAAAAGTGCGAGGAATAAACAGTGTGACTTTCACATCTTTCATACTATTAATTTGATTTTAATGGCACCTAATGAAAAGGAGGGCGAAGGACCGCTCAATGCTCATTTCAAAAACAGTGATTTGCTTTATGAGCAGACACTGTCTCTTTTCACCCCCGCACCCCTTTTTACTGCAAAATCCAAGAATGAAATGGATTTTTCATTTAGAATGAAAAAAAAAAAGTATTTTTTTACTTGAGAAAAATCAAAAAAAAAATATTCTTTGTAGTTTAAAATCTTAATTAAAGAAATGAAAACTAAGCAATAAATTTGGAATTGGCTGAGGTTATTTTCTTAATATACTTTTATCGCCTTTAGTACCATCTAATAATCTTCGTTATTAATATTTAATAAGTTTTTAGGGGGTTAATTATTTTATAACTACTAAAGATAATCTCATGGATTGCTACAGAAGTTGATTAATTAATGAATAATTAATAGAAAGCATGCAATTAGTTGGAAAAAATGCCTTGAATTGTTTTCTAGTTATAATTTTATTGCTTTTAACACTATTAGTCACACAGTTATCTATTTTACAATAAGTTTTAACATTTTTGAGTGGTTGATAACATTATGAATAAGAAAGACATTTTATGGGAGTGATGCAGAAATTGGTTTTACAGTATATAAATTATGAAATAAATAAATTGATATGATTTAAAAATATCACACTGAATTATTTTCTAGACACATTAATTATTTTCTAGGCACATTTAAACAAGACATATTTATTGTTTTATGAATATATGTCTATATGTAATGTCTATATGTTATATCAGTAATGAAGAATATATAAATAATTAGAAAAAAAAAGATTAAATTATTTTTTAATCTACTTCTATTGCTTTTAACAATTTTCAGAATATTAATTATTTAAAAACTGAGACTGCTATAGATCTGTTCTTCAGAGTGAAGAAAATACATTAAAAAGCACTTAATTAATTTACAAATATTGCTTTGGATTATTTGCGTATTATGATTTCATTGTTTTCATAACATGTATAACTTTTTGTTCTATTAACTTTATACTTTAAATTATTTTTAGAGGATTAATTATATCGTAATTACTCAGTGCTACGATTGATACAAAATCGCTTAAAGTTTATAAACTGCAGAGAGAAAATTAATAAAAATTTTTATCATTCTTTTAAATCTTTTAAATTGATTTTAGGTAGTGTTATCACATATTGAAACTATTCAATCCTTTAAAGATATGTGTAACAATTTTATCACTCTAAAACACTCCAAGAATTCAACAATTTAATTGCCTTAATTCCCGTAAGAAATCCACATCAACCTAAAACCCATTATAGAAGGCAATAGTTGAACAATATATAAACTACACAGGAACACCTCTGTAAAATAAATAATGAGTAACACCTCGATAATGTTACAAGGGCGAAATTTCATTCATGTCTTAGTTTATATAAGATTTATAAAATAAAAACAAAAATGCATTGTTAACAAAGAATGTTGAAAATATTTATACTGACAAATGAACTCGTAATCAATCACTAGATGATGTACCCATATATAAAGTTAGTTTGCATAAAATTCAACAACAACAAGGTATTACAAATTGAATGAAAAAGATCTTATAATAAGCTATTAAACTGCTTCGTTACCAGTTGATATCTGCAAGAATTCTAATAAATAAACTTCTACTAAATAATAAACTTCTAAATAAACTTCTACTAGCATCGCTATGTGTATTTTTACTGTGATCTAAACACCTAAGAAATTTAAATGTTGAGCACACTGAGTGCTCAATACTAAAGATACAACAACAGAATTTTTGCTGTTTCTGGTTATTTAAACGTTATCCATAGTTCAAATTAAGTTTATTACTGATATTAGAGTATTCCCCTCTGATTCAGTTTGAAAATGCATTTTGCAGTAAGTTTCGATTGTCTTTGGATGGAAGATAAATTGAACACTTTATTCCATTTTCATTCATTAAATGTAATTAATAAAGGTGTGCGATTTAAAGAAATATATTATCATACTATATTCTAGGGTTGTGTATTCTTTAATTATGAATATATAGTCAATATGCAATATATTATTTTAAATATGAATGTTAAAATATGGTGAAATTTCATTCAGAAATTTTTGCTATTCATAAGAGTTACCTTTTAATCGCCTTGGCACCAGGCTGTTTGCTGATTCATTAGACGACAAAACTGGCAATTGTTCTTTTCTAAATACTTAAAAAAGTTCAGTAACTTATATCCAGGATACTTTTCTTTTCAACACCATTACCATACGATTTTTGAGTTATACCATTTGAAGAAAATATCCAACCAACTTTAATTATTGAGTTTTTATGTTTCACAAAGTTTCTTTATAAACCTTGTATACTTGTGAAATTTCACTTCTTTATCATTTTATATAATTTTTTCTCCAAAATATGTTTTGGATTTATTATTATTTTTGAAATTAGGATTTTAAAAAATGTGATATTTTGGATTATACATTGTTTTTGTAAGACCGATGTCTATTCTAATTTTTCTAAACAAAATCAACTTTTAGAAGTATTGGATAATACAGAATGAATTGAATCTTTTTTTATCAGTATTTTAGTACATCTATAATCACATGTTATCAGTATTGAAACATTCAACAGTATAAATTACTGCTGTAATATTATGAATTCGCTGATTAGTAGAAAATATTATAGTTCGTAATTCTAATTATATTGTTTTTCTCAGTATCTGAAATGAAAATTGATTATTAATATTTTAATTTATTACATTTTGTAAAAATATAGAAACAGTTAACTTCTGTTTCTTACTAATTACTTTCGTTTTAATAAAACAAAACAAAATAGAAGTCTATAGTAATTTTTTTAAATTTCTGTGAGTAATGCTGAAAGAATTTTAAACCATAAATAGTTTCAAGTTAATCCTTCCCGTTCATTATTGTAAGCAATTAACCAATAGCTCTTTTACGTTAGAGAAGGTAACATTTCCATTGCAAAAAATATTTATTTGGATATTAAATGTGCTTAATGATGAGGAAAATATTTTTAATTTTTTTATTTGTCTTAGTGTTTTTTTTTTTTAACAGACCCTTTGAAAGGGTGAACAACTTCTGTTAAAATACACTTAGATTCTGCAAACGTCATATCATTGAAAGACATGCTTACTTTACATTTGTGCGGTGGCTTTTTCTTCAAAGAAGAAGCTGACATCTTTCTGCGCAAGGGCTTCTGCTTGGATGAGAGAGATGCAGAGAAACACATTTTTCCCTTTTCTCCCCTACGTGCTTAGAGGTGAAGGGGGAAAAAAAAAGAAGGGGTTACTAGAAATTTATTCCGGGCGATTTGAATTTAAGTCGGCTCATTTTCGAAAACATGGCCTTACGATAGCGACGGAGAAAGAAATACGAAAAAAAAAAAAAAAATCATAAATAAAACAAAATAAAAGTTCTTTTCTCTTTTCTCTCCCCCCCCCTCGTCGGTTCTCTTCTGGCCCATTGCTTCGCATACTAATGCAGATAGCAAGAAAGGGGGGTGTTGAACATTTGCATAGGAGTTGGTAAATAAGGCCGGTTATGACGTGGAAATAAGGACAGAGGCGCCAGCCAAGTGCTTAAAGCGCGGGTCCAAATGACATCTATGGAGGGATTTTGAACGACTTCTCGCGCCCGGAATTTATGGCAAGGTAATTAGATGAGGGAGATCCGAGCCAAGAAATTAAGAAGCCGGGGAAAATTCACGCGTGGAAGATGAAATGGGCATTCAGTGTTATAACTTCATTGTAAAAGTTCGTCAACTTCTGTGGGGTCGTAAAAAAAGGCATAAGTGCTCTTTGGAGACGGCGAAATTTTTAATCTCAAATTGAGATCTCTTATTGTGAAGTTGCCTTATCGGAGAATGTTAAATTAAATCGAAATATTTCCTGGGAGATACAGTTTAGGTTAGTTAGCGCCTGAGTAACCCACATAGCAATGTTTACTTCGAGAGCATTTTATACTAGTTCGGTAATTGAGATTGAGTTACGTTAGGTTGTTTTCATACATATATCTAGCTGCCTGTGTTGAGCTGGCAGCTTGAATTGTTAGCGCATGCTCTTTAATTCAAAAGCTCAGTTGTTGAATCTGCATTTCTGTTGCGGTTGTCTGTGGAAGTTCGGTATTTAGTCTACACTGTAGGTCCAAATCCCAATTACACTTCATGCATAAAAAGTGACCATACAGTGAGAAATAAATCGAAAAAGATAGGTTGCCTATTGTTACTCAATGAAGTCACTTAATATAACAAATCAACTCCTAATTTTAATTTACTATCAAATAATAAATTAGATGTCTGAGCTTTTACTCAATTCCCAAAACGAGGTATTAAAAGAGGAACACTGGATCTAAAGGAATTTTTTAATGTGCATATGACCATTCATTACGAATATCTTTTTTCCATCAGGTATGGAGTTCGTTACCTATCGGGGTCAAGCCTGATGTAGTTTAAGTGGTCTATTTCTGCCTGCAATAATCGAATAATACAGCAATCTCTATTGATTTGTACTATGTACAAGTGGGGATGAGGAAACCTGTAATGTTATCCTCATCTGCACGTCATGTAACAACAGATTAATTTGCTTAGACTCTACAAGATTTTTAATTTGCCTACATCTTTTCAGCATGTTGGTCTTCACTTGAATATTTCATTAAACCTTCTACCTTCTCCGATATCGACAGGGGACCACAGTCATTTGTAGTTACATTTCCCATTGTCTCATCTGTAATTAATTAATTTGTAAAGTGATTGTAAATATTCTTGGAAAAATGTTCCTTTTTCTCGGATTTAACTCAAGCAATATTTAATGATCTGCCTAAATAACACGCAGACAATACTATAGCATTTATAGTTATATCAATTGAATTTTAAGAATCCTATTTACCGATATTTATAAATATCACAATTGTAACAAATCGAGAAGAGCCTAAATCCTCATCACATTGAATGTTAAAGCTTAAATATCGTAGCTTATTGCAGATTATTAATTGCAGTTCGTTTAACTAAAATTAACAAGGAAAAGGGAGACACTGAAAAGGGTTGATTTCAAATTGAAATTCAATAATTACAAATGAATATAATCACATAATTTTATTTCTAACAACAATCAAAAGAATATGAATTTTAATTTATAAAACTGTTTGACGTGGGCATAGTTTTTATACCTTGATTTAGATTTCATAGAAATCACTATGAGTAAATGAATGGAAAATTCTTAATAATCATTAAATTACTGGTAAAGATCCTGTAAAAAATTGTTTTTCCTATATAGAAGATGTGTAAGTTTATGTCATATATATATATATATATATATATATATATATATATATATATATATATATGTATATGAGAAGATGTATACAGAAAAATATTTGCTGTCTTTTTTGCTTAAATAGCATCAAATATTTTTTTGAAAAATCTGAATCTTTGTAATCAAATTAAGTGACGCACATTAGAAATGAGAGGCAAAAATAATATATACATATACCTTTCTTAACTGTTCATTAAGATTTATTCATCTTTAGACAGTGCAAGAGATAAATTTGATCTCTACTCATACAAGGAAAACCCTTAATTGAGGCATCATAATTTAAAGTCTTCGCTCCGGAAAACGAATTCTTGTAATTCAGAAGCAGGAGCAAACAAAGACCCCCAGATTTAGTCATCAATCAACAGAGCTGTCATTTCATCAAATAGAAGGTAACATGAATAATGCTTATTTCATCTGTCGCATACACCATTAATGAACACTGGTGATCTTTGGCTGTACTGGGTGTAGAACCCACAATTCCTTGGTAACGAGAACCATCAATTTTGCAACCAGTTCACTACGACTTCAAACCAATATGAAAATTAATTGCATTTAATTTACAAGCTTAAAAAATACATGCGTCTTCATTAAAATTTAATAAATTTTAATTTGAGAATTTTATGTAATAACATTCTCACAAGCAGTTAACATATTTTAATCCACACAAAATTATAAGATTTCTCATCTATACTTTAATTATAAAATCCATTTGAGTTTAGAATTGGAAAGATGCTTAATTATATCAAAAGCAATTCAAAATGCTTTCTAAATTTTCTAACTTTTCAGATAAAACCTTCAACAGTTATAATAATATATTTGTACACACACACCTTGTATAAAATGCAGTATAAATTTACAAATGTCAATTATTTGGAAAATTTTTACGATTTCTTTGTAAAGAAAATATTATGATTGAGAAAATTTAATAGTTAAGTTGCACCTCGAAAATTTTTTTTTTAAATATTCACTAAGCTTAAGCAGAAAAGTATTCCTTTTACGTGATTAAACCACACATACGCGCACATAATATAAGGAAATACTTTTATTAATATTTATTGTCTTAATTTATCCTATCTTTTATTAATCTAAAATCTAAGAAAAAGTTGTTCAAAGAAGGATATTAAAAGAGGAAAAATTTCTATAATATATAATTTTACTCTTATTTTGTGATATAAAAATATGTTAGACTGCATAGACCAGTCAACATGTGAAGATTTCTTTTAACATTCATTTCAGTCCATAAAGTATTGATAGTTATTTTGGTCTTATCTCTCTTAATCCTAAGAGATCAAATCTGGATTTTGATATTTTTGTTGCTTTACAATTACTCATTGCACATGATTACAAATTCAAATAGAACCTAAAATTTAATTTGGACTTCGGACAAGTATACAAACATCATTAACGAACATGGGAATCAGCCGAATTTGTTAGTGCTCTTATTTTCGGCTCAATAGTTTCTGAGTTCAATTCCTACTTCTGGTTTGGTTGATAGTTTTTACAAGTTCATATTTTATGTTATTTTTTTCTAATTAGCTCTCAAGCGCAAAAAATGACCATTGAATGACAAACAAACCAAAGCTTGGCTAACGTGGTTGTTGAAACAAAGAGTCGGAGAGCTGAAGCCGGAATCGAACCACTTTCCAAAATTCTAGAAAGTGGACGAAACATAAAGCGCAATATTATATACTATATAGGATATTGTAAGTTATTTATTTCAACAATTTAATACCTTGCATTTATGCTGCATTTTGATTTTAAGTACTTACTGGCAGTACAGTAATGAAATTTAATTGATAGTATACATTTGTCTTTTAAATTAATACAACGAAAAAGTGTGTGTATGTGACACATGTTTTCTTAAACTCACTATAAAAACAATTTTAAAATGTGCTCTTAGTCGGTAACGTGCACGCATATTGGAGAACGTGCAAATAGAGAACATTAACTGTAACTGTGTTAAGTGTGTGTGTGTGTGTGTGTGTGTGTGTGTAAATATACTGAACAGTCTAGGTTCAAATTTTCAGTTAGTTGCGATTTTTTTCCTTAGTATTCAACAACTGCATTTGCACAAATATTTGCTTAACACCTCTTTTTCGCAGATTAATTCTAATGTTTAATTAATAAAGAAGTTATTGTTTTAAGCCTCTCTCCTTTTATCAAAGCTTCGACAACATTCTTCTATGAGTTAACTTTAGGTTAACTTCAAAAGAAAGAAAGAAATGCCAATATTAATATACTTAAACATGCGTTCATAAATCTCTCAATTTTTATTTTAGTCTTTCAAGTGTTTATACGTCCTTAGATTTTTAATACAATTTGATGACGTAGATAAATACAATAATTTTAAACCATTTTTGTCATAAGTAAATTGATTCATAGTTTCATGTAGTAACTTTTAATATATTTGGAAAAAGCTAGTGAGTAACCTAAAAGCTAAGGGGTATTGTAAATCATATTAATATGCATTATTTTTTCATTTCCGAGAGACAGTTCATGGATAATTGGCAGTATTTATGTGCAGCAAGGGAGGAATTAAGTACATTGCTTGCGCAGCATTATTTTTATCCCTTTCAACACTTATTCACTTTTCTCAATATTTATGAGAAGTTCATTCGGAAGACAACATTCAAAGGTTTTAAAAATTTGACTTTTGGTATATCTAACTGTATAATGTCCACACCAAGGTAATTTTCCGTGTAGAAATTAGAAATGCAACATGTGTCCCTATTGCTCGACAGGAAGAGGTATCGAATCCGGAATCCCTCACTCTGAAGATCATTACTAAATCCTCTAAGCCATGATGAGCCGTTTCTTGAATGTATTTAAAATTATATAAACATCAATATTATAGCGTAGTTTTTTTATTTACTTATTGCAAAAGTTAATTATATATTATGTAAAGTATCCACTAGGATTACGATATCCGATATGCTTAGTATGAAAACTAATGAAAACTTAGTGTCAGAAGGGAATTTCTGATTTCGTCACTGGACACTTCAGAAGACGATGTAAATTCACTGTGTCGCTGGTGTGCATGGATGCGAGATGAATCCCAGTAGCAAGGCAGATTAGCTTATGTCCTATCGCTTCCTTCTTGGCACGCCTTTTCCTCTTAAGCGACGCTCGTCTCAATCTGCAGGACTGTCCTGGCCGAGACAGCAGCTTCGCTTCGTGACCTCGGCATTACCATTAAAATAATTCGCTTTTAAGAATCCTCAGGGTGGATGATGAATGACTTCTTAGAAAAGTTCCACAGGTGAAAGCTTGAGAATTAGTCTCGGCTTGTCTGACATTCTTCCGCATGCGAACATTCTGATTTCCAAGCAGCATTTATAGTCATTTCAATTCATATCTCATTTCCTTCCGAGTTCATTTAAAGGAATGCAAACAAAAGAAATTGTCTCTAAGAGGTGGTTTGTTTGTTTTAAGAAGCATGCTGTGTGAAACAGGCTTATTAGACTTATTAGGCTCATTAGACAGACTTTATTACTCATCTGACAGCCCTCAATCTATGTATAAATCAAATCATTATTCAGTCTGATAATTTGAGAATTCCTGTACAGAATGAAATAAAATTTATATCAGGATGTTACCCTCGGCATAATTTTGTGCTATGTGTCATTTTGAAATTTCTATATCAAACCTAGTAAATTATTTAAACTTCATTTAATATTGGCTTGAACTCACAATAAAGTTGCAGTAACTAGGAATCACTGACGGATGTATTTAATTCTGAAACTTTGCTCGCTTCTAGAATGAATGTGTGTGGATTTTTTTTCATTTTTAAATTGTTACTCTTACGTAACAATTAGCACAGAGAAAAAATGCAACAGGGATAGAGAAAAAGTGAAGGGTATCAGAATATTTCTGCCTACATTTTTTTTTAAATTCATTTTTTTAATTACAATTTTTCTATTCTTTAAAAGTATTTTCCCCTACAGTAGTGAACTTGTTTACGGTTTTTCCAATATGATGCCGATCAGAAAATATTTTAATATGAATGAAAGGAAACGCTTATCCAATATTTAATTGCTCAATAACTAAATAAAATTTTTAAGCGTTTCACTTCTCATTCGGTTTATTTACAGTTGAACCATATGGGAAAAATCAATTCGTAGGACAGTTTTTGAATAACTATATAAGTTATAAATATCCTTATTTATCCAAATCCATTTTTCCAGAAATATGACACACAGTTTCTACAGGAAATTGTGACTTGGGATAGCTTGTGAGCACGGACCACTAATGCCAGAGCTTTACCAGCAACAGCTGGTATTTATTTCTGTTAAGGTATTAGTTTTTTTTTTTCATTGACATTTATACTGTTGATTACCATGAATTTCTAGCTCTTCAAGCTGTGAATGTGTGTTAAAGATAGCCTAACAGCTGAAAGCTGTTATACGAATCATCTAAAAGATGTGTATCCTCTAATGCAACTTCTTCCATTAGCATTCGTCAGAGATTAAAATAATAAGAAAAATGTTCAGTAGGAATAATCTCACTAGATTTTATATTCGGTCAATAATTTCCGACTATTGAAAAACTACTGAAATTTTACTTCCGTTATCCTGTTAAATCTAACTCGAAAATATTTCTTTTCAAAAGTAGAGACGATGAAATATTTTGACTCTATGCAGTAGACACTTAAGAATTTCAAAAATATTGTAAGGTTCTTCAATATCTAACTGATTATTTACAGTCTTTGAAAAGGATTTTTTTAACCATTTATTTGTTACAAAGGAGGAAACCCTGAAAATACTTCTAAAACTACCCTGAAAAATAACATAATACCGATTCATATTTATTTGATATTAATAAAAATCTAATATTGCTCTTCTGTTCCAAAAGATGAGTTTTACTATTAGGCGGAATAAATCCTTTTTTTTTTCACGTTACTTAAGCGATAAAATTTATTAAATATAAATTTTATATTTTTAATATAAAAAGCATTTGTTAATCAAACAAAAAAATTCTTGCTGTAGAAGGTTAATCGATACTTGTTCAGTGATAAGTATTTTACAAGTAAAAATAAAAATTATTAAATTAAAATTTTTACTAAACAAATGAATGTTGAAAATGTTTTGATTTTATTGAAATTATTTTATAATGATTTTATCGCTAAATAAGTATTTGACATTTTAAGATATATTGTAATATTTATATTTGGAAATGAAGTGAGACACAAATCTAGAAATATATATGTTTTGTTATTATGATATAAATATGAAAGTTAACTGCATTTTTTTTTCTTTTGAACATTTTATCCTTTTGTATTTAAGAAATATTTTTAACTGAAAAGAGATTTGGAAAATGAAGATTTGATGCATTTTATTTAATTTTTTTTACCAATAAAACCACAGAAAACGAAATTTAAAATTTACAGTTTCTTTACTACAAGTATACGTGCAAAATCTGTCATGAAGCAATTATGTTCCTAAAAAAGATTAAGATGTATTATCAAAAAACTTTAATTTAAGAAATTTTAACTGTTGTTTTTTTAATAAAGTAAGAAAACCACGTAATAAAATTACTTTTCTGTCAAGCTGTATGGGTAATCAATTATTTTTCATGGAAGTAATCCTCTCGTCCATGTAGAAGAATATAAAAAAGTGTCAATTAATTTTCTATTCCTCTATAAGCTTATAAAATGTTAAATAATAAAAATTAAAATAATTTAAAAAAGAAAATAAGTGGTGAACAAAAAATATTAGGTAAGACAAACATTGATTATGTATTGATATATTATGTATATAAATATATACATATTGTAGGGGTACATAATCATTGCTTGTCATACCTAGTACTTTTTTGTGTTCACCACTTACATTTTCTTAAATTATATATATATATATATATATTAAAATTATTATATAATTTAAATAACTATATAAATATATACATCTATTAAAATGTTTGCTTTAAGAAGGTATTTCTAAAGATGTATGCACGACTTAATAAATTAATAATGTTTCTGATTTATATGAAATGAATCTTCGGTTACTTCATTTTGTTTATATATTTATATTAATTTTATCGTTATTTGTCTTCTTTCTTTTATTCTCATAAATATTCATTTAATTTAATGCGTTCATACCATAGATGAAGGATTGTTTTCTTACAATATTTTCTCGGCTTTGAATATCTTCCAACATAAATGCCGTTAAATAAATTTACGAAGTTATAAAATATTGAGATCATGAAACCGATAACAGAGTTTCCTTGCATTTCCGATCACTGTCGTAAGAAGGAAACAAAAAACACTTATGCTGCTGTAGAAAAAAATTACTTTTTTAAATATTGAGAAAAAAAGTAATGAAAATCTTTATTTAAGAAATATTATGAAAATATAGAAAAAAAAAATCTGATGATATAGATATTTTCCTTTACTTTCAAGGATTGTGAAGTGTGTAAAATGTGTTAACAAGCCATATTCCATCATTTTTGAAGGAAACACGCCTTCGAAATAGAAACAATAACTTTGGTGTAAGCTAAAAATAGTATTAATCTAAATAAATTTCAAACATGTATTCATAATTAAACAATGCTTATGTTTTAAAATAATGACAAACCTCTAATAAGCTAAGGACAATGAGGATTTAAGTTTCACTCCTTTACATACAGTCATTATTAATTCAACTCTAGACAAAGAATTTTCGTAACACAAATTATTATTATTAAATGCTTTATAATATAGATTTCAATGATTTTAATAATAAGGCTTTGTTATATTATTTTTTCAAAACATTTCACTTTTGATTATCACAGATACTCATTAGAAAATATTCAGATTGTTGATTTATTTCTCGGATGCGACTGAAAGAATATTTGAGAATTTCATTTTATGCGAAAATTTTTTCCTTCGAGCTGTACTTTACATGATGAAGAAATGGCTGAGAGATCAAGAAATTCCAATTGCCTCCGAAAAAATTTTGTAAGAATATTTTTTTTACTCTTTCGGTTTTCCTGAAATGAAATTTCTGCCAACAAAATCAGATAGAAAAGAAGCCCTGCGTTTGACACAGACCGTCGTCTTCTCTAAACATAGAAAAATTCCTTTTTTTTATTCCTCTTTTTTTTCTCACGAAATAAAAAGGAAAAAATATCATCTGACGGCATTGTTTACAACGAGAAAAAAATGGAAAGAGGAAAACAGAACAGGAAATTTTAGGCTTAGTTACAATGATTGCTTTCTTTTAGTTTATAAAATGAAATGTATGCTGCATAGTTTCTTATATTTTTTTTATTTCAATTTAAATGCTAAAATTCATATCAATTAAAACTAAAAATATCTTTTTGATTCCTTATATAAACTAACACAAAAATTCAAAACTTAATTTAGACAGAAATCCCAACCATAACTATCAGCTTTATTTTAGTTTACTGAATAAAAAGTTGTAATGAATCTTGTTTAAATTTAGTGACTAAATTCTTATTAAAAATAATGTATTTTTCATGCACTAATATAATTTGGACTAGAGTTTGAGCAAGAAATTTGATTGCTTCATAGCAATCAGATTTATTTTTGTTTGCTAATTAAAATGGTTGCATTTTTTTTGTTTAATTTTAATTCTTAAACTCTTCTTAATTAAAAATAAAAGTCTTTTGTATTAATATCCCTTTACATAAAAATTTCAAACTTATTTAAACCCCCAAAGCTTAATATTTCACGACTGTCACATTTATTTTAGAGAGATAAATAAAATTGTTATGTGTAGTTTCTTATTATATATTTTTCATTTCAAGTTTAATATTTAAATGCTGATTGTGAAAGTAAAATTTATTTTGTAGCTCAATATAAATGAATACTGATATTTAAAATTTATTAGTATTTTGAATTTAATTTTTTGATGCAATTTATACATTTGATAATAAGAAATATGCTAGCATAATATGTGCAATAATATACTCATTTGTTTTTATTTTACACCAGTTTTCCTTTCCTGAATCAAAGAATGGTTTAATTTAAAAATATCTGCACATTTTGTTTGTACATTAATTACTACTAAGATCATATTTAGATTTTGAATTTCTACACAAACGGACTAAAATAATCACTTTAGTTTTTTTTTTTTTTTATTTTTTTTTTTACTTTTTTCAGTTTTTTTATTTAAAGCATTTAAAATAATCTGAAGATTTTTTCTTTTAACACTCCGGCGGTCTTTCTCATTTTTGCTGACAATGGAATTGACCATTAATAATCTTTTTTTCATTGGTTGTCATACATTCTCTCAATGTGTCCCGACCAATGGAGTCTTAGCTCTTACACAGTTTATTCTTCTTTTAAAGATTTTTTTCTTTCAAGGTTTTATTTTTTTGTACAATCCCGACTCTCTTTGAATAGTCCAAAAATGGTTTTTAAGAAATTCTCCAATGTCATTAACATATTTTCATTCCTTGAGGTCAAAGTCCAAATCTCTGACAAATATATAACTATTAATCTAACTTCAATTTTATATATTATAAGTTTTTTTTAAATCTTATTGATTTCTGCACTGAAAGTAAAAAGTTGCTGTTATCTATATTAAGTCTTTGATTGATATTTATAGATTAATACCAAATGAATCATGTTTTTAGTGGTAAATTAAATAATCAAATAGAAATAAAAATTAAATATTAATTTATTGTTGTACTTTAATTTCAGTTTTCAATAGCTTCATATCAGTTTGCTAAGTATCATAATAATCTATTCCCATATTATAAAGAGATCCTATAGCTATGTTTTAAAAAGTTATACCTTAAACTTTTAAAACTATAAGTTATTTAAACAAACCTAAAACAAACTAAATAATTTAAACTTTATATAATTTTAAATTATATATATGGTTTGTTTCAGAATACGGTAATTCATTTCATTAAGCTAGAAAAATCTGAAAAAGATAAGAGGAAATGGGAGTGTCCTAAAACTGCAAAAATTCGTTTTTACTGCAGAGTTCGTCAACTTAACACTCGTTGAAAGCATGTATGAGAAAAAAACTCAAAGGAGCAAACGCATATTTATTAGAGATGGTAGTGAGCTGTAACTCTACTGATTTCGACACATAATATTTTATTTGAATAACAAACAGTCATGAAAATTTTGATATTTTATTGTGCTTAAAAATTTATCATTAAGATGCAAGATTCTAAAACAATAGAGATTGAAGTTTCAAGGGGATATTTTGGTCTAATATTTCCTATTATCGCATTTATATTTCAATTATGTTATTGTTGCACTCCTTCCATTTCACAAAATTAATATATATATATATATATATATATATATATATATATATATATATATATTATAATTCAGAAATTAAATTTTTTTTACAACCGTCATAAAAGTGGAGCGAATAATCTGAAAAATTCTGTATTATTAGCTTCCAAATTTCAATAGTGAATAAATAATCCCAACAAAGCACTGTATGGTACAATCATCAAGTTTTAATCCATTTTTAATTTAATCTTTTATGTAGTCCAATGGTATAAATTCTGTTTATCATTCAGAGAAATTCAGAAAAATTTCGAAATATATACAGGCGAGACATCCAAATTAATCGGTGGCTGAAACAAAGTGGTTAATATTTTGAAAAGGTAATAAAAATTTCCAAATTTTGTCACCGATTAATACCAATTACCAATTGGCAATTTTGTATTAAATCTGGAAGCAATGCCATTCACATTATTATAAAAGGTTAATGTAATTTAAAAGTCGTAGGGCAGATATCCTAAGTACGTTTTTCCGTTACCAAATTCGCGTTACTCAGTAACATACTCAGAAATTCTCTGATTTTAAATCTGATTTAATTTATATTAAAAGAAAGTGTTAATTCTAAAATTTGTCTCCTATTTTGTAGAACCGAGAAAAACCCATGACTTTATTTTTCAGATTCGTTATTATCGAAAACCAGCATATGATAAATTCGCAAGGTTCAAACATTTATCTCATTTCACGAAAAATAACCAGTTAGCGAAATTTATGTCAAAGTTACTCCCGGTATTTCGAAACATTTTTATTATTTTACTTGCAATTAAAATTTTTCAAAAAAAAAATTATAAAATTCTATTTATTGCTATCCTGCATTTACCGAAATTGATCAATTTTTTTAATAGTCATAAAAGGTTAATTTTAAAAATAATTCTATTTTATATCAAATCTAATCGCAAGAACTTTTAACAACTCAGTATTTAGAATATTAGTAATTAGTTTGTGAGAAATCTTATTAAATTAAATTTGCTCAGAAAATAAAATTATAAAAAATTAAATCAAAAAAATTTCAAGCAGAAAAGAGAAAAATAAATCTTTATAGAAATAAATAATTTAAAAAGAGGAATATAATTATATTATTTGCACATTTTTGTCATGCGATTGATATTTACGAGTAATTTTTTTTTTTCAATAATGAACATTATATTTCCATATCAATCTGGTAGACAGTATGCATATCAAACATCGATTATTCCTCTGAGGCACATTTTATTCTGACAAAAAAATAAGCGCTTATTAAGTATTTTAATGTAACTATCTGTATTCAATATCCAATTGGAATTGTAAATATCTTATAAATTTCAACAAAACAATAAGCCGCCCAACTTGTCTAGTAGTCAGCATGCCTGACTACGGATAGGGAGGTCCTGGGTTCAAATTTCGTTTCAAGTATGGATGTATTTTCTCTCTCTATCCTGTTTTTGTATTTTCCTTGTGCGTGAATGAGGTGTGAATGGTTGCCTACCCTACAAACGGGTCCCTACGGCATGTGTTTGTACTAAAGAAGTCGGACTCCACGCCAAATACGGTTCAGTTGGAAAAGTGGAGCAGAGCACCCGAATTCGCCAGCTTAGCTGGCACACGAGAACAACAACAAAACAATAAATAAATATAAATATGCGTTCATAAAGAATGAATAAATTTTAAATTGCTTGTTTGTCACATTTTTCTCTCAGAAACACTTAAAAAAGCTATGAAACATACAAAATAACTTGAAAAAAAAAAAAAAAAGCACCGGAAAACAATAAAGTGTAATAAATATATAATAAAAAATAAATATGCATTATTTTTCATCGGTATAAAAACTACAACTTTCATTGTTTACAAGAAAGGGAACTGAAAAACTAGCTTCATCATATGTCTCAAAACATTTCATTTTATATTGTTGCAAAGTTTGTAACGGTGGCAATATGATTTACTTAGTGAGATTCTAGGCAACCACTTGGCGAGATAATTGGTGACTTAGCGAGATTTGTCAAGAAATAGATAGTTCTGGAAACTTTCATCACCTAAGCTCTAGGGCCATTATTGAGCGGGATGGCCTGGAAGCTTCCAGAGAATCTTGGAAAAAGACCTAGAATTTCACGCCAAGTAAGTTATAAATACCACCGTTCTACGGACCGAGTCAGTTTTTGAGTTTTTCTAGTGGCAGTGTGAAGTTAGTGAAGACGATCAGTCTTGAACGCCAGTTTAGAGCATAGAAGCTGTTGTTTGTCAGAGATATTAGAGCTTTCTGCTATTGGAAACTGTTTCCTGTAGTATTAGCTGTATTAGATCTGTGGAATTATAAATTCTACTGCTGGAATAGTTTGCTGTATTTAGTTCAATTTGCTACAAATAAAAATCATTGTAAATAAAAGTCAAGTGAATTTTACAGAGTTTATTTCATCGACTTTCAATCAACACACACAAACGCCGAAGCTCGGTACAATTATTTTACACGAGAAACATATCAATAATCTTAAAATTGAAGTATTTTTCTTTTCTTTGTCAGATTAAATTATTTTTATATGTATCATACATAAATTTAGTTTTATTGAATATATTTAATACATATATGCATAAGTAATATGCATATAATAATTTAATAATTTAACTAACAGATCATAAAACACTAGATTAAATGTACATGTGCTTGTTTTAATTACGCTGTACACAATATCTACATAAAACGTTATTAAGTATCAATGTTAGATGAATACATAATATCAGTACCTTAATTTTGTATTTTTTGTGAGGTATTTTAATTTTTAAGTATTTTTGCATAAAATTCTTTATTATCGTGCAATTGCAAAATCATATTATAATATGCTTCATATTTATATTATTAATCAAAATACGTTTTATTGTAAAATAATGGGAATATATTATTACACATTTAAAATAAAATATTTTTAATGACAGTGTCTTTTCAATTTTCTAAGTTTCTTGCCAGCATTTTCAACTATAAAGTAAATATTATTTGACAATATTTTAATGGATGACATTCATTTTTATTATTATATTAATCTAAACATAGATTGAGGGCCCATATAGATAGATATACTTTTCGTTTTCATATATATATATATATATATATATATATATATATATATATATATATATATATATATATATATATATATATATATATATATATAATATTTACCTGAAAAAAATTTTATCCAAAAAATACTTAATGGGAAATCGACCCAATATGAAAAATGTAGTAGTTTGGAGTAAAATTGAATTCTCGAAATACTTGAAAAATTATACTTAAAATATTATAAATATTAAGAAGAATTAATAATTTTCTTTTACATTTTTATAAATCCATATGCTTTATATATTAGCATGTTCTTATGCATCAAAATATATTAATATTATTATGAAACTAATTATGGAATAAATATCTATGTATGGAATTTTCACTTAATTCGTTATTTGAAATATAATTTAAATTTTAGAAAACAAATTTCAGTCACTTACTAAAGAATAAATTCAAGAAATTAAATTTTTTTATAAAAATCAAGTTTTTAAATTCAAAATGGGAATAAATGTAATAAATTTGAGCAATTTCTATAAAAATTTCATTCATATTTCGTTTTATGTTTGTCATAAATTGTAATTTTGTACATAAATCAACATTTACATAAACATGATGATTTTCGCTCTTCCTAAAAAAATTTTTAATCAAACAAACATTTAATATGCTGTTTACTTCATATTAAAATTCAACGTGTTTATTTAAGCAAGGAATTAATTATTTTTCCTTTTCTTATAATATTTCCGAAATTATTTTTAAGAATTATTGAAGTCAATATAATTAAAAGAGGAATTAATTATTATTTTTCTCAAATTTTTTTGAAATTAATTTCAAAACTAATTTGATTTTAAGTTATTATTTATTTGAAATACGGAGAAAATAATTTTTTATTGCTAAATTACATGAGAAAATAATATCACTGTTGTTTTTTTAATTTATAAAAAAACTCTAAACATAGTTTCCTGGTATCATAAAGTTATATATTATTTTCTTAAATAATCAGCATAAAATGTTATTTTTGTATTACTAAAATGTGTATTCCGATATTCTTATTCCCGGTTATTTGGAAGAAACGATGTGAATAAATTAATATCATTCCGAATTTCCACCAAAATATGCAATATTTTTTGATAAAATTTCTTTAAGTCTTTTTATATTAAATAAATATGTTTTCATCTTAAAAGATAATTGTTTGCAATCTTATAATATATTAATAATTTCTTTCTTTCTTTTTTTTTTTTGGCTTTAGATATTGGGTTAGTTTTTTCCAATTGAAGAAGAAAATATTATGAAATGCTCATCATAGAAATTTGTCAAAAATCATTTGAAATTTTGCCTGTATAATATGCTTGAACATACAATAAAATAACTGTTTTGTAGGACTCAGAGCTAATTTAGAAGGTTTGGTCTAGAAATTCTTGAGTAATTTGATGAATGTGATGTAATGCAAAAGGAATTAGCCTGCATAGCTAATTTAAGATACCTGTTGCTTCTACAAAATATTTATGACACATTTGTTCCATATTCACACGATAAGTGACAAATCATTGAGTTGTTTATCGGAGGAGTGTTGACATGTGACACTTACCGAAATTGTCGTATGCAAACATTTACACTTGTAATCGACATTTCGATATAGGATATCAAAGCTGGTTAACAAAATCAATATTATTTTACAGAGACGCTTTGAAGACTGATAAATAGCTAATATAACTGGACAGTTCATTCCGTCCTCAATTCAAAGAACATAATATTTAAGAAAACCATAAAGTTCTGTACAGTCTACACAGATGTTTCCTCTATTTAAATAACCAATTCACTATCATTGCACAGATGTCATAAAATCCAGGATTCCGAACTCTGAATTTTTTTTGGCGATGAAGAAATGTTGACAAGATTACTTAAATAATAGGGTTGCCAAAATAGAAATTTCTACATATTTTTTATTGATCTCCATATCTATGACGTAATAAAAATCAGGTTGCCATAATCATAACAAAATCCACCAAAAAACCCAACAAACTCAGAATTTGGCATCCTGGATTATACAGCATCTGTGCCAACTCCACTATATCATCAAGTTAGAAAATAAATGATTAGTACTTTACCTTTTAATTCAGTAACTCATAGATTCAAATATTACCTTACGTATAGATGTTTTCGGCTAAACTTCAAATCTTTTTCCAATCAACATGCAAAATGCTGGCGCTGATATTTGTAGTGTTTCGGAATCTACTTTATATATCAAGTCCTTCTTGAATGAGTCCATGTCTGTTGAAATTAATTATTGAACAACGAATATATCAAATACTCTCCACACTGAATCAGTTTGTGATTATTGTATTAGAATAAGCATTGAAAATATTGTGCTTGGTTTAAAATTTTTTCAACTGTTTCATAAGACAATATTTTTATGTAACACAGCGTCTGTAGGTAGTCAATTTCTGATAGAGAAATGGGTGAGAAATCAAAACCTTGTGAAAATACTCGATGACGAACACTCCTGAAAATAAATTATTAACATTTTTATATGTTTTTTAGAATAGTAAATTCTTAAGTTTCTGTTGAGCATCACATTTCATGCATGTTTAGATTTTAGAGTTGTAGAAGCGAAGGTGTTGCAATAACTTTCGTCCTATAAGCTATAGGCTTCAATGTGATAAAGTTTTGCTGTAATCTAAATCAGATTTTTTTTTGTTCACAAACCACTAAATTTATCGATTTTATATTGGAAACCCTCAATTTGCATACTTTTTAAAAATTGATATCTGTTCTAATATCTTGTTTTTTTTTCTTTTAATATGCTTGCTACAAATTGTTTTATGTTAGTAAAATGCAACCTTAGTGTATAATAATTTATAAATAATATTCCTGTATAAAGTTAAGGGAAAGTTAATCTTTTTCCATTGTTGTAAAATTATTGAATTAATTTTATTATTTTTTGTCTAATATTGTGTTGCAAGATGAGAATCTATTTTGTTCAATCCGAGGTTTACACTAGTAACGGATGAAGATATTTTTCACTCATATTTGTCATTAATAATTCAATAATTTATTTTTCATGAAGCAAATGATGTTTAATTTCTAAACATATATGAAAAATAGCTATAGCTTAAAATATTAAAATTCAACGACTAATTCCTATTAAAAACAATCAGACTTTTAATGATTGATTTATTGATCTTTGTTTTATTTTGGTGTTATTTATATGTAATTATTTTAAAATTGCTTCAGTTACGTTAGTTCTATTATTTGTGATTGAATAACATTTTGCCAAAAAGCTGTAATCTGTTTTATTCTTGTAATGTTTATAGTATATCAAATGTTCTTAAATATCTGCTAGGATTCTTTAAAGATATGTATAACAACAGAGTTTATTTTGAGTGCATAACTTGCTATTGTTGAGTACAATGCGTTAAATAATTCTTAAATTTATTAATAATATTTGTCCTTTAAATTTTAACTCAATATATGATTATTTTCAATTAAATATATATTTAAAATGCGTGTAAAGATTAGTCTTTTCTGTCTTTTTTTAAGAAAATAGGTTGCTTTCTCAATTGTTAACATGTTCACTTGGCCGTATGTTAAATTCCCATAAAATTCTCTTATGAATTCAATTTTTAGGGATTGCATCTGAATTGATAAATTTTAAGCCAGTTTAAGAATGTGTAACAATTACTATTTCCCTCATTCATGTAATTAAAGTATTAATAATATGGAAAAAAATATTTAGATGAAAAAATTCATACATACGAATAAATATTTTGCCTAGTAGAAAATCAAAATATGCAAAATATCTTCTATTTGCTATGTTTCAAGTAACCAAGGGATTTGCTAGTGAATTAGTGAAATTTAAACTTATTTGCCATGGTATACAAATTAATGTTTCATTCTATTAAAATTATAAAAGTATTATTGGTATGAAAAAAATTTACATTGTAAGAAAACAAAAATCATGAATGGATACAAATATTTTTTCTTATATGAGATGAAAGCATACACTTAATGTCATATAAAGTAAATATATGTTTTCATACATTTTCACGTGTTTCAAATTCACAAGAAATTTACTTATGAATTAAATTTTGAAGTTTTTGCTTATGAAATGATGAAATTTAAACTAATTTATTAACATACACACTTATATTTTTGTTACATTCTTGTCTAAAAAGTACTAATAATAATACGAATAAAAATATTTTTTTCTAAAAAGAATTATAGAAAGCAGGCAAGTATTTTATTCAATGGGAAATAAAACATATTTAGCCTATCATATTTAAAATCAACATCTTGCTATGCTAAAATTGATCTCAATTACATATACTTATTCTTAAATATTTGAAAATTTTTTAATTCATGTTTTAAAGAAAAAATTTGGAAGTAATAGTTTTAAAATAAATTTTATAAGCAGTGTGAAATCCATAATATGATCAAATTTTCTGCCCCTATCATTTAAACTTTGATAGGATAGAAAAAAATAATTAAGAATAAATCAAAACAAAGGACTTCAAAAATTAAATCAGATTTCGTAAACTAAAAGCGAATGCAATAAATACATGAGAAGAAGCATATTTATATAGTATACGATTCTAAAACAACAGTAGCAACATATTTTCAAATATCGAGTAAAAAAGAACTTTGATCATTTCTTACTGCTGTTTAAATATTCCAAAAGAAACTTTTGAATGAAAGAAACAGATTTCTTTTTCGATAGAACGTTTTTTTCCCCCTTCTTCTACTGCATTAATTCGTAACTATTTTTGCAGCATGATTATAAAGTATCGTAGAACTTTTAAGTAAGTTATTTATATGCATAGAAGCTGATATTTTTGTGGTAACGGAAACTAATTAGCCCTCGTCTAGATGTAATCGATGTATGCAAATAACAAATAATAAAAACACAAATGCGAATATCTTGTTTTATTTACTTTCAATAAAGAATAAAGTTTTTTTATGTCTAGATGCAATTATTTTCTACATTCTGAAGTAAAGATTTTACTACATAAGAAAAATTGCAGTTTTTTAATCATTCTTTTTCTTTTAATAAAAAATAACTATAAAAGCATTTGTAAGTTTTTACAATAAATTGCCATTAATAATTTTGTCGAAAATTTAAAATATAACAAGCATGGATTATTTTGGAAAGTAATTAGATGCAAAATTTTATATATTGTTATTTAATATAAATATAATATATTATGTATAATGATAAGATAAATGATAAAAGTAAAAAGAATATTCTTAGTTCTATTAATATTCATTTTTGATTTTCCTTGTAAAAAAATTTCATAGTTAAATGACTTTACTAAAATGTCATTATTATGATTTTCATTAAAATAACAGGAACAATATGCATTTATGTCAAAATGACTGTCACTAACTTTAAGAGTCATCTTTTGATGGCAAAACATTTTGTAGCGTGTTCTGTGTCATGAAATAATAAGCTCTAAATTGTCTTGAATTGAATTTAGAACTTTAACATATTTTGAAAACTTTTGTAAATAAATGATGAAAAAACTCACGATTTGAAATCATGGTTGATTGTTCTATGCTTATTTTTGGAATCGAATTCTTATTTGTAACGAAATAAAGTTTAAAGTTAATCATACTTTATAAGAATCAAAGCATAACTGAATACAGAGCACTAATCCCTGGCCTGCTAAATCTGGAATTTAAAAAGATAAATTATTTTTATACCTAAACAGACAAAATAAAACCATCTTTGGCACTCTAGTGCATTACATAAATGGAATTAGAAGTCTTGAATGGTCATTGACAGTTTAGTGTATCTATCATTTAGAGAAGATTATTATTTTTTAAATATTATTTTAACAATATGAGCAGGTGCATCATCTTGCTGAAGATTAACTCATTAAATAACTTTGTGACAAAAAATCATGAATATTTTTCAATTTTTTTTTGGAAACCTTACTAAATATGAAAAGAGAATAATATGCTTTTTTTTTTCTTATCTTTTCGAATATTACTCTCGAAGTTCTGTAAAGGGGATTTTAAAAGACCTTTTATAAACGAGAAATTTACTTCTAATAGAAATGATATCCAAAAATAAGTATGTGATATGATTTCATTCCATATTTGCATTGTGACGCATTAAATTCAGTGTCTGGACCTTATTTAATTCTGATGAATATAAATATGTTTGGTATAAAAGAAAGCAATGCAGTGTGCGTACAATGAGTTCCTTCAATAAAAGAAAATAGTTTTTAAAAAACACGAGGAAGATTTCTTTTATTGGGGGGCAATAATAGATTCTACTATTACCATAAACGCTTTTAAGCAAATGTATGCATTCTAAATAAATGTATATTGAATGAAATCTGAATTGCATAGAGAAGTTTTCGGATAAAGGATGACTCGAATAACTAATACCACATTTGAAAGCAATGGAAGAAGAAAATGGAAATTCTATTAATGCTGCCACCAGAAGGAAGTTTAAATTTCTATTTGTTTTCGTTAAAGGTGCGCAAAAATATTTCCACGTATTTGGTATCAAAGAAGGAGCAAGTAACACGAAAACATTCAATGCTTTGTATACACTTTAAACTTTTAAAACTAATTCAGAAGAAAACTTAATTTTATTGTAATAGTTTGTCACAAATTGGAAAGAAAACATAATAAGTAAGTTCCATTTCGTTCTGCATTCCTAAAGATAATTTATGTCATATTTGAATATTCTTCACACACAAATATTCAGAAATAAGTAAATATAAATCTCTCCTTGCAAATTCTTATTTATTTAGTGATGAAATAAAATTAACTTATCTAGATTTAGTATGCATTGTTATGATAACATACATATTTCAATAGTTATCGCGCGTTTCTACGATGATATTAATATAAAAGTAAACAATAATTTTGTTGCAAAATTTCAGAAATACTAAGGTTGGTATTGTGTTTATATTTTCGGTTCATTTTTCTTTACAATATCAAGAATATTGTTATCATTCTTTCTATTATAATACATATTTTTTATAGTTCTTTGTAATTTCATTATATATTCATACTTATTGATAACTTCGTTTATTATACAAAATCAATTTCTTGAATGAAGTCTTAACAATTCTTAATTTTTTGATACATTTTTTAAACAGAAACTTTAATAAATTTTTAGGGATTATTCTTATATTCTCAAAATATTATAGTATAGAATACTAAAGTTTATCTTTAGTATAGGATTTTTTTTAAATTTTGTATTCAAAAAAGTGTTGATTTCTCATAATTTTTGAATAGATTATATTACGTTCAACACATTATTTAAATCAAAAATAAGAATTTCGCATGTTAAGTTTCCTAGACAAATTTTTTTAATTTAAAAAATATCTTAATTAGAAAAATCTCCTAATTCGATGCTTCCCTTTATGGTAACAATAACAACGGTTTATCGAGAAATATTCTATTTAAGAAAGAGTTAATGACAATTTTGTAGACATGTTTCTAAAAATATTAAAGGCGGCATGACTGGGGTGGATTCAAAAGATTGCACATGACTAATGTAAAAGATTGGACGTGACTATGGAGATAATTTATGTAAAAGATTGGACATGACTGATGTTAAAGATTGGACATGACTGATGTAAAAGATTGGACATGACTGATGTAAAAGATTGGACGTGACTATGGAGATAATTTATGTAAAAGATTGGACATGACTGATGTTAAAGATTGGACATGACTGATGTAAAAGATTGGACGTGACTATGGAGATAATTTATGTAAAAGATTGCACATGACTAATGTAAAAGATTGGACGTGACTATGGAGATAATTTATGTAAAAGATTGGACGTGACTATGGAGATAATTTATGTAAAAGATTGGACATGACTGATGTTAAAGATTGGACATGACTGATGTTAAAGATTGGACATGACTGATGTAAAAGATCGGACGTGACTATGGAGATAATTTATGTAAAAGATTGCACATGACTAATGTAAAAGATTGGAAATGACTATGGACATGACTAATGTAAAGTACTTTTTGCAAGCGAGAATTTTCTATAGTCACTGACTGTCTATCAGTATTGCAGTAAGCAAATGATTAATAACATGTTCTCTGTCGCCTTCAAAACTCATCAAATTGTTAAGCTTAAAAAATTCACAATAAGTTTTCAAAACTGAAACCAAAAACCTGCATTCTGATAAACCAAAAGGTAATCGTGAAAATAAAAAGTGATATCATCTTAAATCCTTATATGTATCTTATATTCAATGTTTTGTTTGTCATAATTAGGCGCTTATGAAAACCAAAAATATATTTTACAAGCTGAGTCACACTCCTTCTAATTCTTTTTTATTTTTTATTTATTAATTTTTTTTAAAATTTCCTTCACTAAATTGAGAAAACATGATATTATAATATAAAAAAGACTATCAACATTAAGGTTTAATTTTATGTACATTGCACAAATTATTGCTACATTCCAAAAATAATTTTTAATTGAAAATTCTACAGCAAAACAAAAGGTGTAAAACATACAAACAAACAAACAATTGATTCATTATTTTACTGATAATATTCTAGTAAATGTCATAAAAAGTTTTTTGCATTTTGGATTGTAATTTATTTATATTTGCTGTATTTATGAATGAAACTTAATCGTACTTGATAGCTTGTAAAATGATCTATATAATCATATTTAGTTCTGGGGTCACAACCTTGTTTTAATGACATAAACAATGGTCGAAACCAAGTTTAATGACATAAACTTGGTTTCGAGCAAGTTCCTGTTGAACAACGGGAAATGAATGTTGTGTTTCTGTAGACATCAATCGGGAGGGGTATTTGCATATTTCCTAAACATGTTCCTTTTCGACAAGAGAATGCAAAACACTGTTAATGAAAATTTTTCCTGGAAGACAGACGCTTAATGGACGTGTTCTGTAAAATAGTTCCTATTTGCTAGGGAGTCTGTAAAGCAGCATCAGAATATAATCGTCGTCTACTGATGCGTCAAAAATAACTGTACGTGTTTTGAAACACGTATCTTAAAAATGTGTTATTTAGACTGTTATTAACTACAATAGTATATACTAGACATATTTTAAATACCAGCAATTTAATTTAATGCAAACAAGAGGGAAATGATTGAAAATTTACTCAACAGAAATAATTTGGAATAAGCTGCAACACACGCCATGTCACCACAAACCCGTTTATAGGATGAGCCACATTCATACATCATCTCCAAAGAAATAACAGAAAGAAAAAACACCTGTAACTGAATTCATAACTGAATAAGAATAATTTGCAACACTCAAAAAAGGAAAGCATATTGTTAAATGTATCTTTATTTAAATATAAGGGCAAAATAAATATAAGACTTCATAATTGTGTGAATTTTTTTTTAATTTTATCAAAAATTTGAAAAAAAATTATTATTATATATGGCAAATTAAATCACAACCTCAATCTTCAAATTTCTTCGTTTTTAGGATTTATTATTGTATAATGAAAAAGATATTATTGTTTCACTTCTTGTTTTTTCCCATTTGTTATTTATTGTTATTAAAATATTTACCTGACGCTGGAGGGGCATATAACATAGTAATAATTTATTCTTTTTAATGTTTTTTTTAAATGTATGTTTGCAAAAATGTTAGATCTCAAACATATATTAAATATTTATGTACTTAAAACACTTTTTTTATTTAAATATTATAAATTGAATTGCTTCAGCCATGCTCAATTGTAACATTAATGTTTAAAAATTTATAATTTGTATTTTTCAATATGGATAAGGTTATACAAATTTTTCTCGTGAAATTAAATGGCAAAACGTAAATAGTTAGAAAATTAAAAATTTAGAACTAAATTTCTTAGAAATTCTCCTTTAATTATTAAAAAACAAATCTCAAAAGAAATTTGCTAATGCCAAAAACAAAAGGTTTTTCATTATTTTGTAAAATATAAAAGTAATTCCATAAAATATCTTATTTTAAAATCTAGGTTAAAGTAAAAAGAAAAACTTGTCCATTTATGATTAACATGATGTATAACTTCAGGAAGACAAAATTCTTTTTCTTTTTTTGATTTCTGTCAGGTGTATGATTTATTACTTTTTAATTTAACCATAGAATCGTAAATTTTTAATAAAAAAAAGGCTGAATTGAATGGGATAGTGGAAAACTTTATTTATTACCATACAAATCTGAAACAAACTATATCCTACAACATTCAACATTTGGATATTTTTAATATTCAAATTTTTTCTTTCAGAGAGGAATATAAAAATGTGATCCAATGAATAAAAATTCAGATTATCGAAAGTTAAAATCAAAAAAATTATTGTACCGAGATTCTGTTTAAATTGATTTTATAACGCTAATAAATTTCTAGGTATTATCTGCACTCAATTTACATCAATATTTTTAATCAGAAAAATGAAGAAAAGGGTATTATTAATTTTAGATAAAAAAAACAAGAAGTTTCAATTAAAATCCAGGAAAATATTATACTTCACACATTATAAGGAATACTCAAATACACTATACAAATTATAAGGAAATGGAAAATAAATTTAATTTTCATTAATACTGATTTACAAAACATACAACAGATGCAGTATTTTTTCACATTCAAATGATTAATAGATACAAATACATACAATTTGAATAAATAAGTCTAGCCAAGCAGATTTGGAAAAAACTCAACATAAAACTTAAAGTAATTGTTTCAGGAAAAAATAATTTCATAGGAAACTGTTATATATATATATATATATATATATATATATATATATATATATATATATATATATATATATATATATACATATTCTTGAGATGCCATTGCATAGAAGGTAACAAATCTGGTTTCAGGTATATTTAAAACTGCAAAATAACACTATTGAATATAAAAAATGAATATCCTATATTATTTTTACTTAAAAGTATAATTATTCTTACTATGTAATTTAAATAAAAAATATCAAACATCTTTGTCTTTAATATATTGTGAATGCGTTAGAAACAGAAAATAATCACTAATTAAAGTCATTCTAATCGAAAATATTAACATAGAAAAAGGGAAATCTTTTTAGGAAATTTCAATTCAGACCAAACTATCAGTAATATATTAAGAAACTTCCATTTTTGTATGTAGAAGTTTCCATGAAAGCATTAACTACTTGGCAGAACACTTGAATCATTCAGAAAAAAAAGGAAATGTCCTCTGCCGGAAGTAATAATGTAGTGTAGATTTCTTATGAATGAAAATGGAAACTGAACAAAAGGAAATGAGATCACAGCGAACCAATAACAGTTTCTGAAACCGAATAAGGAAATTAAAGCATGATACAGTCATTAGGAATCTTGCGTTGTTGAGGGTTTATCCAATAATCATGAAAAGATTTGATAATACATACATACATATATATATATATACATATTATATATATATTATATACATACATACATGTATATATGTATATATATATATATATATATATATATATATATATATATATATATGAATGCAACATAACTATATTTTTCAAGGATTCGATTAATATATCTGTATGTATTTTCCTATTTTATGTATATTTTTTTAAATTATGAAACATATTTTTTAATTGAAAACATTTAGCAAAAAAATGATGCATTTTAAAAAATTACCTTTCTTTAAAAAATAGGGAAAATTGCTACCTTTTTTTAAACTATTATACTATCTTTACGCTATTCTCACATTTTAAAGAATTTCAGTGTAATGCATTTGTCAGTAAACTTCTTGGATATAATTTATATTGAATTCAAGAAAAGTCAATGGCTTTCTTTATATATTAATTTAAATAACGCATAATTTTATGAAAAAAGAGAATATTAAATGGAATAACAGATTCCTACATATCAAAAACATTATTGATGCAAAATTAAAATGTCTTTATTTCGTAATATGAACATTAATGTAAGTTTAATAATAATTATACCAATTTTAAAAAAATGTCCATTTCCTTGATATCCCGGAAATAAAGCCCATATTAAAGAAACGTACAATTTTGTCTAAATTATTACATACTTTTTTCAGTTTATTGCGATTTTTAGATGAAATTTTATTGACATTAGTTAAAAATCATAAATTTTTAATGCCTTTTGAGTAGTATAAACTTGTAAGTTTCGATATATTTTATTTCATCAAAATGTTTTACTAATTTTAACTTAATTGATAGACATAGATTCTCTCTATTCATTATCTGTACAAGGGATTATTAAAATTGTACCATTCTGTCACTTTTATTTTATTTATTTATTTATTTTTGAAAGGGATTTATCTCTTATATTTCGTTTTCATACTTCTATCAACATCTATAAAAATGAGTGTTTACTGTTATTAATATTTTACAATTCGTTTTCATTTTTTTAAAGCAAGTTGAATAATTTTGATACTTAATCTGTATTCTATAATTCACATATACATTTTTCAGAGTGTACACATTTGATAAATCTCATAAACTGTTTTATTAGTGACTATATCTTAGTTGCAACAAAGCATAATAACATTAGAAAATATTAATACTGTGCATTTTATAACTCGATACTTATCGAGCAGGCTGCTTAGTGGGTTATCTTCTAGCGTTTTAGTTCAATAATTTCTCTTGTAGCCTGAGTGTTTTCGGAGGTTTGAAAGCTTCTTTAAAATGTAATTCTTTATCAAATTAAAAGTAGCTTCTTATGGAAAAAGTAAATTAAGACATAAACTCAACAATTCCTCTTGATAATTATTATTTCTGTTTTTAAGCTCTTTCATCATTTCTCGAAAATCATAATTTGCTAAATCACAATTTTCTTTTTACGACTGAATTTTGTTGGGTTTTTGAAATAACATTACTGGACTAAAATAATCCATTGTTATGAAGGTCATCAAAATACAAAAACAATTTTCATCTGAAAGTAAACTTCCATTAATAAAAAAAAACTATGAAATAACTGACCGTATTGCTTTCTTCGAATAATTTCCGGCACAACAGATAAAAAAAAAATTGCCCTTATAATGAAATAAATCTGAAACACGATTCCAAATATAAAAAAAATAAGTATTTATTTTCACGCTATTACGCGTATGCGGTACAGAAAATGAAACGTCACGCCCCTTGCTAAGTCATGTGTTTCGCGTCGAGATGTGGTACTATTAAAAAATTACCATGCCCACCGCTCAAAAAACACTTCATCGGCGCTTCCTTTTGGAACGGATGTCTTCGAATGGACCGTGAAAACTCGAAAAAAATCCATTTCTGGTACTCCTGGGTGGTCGTTTATGCGACGGGGTCGTTATTCATTACATTTTGCTGCGTTTATTTTAGAAAATGAATGCTAATTCACGGTATATCTTCTTGTTTTGTCCACTCGTCCATCGTAGCGGAGCCATTTCGTAGAACTTGTCTTTCGCTTTTTCTCGACACTGAAGGCTCACTGCTGTTATTTTATTCGACAAATGCTTTATTTATTGTATTACCTCGATCGTTTCGACTTCGCCTTCGCCCCACTCAATAAGAAACGGAGCGAAGCGAATTTTGCTGAGAATTCTATTCGAAATAGCACTTGACTCTCTTTTTTTTTTCTGTGTCCCCATTTTCAGCAGGATTGATTTTTTATGTCCTCCATTTTTTTTCTTTAAGCTTTGAAAAGATGAAAAAAAAAAAAAAAAATCCAAAGAGTGGAAGTGTTGAATGGATCATCGAATTAGATCCCTCTTTTTTTATAGTTGCATAACAATGGAGTAAAGGATGAAATATTTGATTTTTTTCCCCTTTACATCCTACTGCCGAAAGACATCAAAATGAAAAACACGAAAACCATCTTCTGTCAACAATTCTTGTCCTACCTATGCAGAAATCAATATGTCGATGAAGTGTTCTAGATTTGAAATTTGGCTTTTTCATGGTACATTTGATGGAATATTTTACAGCTAGTTTATTTGTCTGTAAAAAGCACGTGATGAATAAATCTATATGTACGTATGAAATGCATTTGAATCACCTATAAAAG
The DNA here is from genome assembly GCA_030067965.1 of Latrodectus elegans. NCBI lineage: Eukaryota > Metazoa > Arthropoda > Arachnida > Araneae > Theridiidae > Latrodectus > Latrodectus elegans. The sequence continues at coordinate 63,158,516 of CM057816.1, forward strand.
ATTTTCAGATTTTTGAAATGTTATAAAAAATAGTACATCGTAATATTCCTAGAATTGTATATTTGGATATACTTATATGAGGGTGACTTAGTTCTTATTGAAGACCAAAAACGTGATCGAAAAGCACTCTTATTTATTCTGCATGATGAAAATTTGGTAACTTAAATATCTATCTCTCTTAAAAAGATATGATAGTTAATAGAAATGTTTGCATGAAAATGAGTATTAAAATAATAAGAGGTAAGGTGTTAAAATGTAGATGGTAAATAAAGCCTTCTGTATTTAAGAACTTACTTAAATATAAGAATGTGACATTTTAATAAAATTTGTCATGTTAAAAAATTATGTAAGTACTCTATATCAACAAATACCCATAATTTAATTTAAATAGGAATGATTTAAAACCGATTTTGAGTTTTTTTGAACACTGAATTAACCTACTGAATAAGCATGTTTTGAATATTGCTTACATCTTTTTATACTTTACACTTTAATTTTTTATTATAAAATTAAGTATCAAAAATAAATTTGAATAATGTTACATTAAGCCCAATTATTTGTGATTGTATTTATATACACACACTGAGCAATGAATAAAAAATTCAGGATCGATATTTTATTGGAAGATTTTTGCATGGATAGCACTTAATTCGTTAGAGCATTGAGTCTACATGCCTCTATATTGCAGTTATGTCTAAGGAGTATCATACATTGGTTATGCAGCAACTTATATCTTGTAAATTAGATGAGATGAAAGAAGATATTGCTCTAAGATTCATCTTTCTTTTATATCCTCATGGTTATAATACGGTATATAGCGAAAAATAAGTTAAATTTAACTTAATCCATGTTACAGATCACAAATAGAACTTCAAATGCTGTCTCCTAACAGTAATGCAGCTGGTTTTTAGTCTGCTCAATTCAAGCTATAATGCTGATAGTGCCTATGCGCTCTCAAAATTGCAAAGGGGACCTAATTCTCCTCTGTTGACGTAGTATAGATACTGTTTTTCTGTCTCTCGATTGAAGCTGAAAAAGACGGAGTAGTTTGACGATTTTAGACAATTCATTTGGCAGAGTTAGCCAGCTAGAAACATATTGCAATAATCTCACTTGTTTGATTTCTTTTGAAAGGGTGGTTGGGAAAAAATAGAGTCTAATATTGCTGAAAAGTAACTTATGACTTAAGAACTGTTTCTCAAAAATAAATATTAAAATTTCTAAATGAATATCTACTTTTATGCTTGTCACACATTAAATGCCTCAATCTTATTAAACATTTCACTTGGTAAATTAACTTACAACCTCTCCATATTAGAAGACAATCCTGTCAAGTCAAATATTACAATAAACTCAACTGTTATGACCAAGGCAATCTCACGTCAAGTTACTTAAGCAACTGAACTCCGTTCCAAAGATTAAAGAAGCACAGTCCCTTCTCAGTCTGGTTAACACACTACACTTAATCGAGAGCAATGTCGAACCACATGCCCTTCACTGTGGTCTGAACCCTGCTGAGACTCTTTCCAATGTTCACTTCAATTACGAACTTTCTAGGCCAGTCATCAAGAGGGATTGTTTACCTGAATTGCTAAAATAACTAGCCTTTGAAATCATTAACAATATATCACCAAATAACATAAAAATCTACACTGATGGCAGAAAAATAAATCACCGAAGTGGCAGCTGATTTTTCATCGAGACTCCCCATGACAAACTCTCTCTTAGTCAACGAAATCTCGACTTCTGTTCGGTCTTTCGCAGCAAACTAATAGCCATCAACATCGGATTGGAATCTATCATGAGGGAAACTAATTATAGTGATGTCTGGGTATTAACTGATAGCCGTAGTTTAATTCAACATCTACAAAATTGGATCTGCTTGGGAGACCAAACTAGCCTTTCTATTCTACACAAGCTTAAAATTGTCTCCCTTCGACATAATATCTATTTTGAATGGATCCCGTTTGACGTAGATATTGGTGGCAATGAAATAACAGACAATTTAGCAAAGGAAGGCTCATGTCACCCTGCTCCTTCTTCTTCCGCACTTACCTACCTTGAACTCTTTTCCCTGAGAAAAGCCCAGATCAAAACCAATTGGTAGGTACCATTGACTCACCATTTCTACAAGGGTAGAAAGCCGGGACTTTCTCTGGCTCTTTCCTGCGATAGGAAATCCAGCACTTGCCTTTCGCGTCTCGTCTTTGGCCACCTGAAATGCCTCACTTTTGTAGAATGTAATAAGACCTACCCTCTCTGTCCTAAATGCCATGAACACCAAGCTTCTCCTGAGCATATCCTGAATTCTATGAATATATTATGGGACGAAATCTACACTTCTCTCCTTCTTGTCATCGATTTCCTCTCAGTCAACGGATTCCTAGATTTGGTCTGATTCCGTCAGGCCCTTGGAGATAAGCAACAACAACTTTCATTTGTAATGTAAAATAATTTTTTACGCTTACATGTACTTGTAACTTATAATTTATAACAGTGAAAATATTTATTTGTGTCATTGTCGTTAATTGCTTTACCACTTACATCACTTTCTGTAGAGTATTCTCATATTAACCAAATATTTATTATAGGTTTTGATAAATAAGTTTGATAATTTCATCATTATATTCAAATTTTAAAGAAAATGTATTTGATGGCTAAAAGTCAATTTACATTTTAATCCCATAATAATGCGACTCAACTTCTAAAAATATTTTAAAACTGCTACTAATTTATCAAATAGATATTGTACAAAAGAAGGCATTAAACATTTTGAGCTAACAGTTGGAGCTATTTTTCTTGCAACTTTGTGAAATGATTTTTTATAGACAACCGTCCATATTAACTTATTATAAAGGGTGAATTCCGGAAAGCTTCCAAGTACGCACTTAGATATACATGCAGGAACTTAAATTCTGTTTCCCGTTGTTCAGTAGTATTAATAATCAGACTTAACTTCCCTTACAAAAAAGTATGATCCGATTACTGTGTCACAAGGAACCCTAAATAAACCTTAATCGAAAATATTTTATCAAAATTAAGGTTATTATATTTCAAGGAGATATATTCACAATAATTAGTTGCATAAAAAATTAAATGACATGTGTTGCTTTACTTTAAATTTACTGATATATGTTTAATTTTTGTACGATACATTAAAAGTGTTATGGCTTACCATGATTTATAATTCACTTAATAAAATATATTCAGCTGTTTTAAAAACTTTATTAAGAGAAAAAAAATTCATTTGAATGTTTCTAAAATATACATACATATGTCGATTGCATTTTATACATTAACTTTGTGGATGGATTTAAAAACAAATTATTTTTATTCATTACTTTTCTTGAAATGAAAAGCAAACGGTTGCCGGGACTGTGACGCCACCGAATTCAAATTTTGGGGTAAGTCGGCAGCTGTTTTCATTCTTGAGTGGTAAAAAAAAAAATAATGGCTTTGCTCTGAAGTCTGCTGTTCCCACCTCTCATTTTGTGTCGTGTATTATGGGAACACAAGTTTACTTTGCGGGCTTTTATGACTGCCAGCAGGCCACAATGAGGAATTTTAACGCGTAACGTTGTAATCTGTTCATCGGTCGACACCTCCAAATTTGCACTTTTCGAGTCGTTGCATTTCCCCATCCCACTTCACGGATTCCTTTTTGGAAACTCCATAGAATAAGGGGGGGGGGGCATGCGGGTGTGAAAAGTGGCCTTCTCTCCTCCATAATGCCCAGCATTTTGACGCACCTTTCCCTAAAAGTGCCTAAATGGGGGGATAGGTGAGGCCTTTGAATAGAGTAGGCCGGGCCTTTGTTGAGGGCTATTTCCGATTGAGTCGGAAAACCTTCCTTCCGTGAAGCGAATTCAAGGAGTAAAAAGGTGTCGAATAATGGACCGCGCTGTGCGAAAGCTTTTATAGGATCTGAATGACTTTCTCGTGGACTCAACACCTGCGCCGTGTCTCGCAGTTATACAGTTGCTGTGATGCAGAGCACGCGAAGGTGGTCATAAAATTGCGATCATGATCGAGAGGCGAATCCTTCTTGGTCACGCTTAGTTTTCTTATCTCAATTTGTATTTAGGAAACATTGTTTTAAGCCAAAGACCTTACCGTGAAATCAAGAACAAAATGTTTCCAGTCACCCTCGCGATAATAATAGAAATATTATGATTACTATTTAAAATAAAATGTATATAATACAATAGAAATAAATATATAGTTTTTTTTTTTTGGTCCTTTGAAATCAATTTATTTGTTTTCCTTATTTATGCAATACATTTGTTAACAAATTTACTACATAAAATTAAATCTGATTCAAATGCTACAACTTAAAAACTACATCAATTATAAGTCAACTAAAATGTTCATGCTTGCAAATAAATTAATATGTCCTATTTTAATGTACATGATGTTACGAATTTGTATGTTACTACCAATAACTGATATTTGTAATGTTCTAATTTACTATTATTAGAATATTTTATAATATAATTTGATAACAATAATAAGTTCTTTAAATATCAATGAATGTTATTTGCCCTCTTTATTCATGTGATATGCATTTTTTTAAATAGAGATGAAAGACTGTTTCTGTTTTTATAACAAAATATTACTCTACTTAAAATTTCACACATTTAATGAATGGTTTACTTATTATTAGTGAAATGTTCTAATGTTATTCTGTTTTAATGCATACATTACTATGTATGTATATTATTACTAATAGTAACTAATGCTTTACTTTATAAACCTTAAATTATAAAGATGATTTTTATAGTGTTTTTAACATGAGCACATCAAAATTTCTCTTTACTAATGTAACTTATTTGTTAAAATACACAGCTAAAATCTAGTTCATTTGATAATAACCTTACTTAAAATATTACATTTCACAATGATTCAATGATCATGTTCTAATTTATTATTATAAGAATATATATAACAGCGCATTTTTTTATTTTAATATCAACATAATTTATTTGATCTTTATTTATGTAATACATTTATCGAAACAGAATATAAATATGACATTCCTTTTGATATTAATATTACTCTATTTAAAAGAATAGTAACAAATAATAAGTCATTTAATTTACTGTTTATTGTTCTAAATTCTTATTATTAGAATATTAAATTGCAATTTTATTAATGAGAGTACTTTTTATTATTCCTTTTATATCACCATCATTTATCTTCATATGGCACATTGGATTTTAATATGCTAGAACTTTTCAGTGTTATCACCGTGACCAATTTAATGACATCATAGAAGTCAGTGATTGATAAATAATCACTATGTTAGAATATATTTTATTTCAGACAATAACAGAAAATATTTCTCAGTTTTATTATCGCGAACAATGCAACACCATTTGAACAATAATTTTCTCAAAATGTATTTTATTTGCATACCATGATTCAAAATTCTTCAGTGTTATAACCATAGCCAGTGTAACACCATCATAGCAATGCGTAAACACATACCAACGCTATTAAGTAATTATTTAATAATTATATATTTATACAGATTTCTTTAGCTTTATCACTGTGAGTTATGTCAGACTAGCATAACATCACTGGCGCAACAACTGTTCTTTCAAAAGATTTGGAATATTTTTTGAGAGAACAATAATAATAATAATACGAAAATTATCTCAGTGTTATCACCACGTCCAGTGTAACTCCGCTACAATTTCCATTAAAGAGTTAATAAGTAATTTTCGTTGCCAACCTGTTTTCCGCGTTCATCCTCATCCGATAACCACCTGAGCAAATGACTGGGTACTATCTCTGGAGATAAAAGGAAAAAGAATGCGGAGGTGTGTCATTTTTGGTACCGCTGCCAGTGAACGATATATGTATTAAAACGAGAGGAAGATACGAGGTGAAAATTCGCTAAAAGTTTTACTAATTCCATTACCTGATATTAAAATGAATGCAACCATTTAGCAGCAAAAGCTTCAGTGAAAATGACACTAACCACGTTACGGAACATGGTTCCATGAAAATGGTACACTGCTTGCGAATTTCGTCCTTTAAGTTGGCGAGATAATTGAAATTTTGTTTACTGGCGCGGAAACCCAGACTTGGTACCTTCACAGTGCAATGGTTGCAAAATTTTATCGCCAAAAATTCAGTGGAATATAAAGCTGACCGGCAAAAATTTCGCGATTTTTTTTTTCTTTTTTTTTTCGCTTTACTATTTTAAGGTAGCTCTTCATTTCGTCTACCTAACATATGATAATTAAATAAGAAAAAAAAATAAAAAGAGTGGAAGAGTTCTAGATTTTGGAATGTTTCGTCAAACAATGTAATTTATTCCTTTTCCAAATTAATAATTCGAGAAACGAAATTCCACAGCAAGCGATCTGCTCTTTTTATGCATAATTAATTGTCTCTCTGAAATAGAGGAGTATCATTTTATATTCCTCGATACATAAATATTTTAAAAGATTTCAAGATTGATCTCTCTCTCTCTTAAGGCAAAGGCATATACCGTTGAGTAAATTAAAATCAATGCATGATATTGCCGAGAAAAAATATTCTTATTCAAATATGATTTAATGATGTTTTCAAACGGGAAAAGGTTCATTATAATTTTATTCGAAAATAATGTATTAAATTTTATATTCTTTTGTTGTAACAAAATATACAAATATTCCGTATGCATACAAGATTGAAGATAATTTTATTGAATCGAACAATTTCCCAAAATATTGAAATAAAAATAAAAGGCTGCAAAAATTGTATATTGTATAAAATCATAATAATAAATTATTAAAAGACATGCTGAATTCTGTAATATATCCTATGTGAATACAAATAATCTCATATTTATTTGGGAAAATACTTTTCTGGAAAACAGAATATACAATGCATATATTAATGTATAAACATATGCATTAAACTTCTAGTGTTATGCTGATTCAAAAATTGAATTAGAATACATTTAGAAATATAAATTTTAAAACGATGTTTATTCTAAAGAAACTTATTTGATTATTACTAATATGTATGAATAAATTGTTTTTTGTGTAAAACTGGGAATAAAAAGAAATTTCCAAGTCTTAGTCTTCCCTCGGAAAGCAATTCAGTTAAAATAAATGTAATTTTTTATTATCTTGTGTAAAAACGCTACAATGTTCGTGAGAAAAAAATACTCCCTCGTGGAACTTAATAGGTTCTTAACCGAATAATTTATGGTTTTATATATATATATATATCCCTCACTTTTCTCACATGAGACATACAAACTAAGTTTTAATAAGTATGTGACTTGTTGATTAAAACTGAGTTTTTATCAATAAGTATATGGCTTATTGATTAAAAGTGTAGTTTAATCAATAAGTATGTGACTTGTTGGTAAAAACTGAGTTTTAATCAATAAGTATATGGCTTATTGATTAAAAATGAGATTTAATGAATAAGTATGTGACTAGTTGATTATAACTCAGTTTGTATGAGAAATTTTAAACTAACGTTGGTAGGTCTGGGATATAATTGTGAAAGGCGATATTTTGATAATAGCAAGAAAGCAGATTCTATATGTGAACCAGGAGAAGATCTATGAATCTATGTCATGATGTTCTAAAATAGGTAGTTGTCATAATGTCCTTCATATAGAATTATAACTCTAGGAATGACAGTTAAAATTTGGATTTATATCTTTATTCCTTTTTTCGAATTTACGGTTTCACACACCGATGGCTGAGTGGTTAGCACTCCTGACTCCTAGGCTGTTGGTCCAGGGTTTGAATCCCGGTTCGGTCATGGATTTTTCTTTCTCTCTGTGTTTTTCTGATATTTCTTATATGAGATAACGTATGAATAAGAGGCCCATCCAATAAACGCGTTTATGGTGATATGGCGTGTGTAATGCTACTCGCCTCCGTGACTTGGTTCACAGGTGCCCATCGGGTAACTATAAATGAGTAGCAGTTTCCAGCCTTGTTGTGGTGAAGGTTTAGTCACCAAGTGAACATCGTTATTTAAAACAAAAATTATAATTTAAGACAAACAAATATCAGTCTTCTAGAAGAAGTTTCTACCATTACTTCACATTATACGATGAATTAAGGCTGCACTACTCTTGACTTCAACATTGAAGTTTAAGATCTCACTTAATTGGTGTATCTTGGATTAATTCGTTGATCAGTCATAATGACAACGATATTGACGTTATGTGTTGAGATTAATGTACATAATATCTTTTAAGGTGGCATTCTCCATGATTTAAGGTTTCCCATATGTACGTAATTATATTATACATTGAGATATAAATTAAGCAATACAAATGAAAACTCTCAGTTCTTCTTAAATACTATACCATTCAGATTTTAATTTAATGAGTAGACGGGGTAAAATAGATCAGTAGATTAAATTCAAAATAAAACAGAAATTCGATAAAGCATGTATTAAAATTACATAAGATTATTTATCAAAGACTTGATTTGTCATTACAATTCTCAAATATTCTATCATCTATATCGCTGCTAAATATGCCTAAAATTAACAGCACTTATATTTTCACTGTACATTCGTATATTCACTTAAATATAGAAAGAACAAAAATGGAAAAGTATGAACGCGTATTTCAAATTACCGGAAGTACTAAAGAAAATTTGGCTTTTATTGTTTATTATTATGTTCAAAATATAATACACCTTAGTATGTCACTATCGATCTTCTTTAAACTTTGATGAGATATATATATATATTATAAAATACATTATATATTTATATAAATGTAATGTGTTTAGAGCTTAACTAGTAAGACTTCATATGATATTTGCTTCATTTTCTACACAAAAAAATGTAAATATTTATTCATCAATATCAGTAATTAATCAGAATTCTTTATCAGCAGAACATAATAACGTGTTTTTTACTTGAAATAAATCCCTGAAACATTTCCGAGAAGAAAATATTTACAGCAGCTATTAGTTGAGTATTTTTGTTCTCAAAAAATGTTACTAGAATTTCATGTATCACAACTCCTCAAAAAGTATATTATTTGACGAGAAAAAAAGCTCCCTCCACATACTTTAATTATGTTTACTATTGTTCAACTAAGAAAGATATTTTTTTTAGAAAACAATGTCTGTGGGTAGCAGTCAAGAATAACAGTTTTAATCTGGTCCATAATGGCATTTGTAAGAAGCACTATTATGGAAACTTATATCATCAAGTCTGGGAATCGATATATCTCACAAACAATTATTTATAATCATTTGTCATTAGAGTGCTTCATCTTTTTATGTTCTTTGAAATCCAAATGGGCAAGAGTACACAAAAGTATTTTTTCGTTTTTATATTCTTGTTTCCAATTTGATCAAATATCTGGTGTTGTTATTTATGTACATATGAGACCGGTTTCGGAAATTTTAAAGTTTATATCTTTATACATATTTAGACATAACTAAGAATTGTAAATCATGTTTTGTTATTATCAAAAATATTCTACGTTAAAAAATCTTTTTTAAAAAAATGAATATACGCATTGTATTAGAAATTTTTAAAGTTGGGACACAAATTTCTTAGAGTTTTGTGAATTATTATACACATATTTACAATTAATATAAAACTAAAATTATTCATGCATCAAAATAATTCACGCTGGGTTTTCAAATATTTTATCTCATTAATCAAAAATACCTAAAAATATTTTAATTTTTACACTCTTGTTTTCAATTTGATTGAACCTGGTATTGTTATGTATATACATTAAGGACTGTTTGTAAAATTATGAAATTTATATCCTCCGTATTGATTTAGACGTAACTAAAAATCAAAAATTTCCTTTCAACTACATTATCGTAGGACGAAAGGGACTTCGCTAGATGAATCATTGACAATAAAACTTAATTTGGATGAGTCATCTATTATTATTTTTCCCTCAGAGCAAAGTTCCTAATTCCATTTCCTTATTAATCAGCCATTAATTAATTAATTTATTGCGTTATTACCATAATTAATTAATTTATTATTGTTTCCCCTTTCTTTTTGTAGCGCAAATAAAATGACGAATGCAGTCAATATTTGTAAAATAAGTTACAAAATATTATCTTAATGTTTTCTAAATCCAATATTAATTAAGTTTGAAGATCCATATTGGTTAAGTTTCCGATTATTGTAAAAATGATTTATCTGTATATTATGTTTCAATGAGCAATTACGCTCTGATTTATAAATATACTCATAAGATCATTTTCATGAGTGTCAAAGAACAACAACTAATTTTATTCATAATATATATTAAGCTTTCAAAGCTCTTTTATATATTTATATTACAGTTTGATAGGTCTTGCATTTTAAGTTTCATTACTGTTTTGCGAAATTGCATTGATTACTTCTTACATTTCAAATACAAACAAACATTTACTAAATTATTCCATGTATGAATTGTTTATATCTTAAACTACATTTGTTAATTTCCAAAAAGCTGAAAACTAAACACGTGGCAAGATAGCACCCATGAGGCCAAGGCCTACACTGCCTACATTTGTTTCCATGACTGAGGGGTCTGGGGTGCGAAGCATGTATGCTGGCTAGGTGATCAGCCTAATACAAAACTCCCAGTGTTTAGTTCTCCTGAAATGTTCGGTATTCAGTTTATCGACAGACTTTAGGGATAAAAGGCTGAGTCAATTTTTCCCTGCCCAAGAAGTTTGAAGCTCTACCACTGAGCCACGGGGGTTGTTAATTTCATTTGCAGAAATTAAGGTTTTATTTGGATTCCCTGGTTGTGTTTCCAGTGCCATGATAACTTTTGCAACAAAAAGTTCGCACAATACACTATCCCTCATTCTAAATGATAACGTATTAATCACTTAATCTTATTAAAAAACATATTTAAATTTTGCATTTGTTATCAAATAAATTATTATTGCATGGAAATATATCGTTTTATTGACAATAGAGGTGAATAAAATATCAATAATTCACTTGAATATAAGGGTTTTTAATAAGAGGCCACCAGAATTTCTCGTAAGTACCATATTAATTGATATCTCTTGTACTTTCAACGTAAAAAATAATGGTAATGAATGTGAGACACTAAACTGTCATAGTTTTCTTTTGGAATATAAAGCATTATCCATCATAAAACTATGTATCAAGTTTATAAAATTAATATATCAAGCAAACTTTCATATATTCCTTTTTGACCAATAGAACTTTTCAATCTTACATTTGGTGGGAAGAAGAATTTTCGAAATCAAATAATTAGTTTAGTACTATTTGAGGTATACTATTTTCGTGCCTGAATAAGGAGGAGTTAATGGTTTGTTGAGTCCAGCTATTTTTCTCGTATCTTAACTCAAATGAGAAACGTAATTCAATGCTTGCTGCCGATTATTCATTACTGAAGAGCAGCTCTTTGCCAAGTGAATCGGAATAGAAAGGGCCTGATATGGAATGAATGAAGGGACGGAAACTAATCATCTTTATACCACTTTTCTAAATGGCGGCCCTCGAGAAATATAATGTCGCTTACCAATCATTTCCTCTCGGCTGTCCAGGCCTCAGAAGGTCACGTGACTGTATTGGCGACAGTGATTCGGAACGATCTTTCCAAGATAAATCAGAAGTTAAATACGACAAAACAAAGACTATTTGATAAGTTTGATGTGTGTATGTGTTCGATGGCATGTTTTTTTAAAAATTATCCAACATTTTTAGTTAAACATCATACAAATTTAACAACAGAAATTTGTTAAATTTATATGAAGCACAAATTTAATTATTTATTTAATTTCTTTAAATTTATCTTGAAACTTTAATCTATATATGAAGAGTACAAGCAAAAATTAACTTATAAAACAAAAAAAGTAATAATGTAATGATAAAAAATCTAAACACATCATTTTCATAAAATATAAATAATTCTAATTTAATTACATTAAGCAATTTCATGATATATATTGTAAATATTTGTATTACGAAAATTTTCTATTCCCTTGTATAACAAATTTTTTATTATTAAATAGAATACAATATTTGGAATGTATAGGATACCAAACGTATGCAAAATAAGATACATATAAATTACAAAACAAAATCACAATAACAAAATTTAAATATTAGTAATCGCTACAGTTATTCCAAAAAATAAAGTTAAATATTTCTGGCCAGATTTAAAATCGAAATAAGGTCACACAACAATGTTAAACCGACTATTATGAAGAAATACTAAATCTATTGCATTTTAAGATTATGCTAGTATTATTATCCATTGAAGGATGTTTTCATTTTAGGATTTATTTTTCAATATTTTCGTGAACTGATAATTTTGAGAATTAATCTGTTTACACATCCTCATAATTTTTATGATCCCATTATCGTCCTCTTGATTTAAAATTGATAATTAACCATAATTAATTAATTTAAAGTACTGATTAATTATTACTATTTACTTAAACAATTCTATGAAATTATGTGAAAGTTAAATGAAATTAATATAAATACAGATTAATCAGACGAACAATTTCTGAGCGATAATCAACTATCTTAATAAATAATCATCATGTTTAAAAAAAAAAAAAAAAAAAAAAAAAAACAATCACAGCTATTTTCTTGAAAGTATCAAGTATCTATTAAATTTTGATTAATAAAAATCTATTTTATTTCATTTGAAGTTTATCTATTTCATGTTACTTATTTTGGTTCAGCATAAGTCGAAAGCTGTTGGTAGCTTTTCAACATTCAAAAGTTATCCTGGTGAAGTCATCATTTCACACTGCAAAATGGCATAAAATGATCGTTTGCAGCTGCATTGTGATCAGTGTTTACCAAAAAATAAATCTCCGCTTCAACCACATGGCTGTCGAAGCTTCTCGCGGACTTTTGTGAGCGAAAGAAAAGGCGCGTCGAATTCTTCAAGTGCTCGCCATCCTTTTTAATAATGACGACAACAACAGTATTGTGCGTCTTTGTAAAAGGCTTGGGGAAGGGGGAACGATATTGCAGGCATTTTTCCTTAATCCGGTATTACACCGGGTATTAAAGATGTTTACCAGGAACCCTCGAAGGGGGGAGTCCCAAGGTGTATTTTACGCTGAAATGAGTCGGTTGCATATTAAATGCCTTCGCTCGGAGAATTCAAGCGATGATGAAAACTGTCCTGGGGGATTTTCTCTCGCCAAATCTGCCATGAAGCCTTCTCGGAAATGGAAATACGTGAACCAAAGATTGTGGAACATTCGATTTCTTTGTGGTATTAGTTTGAAAGTTTGAAATGTAAATACATAAGATATAAAACAGAACTTCAGGGAAATGAGAAAAGGCAATTCAGTATGGTGTTTTTGTTAGGAATTTTGAGAGTAAAATACAAATACAAGTGTGTTTTACTTCTTCATGACTGAACAGTAAAGCGAAATAATTCAGTGTGATATTTGTGCCAGGACTTCTCGCTATAAAATATAAATGCAAGTATTCCTTACTTCTTTATTATTAAGCTGAAAAACGAAAAAGAGAGAGCGAGAGAACTCAACATTAAAATAATCCAATATTGAGGGAATCACTCACTTTAAAAATACTTTTATAATAAATAAAGTTTTAAATTAAAATTTGTTTTAAAGGCGTGATTAAAATTTATTCATTCTGAAAAGTGTGATATTTCTAGTCAACAAAACAAGCATATATTATTTCTTTTGATCAACGCATTTTTTTATAGTTGATTTTCTATAATGAATTATTACTTTTTTAATTTTAAATGTTTAAAATATAGAATACTTAATTTATTCGTATTTTACAAGATAAACAAATTTTTGCAGTTTTTAATGACTTATAGAATGTATAGCCCATTGTTAGTCTTCTAATTAATCACCCTTGCGGTAAAATTCCGGGATTTTGGACGCAAAGAAGTTCCGTGAGTACTTGGCGCAAGTCTGCATCATTTGGCGAAGGATTTTCTTCGAAGACTGTTGTCTAAGGAATAGAAGAGATATTAATCTAATTGGTGCAAGTTCATGTGAGTAAGGAGGATGGCACAAAGTATTCCAAAAGCGTCTCTAAATGGTATTCCTTGTCCATAAGACATGTAGCCTCCCGCGTTATCGCCCAAGAACAGTAAGCCCTTGCGATTAACTAGGGTTGGCTTTTTCTGTTGCAGTGGCTGTTGATTCCGTTCCAACTGCTGTGAGTACAGGTCCGCAGTGAAATGCAGCACTATTCCCAAAAACTTGACACATTCGGCGACTTGATGCAGCAGCTGATGAACCCACTTTGAGGTCGTGAACAAACAACACCAAGCCTAGCTCCTTCGACATGTCCATTTCTCTTTGCCTCTGTGCGAGATATGATTGAAGAATGCGGGCGGTGCACTTGCTTTTATAACGACTGATACCCATACTCTGGACTGGCCGGTGTCTCAACCACGTGATACATTTATATGTGTAATTATTCTAACTTCATTTAATGGCAACGCGAAAACTGGAAAAACTTTCTTGTTCTTACAAAAAAAAAAAAAAAAAAAATAGTCACATTGAAATTGTGTTTTTGATTTCACCAAATTTTTATTTTCAGCTTGATTTTTATTGATTGTTATCAGTTGTATCTCTGATTGAAACTATTAAGTTATAAGACAAGCACACGTTTTTTATCTTAAAATATATTTAAAATAGAAATTATTTGGATGCATTTTAACAAGAATAACGAATGAATTATACTTTTATCTACAAAAAATTCATTCAAAATCAAAAACTTTTCTTGATTGTTCCAGATGCTTATTAATAACCACCAGATTTTACCTCACATTAATATATTATTATTAGAATATATTTGATTGAAACTATAAACACAGAGAAACTCTACTGTTCTTTATACTAAAATCCACTTAAAATAGAATCCATTTAACGTTAAAATTTTATTTAGGGAAAATTCATAGTCAAAAACTGATCTTGATTATTTTAAACACGCATTAATTATTGGTTGATTTTAAATTACATTAATCAATTACTATCAATATAATCTTTGAACACGGACACACGCTGATGTTTATTCTAAAATGCAATTAAAGCTATATTTATTTAAAAAATTCTTTCATTTGCGGAAAATTCATTCATTTAAAAAAAACTTTAGTAATAACAAATCTAGATTTGAATCATATTAATTGCCATCAACAGAAATTTTGAACTGTCAACATGCTATCTATGCACATTATTCCTGTTAGAATGAAGATATAATAAAAACAGTCTAATAAATCGCGGTTTAATGTGCAAAAAATCATATCGTACTGTTTCTTAATTACCCTAAAAGCTTATTAATTATCGTTTGAACTTGAATCATGTTAATCAATTGATAAAACTGTAATTGTATTTACAAGCATGGTTTATACATTGGTTACTCATGTAAAAATCTTTTTGTATCTATTGCGAAAAGTTTAAATTTATCAAAATTGCTTTACTATATTAGTACAACTTTTTTTAGATTTTTGTTTTTTATTGATATTTTATAGAATAAAATTGTAACGAATAGTTAAAAAAAAATCGTATCGTTTTTTTCTTGATTACTCTAAATGTTTATTAATTATCGTTTGAATTTGAATCATATGAATCAATTGGTAAAACTGTAATTGTATTTACAAGCATGGTTTACACATGGGTTATTCATGCAAAAATCTTTTTGTACTTATTGCGAACAGTTGAAATTTATCAAAATTGTTTTACTACATTAGTACGACATTTTTTTTAGATTTTTGATATGGATACTTATTTCTTTGTTTCTTATTGATATTTTATAGAATAAAACTGCAACGAATAGTCTAAATAAAGCGAATAAAACGCCTGTTTTCCATTTGACGTCACGAAAACTATTTTTTTTTCAAAACTCTCACAAAATTGATTTCGTTTTCAGAAGAGGAATATTCCTATTTCTCAAACGCGCTGCGATTGTTCAACGTAAAGCGAGAACCTTATCAGGAATCGGAATCTTCGGACGCTGGAAATTGTTTCCGAGGGAACGAATGAACATTGTGCGTGGGAAAAAAAAATGGAAGCAAAGAGCCGAACGGCATGTATTTGCTTAACGAAGAATCTGATAAAAAAAAGAAAGTATTTGTTTCTGCTGAAAGATAATCTCCATTGGAGCAAGGTCATCGTCCCAGCTGCGAATGGATTGGTTTGATGGGAAAAATTGATATCCGGAAATGTGAAATTTTGTAATTGCTTTACGATCAGATTTTTATTCCGCGAATCGAGGAGGACGAGTAGAATCAGCATTCATTACTATTGCGTTGTGATGATAAAAATCTTGTTAATTAAATATCCAACATACACATCCTCTTCCGATAATTATCCAATTAGAATCCGATTTTATTCTTCCTGAATTATTCGCCTTGCAAACATCAAAACGATACATATGTGTGTGTTAAGTTAAACACAACTGCAATATAATATAGCAAGTTTCAATTCATATGAGGTTCAAATAATTTATAAAGTTTTAATTTAAGTGATTAGTTAAAATTGTCTAACTTTAGAGAAACTTTACATACATATATATATATATATATATATATATATATATATATATATATATATATATGTATACATATATATATTTTATATATATATATATATATATATATATATATATATATATATATATATATATATATATATATATATATATATATATATATATTAGACCTATTTTGAAATGACACACAAAATATTATTTCTATAAATAAAAATATTCTGTGCTTGTGTTCACGAAATTGACGGTCATGTGCTATCAGTAGCAGTATGTTATCTGCAAAAAAACGTCGCGAAGATATTTTTTGTAGGTAACGTTAATTGTCCTGTTAGTTTATCTGGATTATTCCATTTAGTAGATGGTAATTAGACATTTTGATTTTCATGATGACATTGTTGCTATGGTAATTCAACCGATTTTTAAAACGATTTATTTTTAAAATAATTATTTTTCAAGGTCAAGAAAATATTTAACTTCATGTTTCTCAAGAAAAATGTCCAGTTTGTGTACAAGATTGTTTCAAATTGATGGTAAAATTCGGCTCTACATATTTATTTATGTGAAATTTCTTTTCTTGTATGACGTTAATTAAAAATAAGTATTAGAACAGATTCACATTGATACTGTATTTGAATGGCCGTGACTGTGTCTCCATATAAAACATTAAAAAACTTGTAGATGATGTAAAAGAGACTCTCGTGAGAGATTTTTAATGTTAGCAATGTAGTCTTAAAAATTAAGCAAGCTATGGGAGAAGTGTTTTCTAAAAATTAGTAGAGCTGCAATAATTAAATAGTAAACGACAATTTGTGAAGAAAATGCTAAACATTTACCAGGGCGTGAATACTTTTTTAGTCTACATTGATTGTGTTGATGGAATTGCTGAGTAAGTTTGAAGAAGCTAAAAGTAATCAATTTGTACCATCGGAAGTGAGACTTTAAAACTAAAAAGTTGTTTGGAAGAATAAGTTCACGATATCCATGTGTGGAAACAATAATGTCTATAATATTTTTTTAATTACCTTTTGAAATATCTAAATTAGAAGAAATTTTAATTTAAAGTTTATCTTAAATGAAGATTAAGAGGAAATATATTTATTAGAAAAGCCAAATAAATGATTATTTTTCAAAAAATTAATATACCATCATTTTACAAAAAAAAAAAAAAAAAAAAAAAAAACTTATTTATGTGTATTTATACAAAATTTATTTTATTTACTCAGTATATATAAAAATAATTGAAATAATTTTAATCCACTCATGACAAACGTTAAGATCTGCGTTCTTGGAAATAGAAAATTCCGACAGTAAAGAAAATTCTCTACTTCCTATCGACAACCCGTTAATTAATGAATATGAAATATTCAAAACATTTTAAATTTGCAGAAGTTTATGTATTATTCAACTTCCATCAAATCAACAATTGTTGCTTCCTGGGCAATGTTTTAAATTTTTTTTTTCGAACTTATTTGTTTTTGTTCAAACAAAGACAACTAGCTGAAACATAAAACAACATGGAATAGTTCGTCACCTTGCTTCAAAGCAGATAAAAAAAAAAAGAATTTTTTATTTAGCGCAAAGTGCATCACATTGGCGCTATTGCCAGTGCGGAAAGAAGAGTTGTCGCCAGTGGAATGGAATCGGGAGTTGTCCATGAAGACGCGGATGACAAGAGGAAGATAGCCATAAAAGGTAGAAATTTCTTGGCACAAAACGTATTCCAAAGGGATGTAATGGCCATGGTTAAACGGGCATTTCGGTCGCCATTACGTACAGAATAATGGCAGCGCCATTAGCCTAATGAGAGTGCCTTCGGAATTAAATATGCAAAAGTTCCTTCTCTCACAGCTCCACCTGCGATTAACGCCCGCCACTTGGCGATGGATGATTTTTTTCCTTGCTCGCCGAGGGAAATTCCTCGCCACTCTGCAGCAGAAACAAATGTTTTAAGTATCGTCGAGAACGGTTATAACATAATAATTGGATTTCCGTCTTTGCGGGGGCCGCTTTTGATTTTGACTGCTGGTTAATATCAAAAGGGTTGCATTTAGAGAAATTGCTCCAGAAGAGGAAGTGCTTCAAAGTGGAGTTTCCGTGAAAGTGCTAGAATATAGAGACAGCAGATTTTACAGTGAATGGTTTTAAGGCCTTGAGTATATCTCAAATTTCAAGATTTTATTTACAAAGTCTAGCAGACCGAATAAGAAAATGAGATGGAATTCTCATGGGCAATTTTAAAAAAATATTTTTTCGTGTAAAATCGTTTTCTGATGAAAGTAATTAAAATTTTTAGATGATTTTGCAAATAATGTTAAGGAAACAAAATTTTTGAAAACATTTTGTTTCTTTATTTATTTTTCAATACAGTATTAATAAAAAGTTGTTTGTATAAAAATAATATTTTGATAAATTAAACTTGAAATGCAAAATATTATAGTTTATAAATAAACTCTTTATTTTTCTGTGTATGAAATTAAATTTATTTCCTCAAATATATAGCCAGGGCGTAGTTTTTATTTCAAATCATTTTTAATGATTTGACTAACATATAGCTTATTACAAATATTTTCGCTGAAGATATTCTATATAGAATGAATTCAGCAACTTTGTATGGCAATATTCATTCTAAACCTATTCGATTTTAATGAATTAAAAAAAATTATCATGAATTTCAAGTTCCGGTTTTAATGAATTTAAAAAAATTATCATGAATTCAAGTTTTTAAATTAACAATGAATCATTATTAGCTTGAACTTTAATTATACTAGAAAGTTACGGGCATATACTATTAACATTTTTCCTAAATAAAGACCGTAACTTTTATTGATTTTCATTTTTCAGAACTTTTTTATAAAATTGGATAAAAATGTTTTGAAAATTTCAAATTTAATTACCGTTTAGAAATATCATAATACGTTTTGAATGATTTTTCATCACAAAATTCTCTGAAGTATCGCTACATTTAAATAAGTATAAATTTATGGTATGATTGCTAATAAAATTATGCACTTTTGCTGGAATAAAAGCAATTTCAAAATCCTAAAATAGGAAATTAATTTTGGTACAATTTTATAATTGATACTAGCATTTACAAGGTAAATCTCGATTCAACTGTTAACATAGATTTATTTTAAGCTTATGCAGTCCATTTAACAGTCTGGTACTACCATTTTAATCATATCCCTGGGAATTGAACCCATTAGAAACACAAATTTATCATTCATATGCTGATAGATTTCATCTATGTACACTTTTCTGCACATTAGCATTATACATTACCTTATTTATGCACACCAAATCTGCAAATATAATATAGATAGAAGTTGCTTTTCCAGTCTCATTTTTAGAACATTCATATATAAATCTCCGAGCATCTAAACCACTGGTTTGGATAATCATTTAGCATTCATAACCCTTTCCTTTAAATTTATGGTGACCCGTATTTCACGAGGACAAGTAACAGTCAATAAAGGTTTTCCTTTATTGTTTAAGCTAGTTTCATGCACAATAACTTAGTGGGAGAGTACGCTTTAAATAGTCGTTTCACTGATCATACATAGGGATCTTCGTTCAAGAGGTCTTGCTTGAATTTCAGTTTGGGGTTAATTTCTTAATTTATCGAACTGGTAACCGAATGGTTAGCTCTCTGGCTTTCAATTCCAACTTATGAGTGTGAATCCTACCTTGGGCTTGATAGTTTTTATAATACCGAATCCATTTTAAACTCTAATGGCTGGTCTAATTACGTCTAATATGCAAAACAATCCGTTGAAGGGCAAACCAACTAGCTCATAATTCATATACAAATATGAGGCAAAAAAAATCCCCCATTCCCTATAGTAGGAGGGACAAATTTCACGAGTGAACCAATTTCACAGACACTAAAATAATCATTTATGACACATATGGTTTAGTTTGTTTTCTATCAACAATCATATTTTGCACACGAAGGCTATTATACCCGGGTTTGCAGTTTGAAGAGGATACCGAATCATTACAAACATCCATGCTCCACTTGAACCCACAAACTGTTAAACTGAAGGCAAGAGCGCTGAACATTCGGCTGCCAGTTCGGCATGACATGCAGGGATATCACATGGATATTTTTGTGCATGCTGTGATACTTTTATGAACATGGTGTATGATGGTTCTCGAATATCTAAAGAAAATCTGGTTCCCTGTCTGTTGTTAATAGAAAATTGAGCTTAATACACCTCTCTTATGTTATCTATCTATCTATCTATCTATATATATATATATATATATATATATATATATATTGCACGTACTGAGTTGACTTTAATGCTTCGTTGGAATTTAAAACATTTCGACTCAACTAATGAATTGAAATGCTAAAGTACATAAATGTACCACAATACTATTCAATACTAATGTTCTTTAAAAATCAAGCTTTCGTTTGTATCAAAAAAAGTTTATGAATATATTTCATACATGTATGTTTAATAAAATTTAATTGGAAATACCGGAAAATTGGAATAATATTTAAATCTACAAGTATAAAATACTTTCAAGTTCTAGCGTCTTGTGGGATGGTTTTATTTATAGGGACATAATCGAACGTAATATTTTGACACAAAACTGTGAGAGGTCTGCCTAAGCGCACTCTCAGGAGGAGAGAGATGGATGGGGCGTTGCCATCCACTTTAGCGGCCACTTCAGTGGCCAACGCCTCATTTTCAGTTTGGTTCATCCGCATCCCCCAACCCCAGCTAGGATAAATAGAGGCTTGAACGGTGTGTTTTTTCAATCCATCTTGAAGGGCCCTTATTTCTGTCCACTCTACCGTATTTGTCGTATTGGTTCGGAAAAGAAAATATTCATCCAAGCGAAGAATAATATTTCACGCGCGTTCGACTATTGCCCGGCAGACAGCAAGTAGGGGGCCATTTTTTTAGAAAATTTGCCGCATTTCGGTACATTTTTCTTCTTATTTTCCCTTTTGTCGGAAGCTCCTCAACCATCTTAAAAAGCTGGAGAAGCGAACCTGAGGAATCGTTGGAACGTTAAGATAAAATCACGTTTGTTAACGGGACACAAATTTATTTCATTTTTCCAAGAGATTTTCTGAAAATGGCATGAATAGTTAAGTAATTGGCTTACTAGACCCTTTGAGAGCAACAGGTAGGGGGAACGAAAGTACTGACTTCGTTAAAATATTATTACCTATATTTGTAGTATAAGTTTATTGTCTTAACGATTTATTTTTATGCATCAAAAATGTAAAATAAGTGGAACAAAAAGAAAAATGCGTTTGTGATCTTAACGAGTTAGTTTATATCGACTAATCCGAGAAGATTTGCCTATTTATTATATTTACCTATTTTAAGCATCTCTTTTCTTCCAAACAGACATCATTATCTTAGCAGACAATTCGATAACAAATTCGTTATTATATTTTTGAAGAAAACGGCCCTTTTATTTCATGCATAGGGTAGTGATTAAATTTAAGTAATTTAAATAATCAGCGATTTATTCTATTTTTGCCAAAAATTCAACAATTATATTACATAGATTAAAATTTAAATTAAATGAAATGTTGTTATGTAAATATTTTATATCTTATATTAATTAATGTATGGGTTGTCTCATATATATATATTATCTTTTTAATTTTCCGGAACATTTTTAGAAGATATAGAATTTTTATTTTTTTAAAACATATTTTTGATTTAATGAAGTTTTTCTCTGGTTATAAACTTAATATGGACTTATTTTAAATAAATCATTTAAACTTATAATTATAAAAGTTCTTGTAATCTGCAAATAAATTTGCTTAAAACTAACAATACTTGCGCACAATATGTGAATCGTATTATGGTGTAGCAAAATTTGAGCTAATAATATATTACAGGGATGGAGAACCTTTTTTGATGTCCGTGCCACAAAGTCATAAAAATTCTTTTTTAAATTATTAACATGCCATAATAAAATTTCATTCGAAATGTTAGCGTGGTGGAACTATAGGTAAGTATAGTTAAAAAACAAATAAAAGCAATTCTTTTTTTAAACAATTTTTATTAATCAATGTTTTACAAAAAAGCAATATACTAGAAACAAAATTGACGTTAAAAACAACTATTTTTTTCAACAAGTTAATTCCAACAGTATGCATACAGAGCTCGACTTATCCATCATTCTAGCCCTATATTTATTTTTTTATAAAATTTAGTTCTGAAAATAGAGATTCACATGTCCACATTGATGAAAATATTGATGAAATTACCTTTGCTAATAATTTTAAACAATTAAACGCGTATCAGGAATTGAATTCCATGTAGTTAGAATTTCATCTGCAATTTTATTTATTTCATCCAATAATCAATTACTTTTAATAATTTCTAAATCATTTCTTAAATCAACAATTTTTTTGTTCCATATGGTACTTGACTGAAATTAAACTAATTCCATTTGTAATTGATTAAAATTTAACCACTCAAGAACTTTTAATGCTTCAAATAGAATTGTATCAGGATATAAAATAAATTTTTTAAAGTTTCTTCAAATTCCCTAAACTGCGTGAATTTAGCAGAAAATTCCTGAATCAAGGATTGAAAAATCTTTCGTAAAGGACTCTTTATTTGGCTTTTCGTGATATTCACTTTCAGAAAAAAATTTTGGTATTATAGGAAAATATTTATATGAATTTGAAAGAATATCACGATTAAATATCTGTAATTTGACTTCGAACGCTTTGATTAAATCAAACATTATAGTGACTGTTCTATTAAAACCTTGTAGCTTTATATTTAATTAATTTAAGTGAGAGCATAAATCAGTGAAAAAATATAACTTTGCTAGCCATTCTACATCTGATAATTGTATAATAATTGTATAATAATAAAATGTATAATTTATCAGTTGTAGTTAACATACAAAAATAGGTATTCAGTACTACAAATTTATATCATAAATTATAAATTAAATGCAGATTAATAATTTTTAACTCATTTATATCAATAAAGATAACTTATAAAAAAATAACTTTGTTTTTGTGCGTGCCATCAAATTTTTCAAACGTGCCACTTATGGCACGCGTGCCATTGGTTCCCCATCCCTGATATATTATATTTAAATACACACACTACATACATATACAAAACAATACATTTCTTATGCAGATAATCACAGAAGAAAATCAAATTTTATGGTTTCTCAGCAACGAGAGTTAAACCTCTCCTCCTCTGGGTTCTTTCACTCGACTGGTCTGGACCCTTGATTTTTCTTCCCCACACCATCCGGTCCCCACTTGACCTTTCTCCAGTAGGGAAATAGAGCCCTGGGGAAGTAGACTTTTTTTACAGAATCCTGTATTTATTAGCTTATTGAAAATAGCAAATGATTTTTTTAAAGCTATTGTTAAATGTGTTTTAAATTAATCTTAAAGAATTAATTATTGTAATCACAAAAATTTAAGCAATGCAAGTTTGTATGTATTAAGGCCATATGTTCCATTTCTATTAGATTGACTTTTTTATATACTCTTTCACTGAAATATTTTTTTAGAGTTAGCAATAATATAATTCATACACACTTATATATCCTTAATTATTTTCTTTATGAATATTCATTAGGAAATAAATATTCTAAATATTTTTATAATAAAAATCATTTGTATTATAATTAAGCCTTTCCAAATATGTGTTAATTTTTATCATCGCAAGGCATGGCAAAAATAACTTATTTTATTTTATATTAAAATGCTATTTATTTCTGATTTTATTTTTTCAAATTTACAATTAGTAAATATAACTTTATTATTAATTGAAATGTCCTTATTTCCCTTATCTTTTGAACTGCACATAAAATGCCTTAAAAGAAATATTTTAAAAGAAAGTGGTTTTGTACCAAAATTAAGCTAGTATGTAGGGATGTTCTTAGGGAATATTTTCAGTGGAATTCAAAAATATCCCAACAAATATTACCAATTCGTAATTATCGAAAAATATGAATTTGAAAATACAGGAATTTGGATACTGCATGTTTCTTAAACTTCTTGCATATCAGAATAAATTTCCAGTTATTAAAATAAAATGTACATAAAAGAAATATCATATTTTATTTAAACAAACTCAACAACATGTAAATTCAATCATTTTGATAAATATATAGTAAATTAAATTTTCCTTATTTGTAAGTAAAATTTTCAAAAATTTAGTTAGAAATCATATTTGAAGTCGAATAGTTTATTAAATACATATTGTTAGTCAAATTAGTTCTCTTAGATTAATATTTATTAATCACGAGTTCAATTTTAACCTCGAGCATGCCGAGTTAGCCGCCGAATGGTTAATTTTCGGGCCAATAATAACTCAAAGTTTAAATATCTACTTTCAGAGCTTAATTTTCGAAGTGTTTTAGAATCCACTTTAAATTATAGTAATTGGTTAATTAATCCTGGTGGCCAAAAAAGTGAGTGCTCTTCAACAAAAAACCAAAATCTATCCACCATGAGGAAAATATTTGAAATATCTATATTTTAAAAAGCAATTAACAATTGAACCAGACGCATGCAAAAAAGTTACACACACAAGACAAAAATATTATTCTGTATAATAAAAACTTCCAACTCGAGATTAGATTTATATCTGAAAAATACAGGGACAACTCCTAACTTGATATTAGATTTTGATTACGAAAATGTAGTTGCTTCTTCTATTTTGTAAATAAATTGAAAATCTAAAAAATCCGAAAAAGAAAAACCTGAATATTTTTCGATAAAGAGAGGTGTTCTAGATCACCTAATTTTTACCCTTTAGTATCTAAAATCGGTATTTTAGACTTTCTGTGCAGAAAAAATAAGTCCTCAATATTTCTAGTTCTAGATGGCAAGCTGTAAGATTTATTGATTTTATTGCAATTGAGAATTATTTTACATTTATGCTCTGTACCCAATAATCTAGCTGCCTGTGTCGATTTATGAATCAATAATTTTTTTTTATCAAATGTCAGAAATTTCCCATAATTTATTGAAAGGAAAAGGTTACAGTTTATTGCGTTGCACTTCTGACTGTCAAATTCTGCCAAAGAAAATTGATAAATACACCTAGCCTCCTCGTAATTTTAAATTAGTCGAGAACAAAAGTCCTCCTTTGAGTTCGCATCCTGATCTCATCAATGAAGAATCATTGGATCCTTTTATGAAGATATCTTCATCTAAGTCTGAAGTAAGAGATGCCACTTACAAATCACCAGAAAGGCGACATTTTTCTCCAGATTATCACGGCCCAAAAGATAGAAGCTATTATTTTAGTAACACATTTCCTGCTGCTTATTTATGTTGATCCAAACTGCTAAATGTGGCTAATACCGCATAATTTTTCAGCTGTGATCAAATGATGAGAGAGAATAATCAACTGATGACTTTCTACCCAACAACTAAACCACAATAAAGGAGGAATTTTTGAAATTACGGAAGAATAACGATGCTTTTTCCTCTTAACACGATGATATTTACTTGGATTAAGCATTGAATCTGCTTCCTTTGGTTACTATTCCCATAAGATTTTCTCAGGTATTCAGGAAGATATTTAAAAGAAAGTATAATTAGGTTAATTTTTCCTGCACACAAGAATTTCTTTCCAAACAATTATTTATTTTTCATTTTTGCGTTTTTCTGTAATTTTGTTTAGGGAAATATGGAAACATTATCTGAAGAAAACATCAAAACATTACGATGTTTGTCAAGATTGGGTACAATATAATCGAATAGTTGTGTCAATCTGGCTTCAGTAACAAATATATAGATATCACTGCAAAAACTGGCTCGTTACAATTGTGTTTAAGTGTGGGAAATTTTTATTGCATTCCCTCTAATAATTACATTACATAATAATGAAGGTTGTTTGAAAATGAATCTTGGTATAAAAGAATAAGATATATTCATACATTTACATTTCCTTTTGTATGTTTGGTTGGTGATACGAAGGTGGAGGAAAATTCATTTTTGTGTCCAGAAGAGTGAAGGTTCTACGCATGAATCCAGAAAAACATCGCGCTGAAAAGATTTTTGTACGCAAATCCTTCACAGGTTCTAATGTTCCGTCTTTGATGGAGTGTAGAAGAAGATGTGCCAAATACGAAGTCATTACATAACCGTCTTTTAAAATTGAAAGTATTTCGAGAGAATATTAGCTTCTGTTGGCAGAAAACAGCAACAGGAAAAGCATTAAAATGATTAAACTTACATCAATAATAGACAGTATGCTTTACAGTTTTGGTCTTTACAAATGTTCTGACTCAAAGTGTAGAGACTTATTAGAATTATGAATAAGTTTTCAATACTTTATTCAAGACTTACACTTAAAGATTCCCGTTGAATAAGTTAGATTATGGCGATTCATTTCGGATAACTTATTTCTATTAGCCAAAGTGACTGTTTCTGCTGCTGAATGTACAGCCAACATTTACATAATTTTAACAACGGTCAGTGAAGAAATTAAATGGTTGAGTATCCAAACATATAACATCCGAGCATCTCTTCTACACATCATACTATGCCAACAAAGGTAGATTGGGTCCTTCAAAATTTTTAGTGCATATATACCCTCTAATCACTATTATTTGTTGATCTATCACAGTCCTAGCTCACGATATAAACCAGCAGATATTATGAATTAAGATTACGGATTCAGTTACCCTTAGAATCTTATGAATTTTCTTTCTTGTGGAATTTGAATAGGTCTTTTTCCGAAGAAAAAGTCTTCTTTGACGACAATAAGTTATGATTGCATTTATATTCTTTTAAGGCAATAAGTTAAATTCTTTTAAGCATTTCCAGTTTTTAGACTATTCTCTCTGTTGTCAAAATATCTATTCACTATTGCTTAACAATAACTGATACTGCACATTGAATTTTACAATTCGAAGAGCATATTCTTAATATTTCGTAAAAATGAGTTCATAACAAAGACAATGAATTTATATTTATTTTCGCCCCTGAAACTTTGGAGCATGCCCTGTGATTAATACACAAGTATGCAAGCTAATATGTCCCAAATATAAATATTCATTAAGTAAAATATTTGCTCGAAGTGACATCAAATTCACTTGGGTGAAGTAGATACAGAAACTAATATACATAAAGGACTCACAATATATTATATCGCCAACAATAGCTAACTGGTGACAATTGTAAGAATATTTGTGAAAAGTGTGTTGTTAAATGCGTTAGATAATCAATAATAATTAGAAAACTATCTATTTGACGTTATACATCGAGGTAACAGATTAAATGCCTCAAGCCATGCATTTCTTAGAATAGATGAAAAAAATGCATTTATAGCCACATCAATCTCTTCTTCCGAATTAAACCACGTCCACGTAAGTTCTTTTTTAGATTAAAGAATAACCAAAAGTCGCACATAGCTAGATCAGGTGAATACGGCGGGTGTTCGATCACTTTAATTTGTTTTTGTTTAAGAAACTCAACTGTTAATACGTCTGTATGTGAAGATGCATTGTCATTGTGAAGCATTAGTCCCCTAACATTCAGTACTTGCAGAATTTCTGGAAGACATTTAGTGGTATACCAATTTGCTTTTACTGTCTTCTGTTCTTCCAACTGGATGGCTTTGACCAATCCCATATTTCTAAAGAAAACGGCATACATCACTTTTTTCAGTGCGCGTTGATTTTTCACCATTGTCGGCGTGGGATCATCTTCAAAGACCCATATTTTGCTTTCTTGACGTGTTGGAATGTCAAAAAATGGTATGTACGTTTCATCATCTGTTACAATTTTAGAAATGATGCGGTGGCCACCATCATTTAGCAATTGAAGAGTTTCTTTACTGATTCTTACACGCTCCTCTTTTTGTTCCTCAATTAGATTATGGGGAACCCAACGGCAAACTACTTTTTTTCATATGTAATTCTTCATGAATGATTTTGTGTATGGCTGCGGATCTAATTTTAAGTTCCTTATGTATCATTTGATAGGTACAGCAATTATCATCCATTAACATTTTTTGAATGGCAGACACATTATCCGGGATTGCTTCTGACTGCGGCATTCCTGTGTGTTTTTCATCCTGAAGAAAATTGAAGAACTCTTCTAAATTCTATAACAAATCTGAATACAATAGCACGAGCTGGAGATTCATCACTAAATGCTAATTCCAACCATTGAACGCATTCTTCTTGATTTAAACCTGCTTTAAAATCGTAGAAAATTATAGCGCGAAAATGTTCTCGCATCAACTCCGTTTTCTCTTCTGTTTAAAATTTATTCTTCGCTAAACAAGTTGAAGTAAGTCAGTAAAAATCATCTTCTGTGTTAAAATACTTTGTATTTTAAAATTAAACCGTTATTTTTATTTTGTAAATTCTCATCTGCGCGTATCTCAAAAATTGCAGAGTAACCCTCATATAGTCTTTCCAAATTCATTCAAACGAGAAGTATAGTCTATCCAAAATTAAAAACAGAAAGCATATGTTAACCAAAATTTTCAAGTTGTTCAATGATACAATACAAATCACAAACGTTATATCCAATTGTGGTACCTTTAAGAGATAGATCAAAAGGGCCGCAACTCTTTCTATCCTACCAATCTCTTGAACCTTATTCTTTTAAACTTCTGCTTTCGGACCATCTTAAATTTATTAGTGCATAAAATGTCTGTACATATTTTGAAGATATCATTAAAAGAAGTTAAATCACTTCATTAATCATTACCAGTACTCTAATTATTTTTAATAGGATTAAGCTATTGTTATTCCATCATCGTGAATTTGAAACATCATTCGCGCCTATAACTTATAAGGGTTCTTACAATTATTCCTCTTCATCCCCAAATCCCAATCGTAAGTACTTACTTTTAATATCTACTTATTTTTGGCTTTTTCCCATGTAATGAATACATTGGTGTTTTGCCTACATGATAATATTAGTGAATATCGTTAATTAAACTTAACTTGTTATAGACAATGGAAACATCTTATAAAGATCACTATTTTATATTGATATATATTAGAACAAGAACTAGAAAATATTTCAAAGATTAAAATTTTTACTCCTCTATTATTTTATCCTAAATAAATAAAATACAACTAAAATTATGACAACTTTCTTTATTTTCAATTCATATTTTTAGTGTCACTATCTAAATTCTTAAAAAGTGAGATTTACTGTGTATTATTTTATACTTCAATCAGGCCATTGTTATGATATTTAATTTGGATTCAAGTGAAATAGTTTCAACTTTTCAATTTATATCTTTTAAATTTTAAATTCAAGGTCATATAAATTTCATGATATTTGTGCTTTTACTATAGAAACTTTTTAAGTTTATACGCGGGAAAGGAAAACATCTAAGTCTATGACTAATGATGTATCTTATGTTTGGTATTCTTTTCCATGTCGCTAGGCAACACATTTTATTCATTCCTTTTTCAGAAAGTATGGCAGCTGTGTCGTTGCCACCGAGAGCGATGAAATTTTAATCGCCCTCTCGCCTCGCTCAATTAATGCTGCCAGAAAGAAGAGGGGAGTAAGGGCAGAGAAGAAAAGATTATGTCTAAGACAATGGTGGAGGAGAAAAGAGAATTTTCTTTTTCGAGCTCTTTTTTTTTTTCATCTGGCATATGAGAAAAATTTCTAAGCGGTAAAATGTCTTTAAAAAAGGGGAGAGAAGAAGAGGGAAAAAATGTTCGTTTCTTTTAAAAGATTTTAGCCTAAAAATAAATGAAATCATCAGTGAAAATATTTTGTAACCAGAAAAAAAAATTTTTTTTCTCTCCGGTTTCAAGCCGCTAAGTGTAGTTCCCAAAAATAGTCGTTCAGCCTTCTGTCTCCTAAATGATACACGTTTACCGACTCTTCAGGACAAAGGACTCCCATCTTTGTGATAAGATGACAGCGAGCAAGCCGCTATCTTAACTTCAAAGCCTATCCGACTACTAAAAAAACTCAAGTTGATGAACAGTACTCATACTGTAAGAAGAGTTTTTCTTGAACAATTTAAGCAACTGATAAAGATCCTTTTTGAATAAATCACATGATCTTGAATAATAGTTAGGAATTCTTTATTAAAACTTGTTCTTCTGTTACATAGTTAAGTGGTCTACTTATTGAAATAGATCACTCTGGTCCTTAATTCAACAGTTTATGAATTCGAATTTACCTTGGAAGTAGATGTTTGTTATACTTCAGAATCCACTTTAATCTCTGATCTTGTCTTATTTGCAAAAAGTAACCTAGTGGCAATAAAAATTAAATATGTAATAAAAATAAGAATTAAAATTTTTTTCTTTTCTGTCAGTTAAAGAATATTTTTTGTTCAATTCATTTCAGATGATGCATTAAGAAAATATTAAGTAAGTTTTTAGATAGCTTAAAATAATTAGATGAGACTTAATACACAGTAAGGTACTAATTTTAGATAACAAAAAAGAATCTCATGCATCTAGAACTTTAAAGAGAGTTTTTTTTTCTTTTAATTTTCACAAAAAGATATGTCGAAGAAGCAGATACTTATTATGAGAGGAAGTTTCAACCGTAACAAATACTCATAAACTCCAGTGCAGCACAAAAAGAAGTTTCTTTAATCCCTGAATATGTCTAAATAGGAGGAGACTGGTTTTCCCATAACCCATTGTTTGATGAAGACTTCTCATTTGTAAATCAGCAGATTTATCACCGCAACAAATGAGGAATAATTTTGTTCTCTGTTTTAATCCCTAAACAAATCTTCATAAGGGAAACCGCCGCAATTCATGCGGAAAACGAGGATGTACATTAAAATATAGTTTTCCCTACCCTGCAAATTGAGCTTGGCCTCACTTTTCAAAGAGTTATGCCAGGTGGTAATGTAAATTATGTCCAATTTTATGCAGGTTATTTGTTGAAAAAATATAAAAACATGTGTTTGTTGTGTCAAATGTCTGTGTTTTAATAACAGGAAGTTTCCGGTTGTCTTCTTAAAAAACGTCAATTGCTTTGTAGATGATTAATATAATATTAACAATAACGGAATAATAATAATCATAATAATATAAATGTGTGTGTGTTGTCCTGGGAACCATTTAGTAATAATTTGAGCAATAATAAATCAGTTATATTTGTTGTTAGAGATAACAAAACTGTTATAATTGGAAAATTAAAGCGAGTTTATTTTTACATTTCCACACTTATTGAAATTACATAAAAAAATGAAAGCGTGAAATCGTGAAATATTTCTTATATTTATGGATTCAAGCAAGTATTCGATACTCAAAAATAAAATAATTTTCGTTCCGATTTTACGAAAATTATTACAATCGCTGTGGAAATATATAACTATTTATAAAAAGCAGTAAAAATATGTTACGATATTAAAATGGTTTTTCCCAAATTCAAGCTAATACTGACGTTTAAGACAAATGTGCACAAAGAATTCCTATTATTTCATGAATAATCAAAGTGAATATAAGTAACAATTCTCGCATATACCGGAGACATCAAATCAGATCTTAATGATTTTATTTCTGAATACAATTACGAAATATAGAATATGCGTTGAAATAAATCTGCATTAAAACTTCGCGGTCGATATACACAAAATTTTCATTAGACGCTGTAAAGTTTTAGATTTTCTTATTAAATTAAGTAAATTTGAGAATACGTATACGTAGTTTTAGGAATAAAATTTCATAATTCATTAAGACACTTATTATTTCATGGAAGAATGAAAAAAATTCGATTACTTTTAATTGAAAAAACACTGTAAAATAAAGTACAGGAAAATTCAAGAGAATTTTATCAAAGCTCTATTTATTTTAGTAGTGATTAATATCAACTTCTTAAAATTAAGTGAACGTGTGATTATTAAGGTTGTATGAAGTCATGTATATCCAGCAGATTTTCAATTATCATTTTGTAAGTGTAAATATAGGATGCGAAATAACTTTGAAGAAACAAATAGACAGGGAAAGGTAATTTCAGGACTTAATTTTCAATGAATTTAAATCTTAATGATTCTAAGCAAAATTTAATTAAAAAGCTTAATACTGTTTTTGGATATAAATTTGAATCTTCTGCAGTTTCATTAATAATAAATAAAATAAATATGAAAACAATAAGTGAGTAAATTGGAAATTAAAAAACTGATTTTAAAAATCGACAAAAAGAGAATTTTTACGACTTTCCTTTTAATTCTGAAATTGTTGCATCCGAAGTAAATCAGGAAAGTTTCAATTTTAATTCAAAAATAAGATAACATAAGTAAAAAGACTACCATCATTTATTGTTCTACATTTCTAAATGAGATTAAATCTTGAGTAAGGACTAGCTTTAAATCCCTGGTTAATTTTGGTATTATGGTCACTTTTTAACCAATAACCAACTATTTTCATTTTCTAACACGCTTTCTTTTCATAACTTAAATCTAGCCTGTTGAAGTAGTTCTGTTGAAAATAGCTTTTAAAAATGACTAATGGTAAATTCATTTTTTAATTAACCATTAGGGTTACTCTTTATTTGTGTGTGTGTGTGTATGATTTATTAACTTTCACTTAAATGATTGTCAGCTTAAAAATAACATGGTAAAATTTCTCGTTAACTATAGACTAAACTTTTTCACTATAGACTTTAAGAAAATTTAATTTTTGATGAAAGGCGAAAAAACTAATTTCCATGAACTTCTGATAGTAGATTCTTATCTGGAATGAGTTCATTTCATGTTTATGAAGCAGCATATAGGCTATACCTCAGTTCTACAATGTTTAAAAAAGGGAATACACTTAATAAAATGATATTCCTTAAGCTTTAGTTTGCATTAAATATAAACCAAGTATCTTCTGACAATATAGTAATGATTGAAAATAGTATACTGGTCAATATGTGACAACTAAATAAAACGTGGTTAGATCGACTTTAGAATTATACATTGTTCAGAAAATTTGAAATTAGAAATTAACATACATATTAAAAGCAACAGTGCAATGATAAATAAATAATTAACCCAATTGGTTATAACAGTTGAAACACTTTAAAAGAACAAACAAATGTGGCTCTATTTTGAAAGGATTATCATTTTTCTTCCTTTTCGAATTCTATAACAGGATTGGAATCTATTAGTTTTTTAATAAGTTTGTAAAGAATTATTTCATATTTTCCTCATTGCAAAGTTTGGGGGTGAAATTAAGTGGTTAATGCTTTGTTCATATCAACAGTTCGTGTTTTTAATTTTCAGTTCAAAGGTGGATGTTTTCAGTAGTTTGGAAAACACTTTCAACAGGAAATACAGATTAAATTTGTCTTTGTATGCAAAAAATAACATTACAGTAGCAAACAAAACCATTAATCTAATGCAATGCCTTCCAATAATACATAAAAATATTATTGATTTACTTAATAGAAGATAAATATTCAATACTTACTAGGAACGTTTTTATTTATGCTAAATCTAACATACTAAAAAATCTCAAGAGTATGTTTTGCATGGCATTTAATATGCATAAAGCATACATTTTATATATAAAAGAGAAGATTTAAAATATTTCCCTTTTAAGATTATTTTTCTGGAATAAATATGTTGCTATATTATTTATTGTGAAATGACACAGAAATTAAATTAACTTTAATGACACAAAATTTTTTGTAATAGTTTAAATCTTGTAGAAGTCATATATTTTCTGCCACTATATAGATTTACAGTTTAAAGTTCTTCATATTACTTTGAACTTTTTCCTCTAACATTTTTCTGGATTATACTACTAAAATTAAAAAAGATATGTGCAATTAACGTGAAATATACAATATGTCTTATCCAGGAGTAACTAATCCAAGTAAATATATAAATTGAAATAAGGAATCTAAAGATTGTTGTAGAATTTACCTATTTGCAAAATGATGTATAGTTCCAAATGCCATGAATCATTTTGAACTTTTTTCTCTAATAATGCCAAAATCCGATTAACGAAACTAATAAAAAACGTGTCAAAGAAAAAAGAAAAGAAATTAAATTTCCTTAATCTAATCTTTACATAAACTAAGTAAATATACAACCTGAAATACAAAATTTAAATTTTGCAGGATTTGTATTTTCATGCAGATTTTTCTGTTTTAAAAACAAGCATTATATTACTTATATTTTTCGATAATTATCAAAAATATAATGAAAAGGAAAGAGCAACAAGAAATGTTATACAAACTTTAATAAAGTGGTCTCTATATAAGCGAAAAATTGGAACAAAATCTTTCAAAATAAAGTAATTCTAAGAGAAAGAAAAAAAGATCTAACTAAATCAATGTTATGAATATATAACAAATAAAGAATAGTACACTACCAAAGAATTTATTGAAACGGGCATTGTCGTTTCCCAATTGTTCCTTTATTTTTAGGAAGATACATGTAAGAAAAGAGTGTCGTTGCCAAGCAATTATCCTCTTCTATTATTTTTTCCAACAATCTGCTTTTAATGTCAAAAATGGTGAGCTCTCATTTGAGGTAATCCCCAACAGTAATCCCTTTCTCTGCTCCTCCCACCCCCCTAAATCCGTATTCAACTCATTTACATCCGACGCACTTAATTGTGCCTTGCAGGGAGGGGGAAGAGAGAATATTTTATTTGGATTTATTCTTCTCTTTATGCAGCTTTTATTTTTCCCTTTTACTTTCCCCCATCTTTCCTTTTTTTCCCCTCGCGTTCTTCTTCTGGGCATTGCAGGATAAAAGTTATAATTCGGTCGACGCTAGACTTTTTAAGACTGGGAAAGGATTTCGCTGCGCGGATGAGAAATGATAGGCGAGGATTGTGCTTCTTTCAGCCTCAGATGAAAACAAAGGCAGAAATGAAAGCGATGTTTAATTTACATTTCGGAGGTGATATCCTTTGAAACTCAAATTAATGTTCGCTCTTTTTCGCTGGGAGGAATTGAATTGTGTGCGAAACTGTTTTGTTTTACTTTAAATCTGATTTTTTTTCAATTTCTTATATAATATGCTATTTTTAGAAATAGTTAAATTTAATACAAATATGTCTATCCACGTATTTGTGTTAACTTTAAACTTAGTTATATATCTGTTGTTGTCTTGTACCAGGCAGGCGGACAATATGGGTGTGCTGCTCCACTTTTCCAACTGAACCATATTTTGATGTAGAGTCCAATTTAGTCAGTATACACATGCCATAGGAACCTATTTATAGGGTAGACAACCATTCACAACGCATTCTTACAAAGAAAGGATAGACAGGTAGAGAAAATAGATCCATGCCCGAACTGGGATTCGAACCCAGGACGTCCCTATTTGCAGTCAGGCACTGTGATCACTAGACAGGGTACGTGGCAGTTTTATATCTGATATAACTCTAAAGACAAAATGAAATGAAAGCTAAAATAAAATACAAGCACTTTAATAAACAGAACGAAATGAAAATTGGAATTGGGTACCAACACAGCCACACTCTTTATAAAATCGAGTGGATTTCAATCAGAAGGAGTGAAATTTCACTCTTTCTTTTTCACAAAACTCAGCCAATCTTTAAGATAGAAATTCACTCTTTGGAAAGATGCGGGTAAACCACTCCTTTTAAGGAGAAAAACAACAAATCACTTAAAGGGGTAAATTAGATAGAAAAAAAAGAGTGAATTTCAATCTTTTATAGAAGTATTGCTAATTTTTTTATATTGGCAATTCAGTGCAGAAATTAGTTTTTGAATTCTTTATTTTAAAGATTTATGTTTTTTTTTGACAATTACAATATAAAGATATATGATTTCTTCATTCATTATTGTAACAGTACAACTGATTATGACATATTAATTGATTTGGATAATTATAGTGTTTTTTAAATTACATATATTATCAAGTAAATTGTTCATTTGCTTGATATATTATCAAGTAAATTGTTCATTTGCTTGATAATATATGTAATTTAAAAAACACTATAATTATCCAAATCAATTAAAATTTATTACATTATTTAATAAATTTTAATTGATTTGGATAATTATAGTGTTATAATTATCCAAATCAATTAAAATTTGATATAATAATGTTACAATTTATTACATTATTTATATCAATTTAGTTTTACGTGTAAGTGTAGTACTCTCAATAAAAGATCGTCACACTATTTATTTTTCAGTTTAGTTTACTATGGACCCATTAGGTACAAAACTAATTTTTATACACTTTATTAGTACAATAAATTGTACATAATTAAAAAAATACATAAATATTTTATATAAGTAAATATAATTTAAGTTATTTTGAAAAAATAATTTATTTTCATGCATAAGTTTATTTTCAATGTTAAAGCATTTTTAATCAATTAACTATAACTTAAAGACAGGTGAAACTAAATGAATAATTTTTTTTTTTTACAAATTACAACAAAAAAATTTTGAAACTATGCTTTTGTATCACATATACTAATATTCAAATACATTGCAAGCAAAATGATTTTTAAAAATACAAGATAGAAAACTACAATTTAATAAAAGACATAAACAATACTGCATATTTTGTAAAATATAGATTTTAATTACTTTCTTTTGGATCATGTAATTATTAAACATATATCAAAATAACAATGAGATTTTTCTTCCATTTTTATATAAAATTTTTTTTTCCTTGCAAAATTTTAACTAAATGTTTTTGGCATTAAAATAATTTAAAATATCTTATTCAAATGCAATAAAAAAACATGGAAATTCATGAACAGCATGTTTCATGTTCTACCATTAAAAATGCAGTTATACAAATTATGTAAGGAATTGTAAATTTTGGTGTGCTTAAATTATTGTTGTATTGTTAGAAAATAATGTTGATATAAAAGTTTAGTACTTTCATGAATATTTTAAAATTCATCTTGAAATATGCAAAATATACAGGTCTTATACTACCAATGTTTCATTGAAAGAAGCCTCTTTTGGATACTTAGAGACATAAATTCTGTTATAGAATAGAACAGTAGATAATCTATTTTTCATCACACAAAATGCTATTTATTTTTAAACATTTTCTTCATAAGTTCAAATATTTTTACTCCATGAATTTCATAAAGCATTTCTTAATGTAATCATTTTATCTGAAAGGAAAAATGCACACATATATACATATGTGTTTAATCAAAAATATCATACATGTAAAAACTAGCTGTGGTCAAGTGAATTATAAATGCTGGATATTTATTTCTTAAACAATTAAGTTAAAATTCAGAAATATTTAAATGAATTATAAATTTATTATAAACATAATTCAAATTTGGTTTCAGTTGTAAAAACAAGCAAAACTTTGTTTCAAAATGAATTTCAAAGCTTTATTAAAATTTCTTAAGCTAATTACCAAGTAATATTAATTTAATGAATAATAATTATTACCTTTGATTGTTTTAAAACCAATATTAAGAACCAGAAATTAATAAGAGATTTTAACTGAAAATATTGATTGGACTTTTCATGTCATTTAATTAAGTTACCACATTTTTACAATAAACATAGAATATGACTTCAAACTTTTAAATATATTTTACAAGCAAAATGAAATTAATACTTGTAATAATAACAATAGTTAACATTTTCTCAGGCTCCATAATGCTTATTTTGATTACACATTATACAGGATATACCATATAAGCCATTTCTTCCTCACATTGCATTTCATCATCTTCAAAATAACATGTTTCAGATTTACTTTGTTTGCTAATTTTGTTTTTTATTTTTTTCTTCACTGATGACAATGACAACCATAAAATACGAATATAAATTATGTTTCCATCTACAAAATTACATCTGGAAATTTTAAAATATTATACAAATAATAGTAGATTTTGATACATATAAAATTTTGATTTAGTTTTATCGACGAATGCTTTTACATAGTAACAATCAAATAAAAAATTGTCATTGAAATTTTAATAAATGAAATACATAATGTCTAGTAATATTCTGTAAATTAATATTTGTTTTATATTGTATTAATATTTAAATTAAAAAGCTTCCAGTTTTTTTATGAGAAAATTTATTCTTATTCATTGGTAAAATGTTATATTTGATATAAATAGCACTTTCAATTCAGTACAATAAACTATATTAAATAATATTTTTATAATATATATTGGATATTTAAATCAATGTGAGAATATTAATAATCATATTCACGCAGTTTCGAAATTAAAAAAATTTAAATATGCATTCATTATAATTTACAATTCAATAACAATGAATTAAATTTTGGCAGAAAATAGTATTTGAAATAAAAAATAAAATTTCCAAACACAATTTTATATTATTAAACATAATGAATTAAGAAGAAATTTCAAATATTATAAATATCACATGAATATAAATTCAATAAAATTCATTCATTCACACTTTCCAATAGGAAAGTTTATATCATGATGAAAAATCACAAATATGAAGATTTGATTTATTCATTCAATTAATTATAAGAAATGTAGACTTACCGTAATGTTTCTGCGCTCCTTCTTGTCCATTTATACATATATTTGAATTCAAATAGATCGCGTTTACAAAATGAAATCTTAAATTCCTCCTTTTTTAGCGAAACTAAACCGAAAGCATAGAACCACGTGATGATTTAAACCAATGAGAGCACATCACATTTGCTTGTGCCATAAAGACGTCAAAAAAAGAGTGAAAATTGCTTTGAATCGAGGATGGAGTGTTTGAAAGAGAACTTCTCTACCCAATTAAGTAGAAAAGGATTCATTTTGTATCTTTATGGAGTACAAAATATCCATCGCTCATCGAGTGGTGAAAAACCACTCGAGTGCAGCTTCAACATGGGGTGTTGATCATGTTGCAACAAAATGCGGTTTTTGTACCAACACACCCACACATTTATATACCATATCAAACAAACAGTCTGGTATGTTGTGTAATGATTTCATCCTTGTTTGATAAGGCCAGGACCTGTATTACTTGCTAAATCTAAAGCCTGTAGTAAATGTTCAAGTGGGAAGATTGGGGTCAACGAAGCTTTAAGGATTTCAGAACGAAATGTCCCGTATCCGGTGCCGTCTATTGTTGAACAAAAAGAGATGGATACTGTAAAAATGACACTACTTTCTGCATGGAGATCTAAATCGGTTCTTGAGAGTTTTCAGGGTTTCCTATCATGCGATATGTGAATAAGAGTCATCTAAGAAAATTCTTTTTTTTTTCCTTTCTTTTCTTTCATTTGTCGTTAGTATTAAAGTGATTCATAGTTGCTATATGCCGATCGGCTGTCCACAATAAACGTTCAAAGGACTGTGAGGTCACTCCACTTTTAATACAGATTTTACCTCAATGGGTTGCTCTTTTTCTTCCGAAATTCATCAAACTTTTATCTGAAATAAGATTCTCTTTAGAAAAGAATAGAAAAATGGCTGTAAAAAATCTAATTCAAGACAATATTTGTTAATAGCAAATGAAAGTTGCATATTTATGGAAAAGATTTAAAAGTAAAATATCTTTTATTTCAGTAGATAGATCCAAAGTAAACTTTAAAATTATAGAGCCCTTTATTTTGAAAGAATTT
Source organism: Latrodectus elegans (assembly GCA_030067965.1). Taxonomy (NCBI): domain Eukaryota; kingdom Metazoa; phylum Arthropoda; class Arachnida; order Araneae; family Theridiidae; genus Latrodectus; species Latrodectus elegans. The sequence goes on from CM057816.1 coordinate 63,198,478, forward strand.
TAATGAGATTTGAAGAAAAAAATCAACCTCTTCTTATTTACCTAATAATAATTATTTTTCAATCAGTTTGGTGCAATGGAAATACGTAGGCATTAGTTATTGTAAAAAAATATCTTCAGTGATCGTCATAATGAGAAGAAGTTTAGAAAAAGTTATTTCAAAAAGTCAATTATACTTACAGGAAAAGTGGAATCATTGGTCTTGAAAAATCTGCACTCTGACTAACCATTTCTGGCAGCAGTTATAACACCTAATATCCATGGGCATAAAGAACATAAGAGACTGGATGATATCGATAGGTACAGCTGCTCACAGTCACAAGGTACCATAGTCAATCGATATTACTGATTGGTATTTGGTGACTAGTCAATAACTCAGCAGTTATTAACTTGACCTTTTCTGATCGTGAAAGTTTTGGATAACATGATGTCCAGGATAGCGGTGGAACATTATTTTTCGATCAATCAAAAAAAAAAAAAGAAAAAAAAAAAAGATCCTTATCGTATCGTCAACAAGTGTTGGAGCATTATCTTGCTGAGAAATAGGATTTTGCATGACTGGAGAGTTTCCATTTCCATAAAAGTATATACTCTTTGGGAAACAGCACTACCATAAATTTTTGTACCATTAACCACAAAACAATTTACTTTCTTCTAAGTGGTTTATAATTTTTTATTTCATTTTCAACAAATTAAACTTTAAAAACAGTGAATTGACAGTGAACAGTTATCACTTTGGATCTCAATTCAAGTTTTGAGGGTGTGATTCTTACATCCAATGTAGATAGCTGTAATAGTAGAAATCCCTCATTTTCATGTACCTGTCTAATTAATCCTGGTAAGTTAAAGGAAACCATAAAGCGTAAAAAAATTAAGCCACAGAATAAAAGCAATGAAAATTAAGTATTAATCACTTCTCATTTTTAACCTTGGCATCTGGTAATTTTTCTTAAACAAATGTGCAATTTTTCAAAAGTATTGTATTTAATATTTGGGTGTGATTTCTCTGTTTGATATTTTGATTTTCTTTTCATCAACCCATTTCTCTTTTAAAACATTCAAAGAGATATATGTAACTTCTAAGTGCATCATAAATATCACCATAAAAAATAATTATCTTTATAAAAAAGAAAGAATGTAGTGTAATTGATACAAAAATACAAAGAAGACTGTTTTCAATTTCTTAAATGGAAATATACGTCATATTTCTCTTTTTCATAATGATTCTAGATCAGATAAATTAATTAACTTTTCTATTTACTTTTGAATTTATTTACAAATTATCAACGAAGGAAGACAGATTTTTGGAGTAATACTCGGCAAATTATTCTATGTTGATACTTCTTCTTTTTAATGGTTAAATTATTAATTCGAAATAGGAAGTTCAAATTTCGCGTAGTCCACTTATATTGAATCCCAAATTGTAATGGATTGCTTTGATCTGCTTTTATGTATTACTTTTTTTATCAATTTGATTATTTTCCTATGAAGTTTCAAATACTGATGATGACTTAAAATTTGAAAATACATACTACTTTTTGGAAATGGAGCCACTTTTAATTCGCTGATTTTGTTTTTTACTCTTAATATATAATAAAAAAAGTTTTAAAAATGAAATGCGTGTCTGGGAAGATTTATTTTAATTCAGTTTTATTTCAATATGAATTTGATTAGGTTAGAAATATTAGCTGAGCAAATATATATTATTTATGATAACAATGGCAAAAAAAAACTTCCAAGTCTGAATATCCTTTTTCCCAATTATTTCTTAATGTGACGATATTTACTTGAGAAATAATTGGTTTTCTGTTTATTATTTCTGGTGAAAATTTACACTCTATGATATTTTTAATTAAAAAAAAATCTTATTGATGAACTTTTTCAATGAGTTAATCGATTAAAAGCAGGTGAGTATTTTAGTTATTTATTTTTTAAGATTTTAAATTGAAGTTTTCTGAATTTTATCACATATTCAAAACATATAAATATGATTCACTACCTTGATTTACAATCTTGGTGATTTTTCATAATGATTCGTTATTCTGGTGTTGATAAATTTCATTGTGCTCTAATAAATTGTAAAGTTTATAACGAGTGCTAAAATAATTATTGGTAACGTAAAACAATTTTATTAAACATATTACTTTAAAAATGAATCATAAATAACTTATGCGATATTTATTAAAAAAGTTTATATATATATATATATATATTACAATTAAATCTAGAAGAAAAAGGCGAATAGATATGGAAGGGAAAATAAAAAAACGATAAGAATTTATAGAGATTAGATCATAGCCAAACAACAAAAATTATAAATATTTAAATTAATAATTTTTGTCAGATAAAATTTTTAATAATTAAAAATAATTAATGAAAACGAAATAATAATTTTTAACTAATTAAAATTTGTCTTAATAGTAAATACAAATAAACCAAGTACCCCTCAATTTCTTGACAATTCGGTGCCATATTGCTAGTGATGTTGGTTTATTTGTTTGCTCTATAGTGTTTACAGCGCCCTCTTGTTACTTCAAACATGCACAAAAACAAGCATCGCAGGCAATCGCCAATTTTCGCCAATGGGCACCCTAAAGAATCTTTTCCCTTTAAGTAATCCATTTTAATGAACATATTTATAAACAAATCAAACGCAAATGTAACAGGGGTACGACATTGTTACAATTTCAAATTTTCCTTTTGTATCTTTTTCAACCTTAAAAATTTTTACTATCTCATTTTTATACAATAAGTTACCGAATCAATAAATCAATATTAGCACCCTAAAGAACCTTTTCCCTTTAAGTAATCCATTTTAATGAACATATTTATAAATAAATCAAACACAAATGTAACAGGGCTACGACATTGTTGCAATTTCAAATTTTCCTTTTGTATCTTTTTCAACATAAAAAATTTTTGCTATCTCATTTTTATAAAATAAGTTTCCTAATCAATAAATGAATATTAGTTTTTGATTTTTTTATTATTTGCAGAAGTGAAATCTATTTGATATATGATACAGTTTGAAGGATTATCAACTTTATATACATACATACATACATACATACATACATACATACATACATACATACATATATATATATATATATATATATATATATATATATATATATATATATATATATATATATATATATATATATATATATATATATATATATATATGTCTGTGTGTGTGAGTGTGTGGTGCGTGTGTGTGTTGGAAGTTGATCTATAACTGCCGATTTAACTTTCGTTGAAAATTACATGATTGATTGTTGTGTTTAGCAGTTTTGATTGACAGGCATTAGAAAACGTATTGCAACAATACCCTAACTAAAAGGCATAATGCGTTAGGCTAAAAGCATAATTATGTTTATTAATACGTAACCTGGAATATTTATTTCTTTAGAATGGTTAATTTTTTCTAAATAAGTTTTCTGGTAACTGTATTGATTATTGGATGACATGAAAAAATATGAAACTTTTATGCCACATTAATCGATTAAATATAAGAAAGAAACAAATATGAATCAACGTTAATTAATTTTTAATATATATTTTGTAGAACTGAGTCTAAAATTTTATAATTTTTGATCTAATTATAAAGGAAACTGTAATCTAACTTATGTTAATGCCTTATTATAATGGCAAATGTAATCTTAACTAATAATTATCACGTTCCTGATTTCCTATTAAATAATTCCCATAATTAATCATCCATGTCTATAATTAATAAAGTCTATAAAAACTTAATCGTTGATAATACATTAGATGGAATTATAAGTAAAATTGGGTATTAAAATTGAAATAATAAAAGAAAATTAAAAATATTTATTTGTAAAAATTAATTAAATTAGTTAAGTTATAACATATTTTCATTTTTTAAATTACGCATTAAAATCATTGGTGATAGTTTTTTTTAAATTTATTTGTTATAGTTTAGCTAAATTTTATCATTTCCGTGAATGCAATGAAATATTTATTTTGATTGTAATTAAATAGTTTTTTAAAAAAACTTTGTTCTTAAAGGTTTAATACATATAAGTCAAAAAAAATTATTTTAGTTGGACACCTTTTTTACTATCCTATCATAAATAAAATATAATTGTAACAAATATATTGAATAATTTATTAAGAATCTATGAAGTAAAGCAAATTACACTAAAATACAGAAACCGTGCTATGAATGATAATTATTACTAACAGTTAGGAATAAGAAAGGGAGATATATATAGTTTCATCACTTGCTAAGCACATGAAACATATTTAAAATTTCTAAAAAGAGAAAAAAAAATGAACCCGTGTTTTATAAATCTGCCTTTTATTATTTCAGCAATATTAATTATAAGAAAATTTTTACTCTTAGCTTAAGCAAAGCAATAGTCCTAATATTTAAAAAAAAATAAAATAAAATAAAATAAAACTGTTTTACAATATTACAATTATTAATTTAAAATTTTATTAATTAATGAAATTTTCAAAAATTTAAATCGTCCTTGCTGATTTAAACTAATTATAAAGTGGATTTTTTGCCTTGTCTTTTTCATTTTGCTTTTTCTTCTGTTCTATTATCCATGCGTTAATGGCTTGAATCCACGGAACACGGCTTCTGAAACCGTTGTTGTTTTGGTCCTTATATAAGAAATCATTTGATTAACAAAATGAGCGTCGACAATATTCTCGGACATTCGATGGAGCACTTCGCCTTGTGTGATGCCTCTCGAAGAATATGATTTGAAAGCAGACAGCAAACTCGTCGACAAGTCAGATTTACAAAGCTTTCCCAATATGATGTGATGTAGCTGAAACGTTATTTGATGTCATGGATATTTTATATAAATGAGAATCGTAACAATGTGGCGTACTCAGGATCTCAAGTGTAACGTAAAAAGCAACCTTTTTATGGTTAAAAAATTCATATAATTAATTAAATCAATAATGACTTAAATGTAAACTTGATTAAACGCATTGAAAATTCAAAAAGTCAATTACCCTTTACTGTCTTCAACGCATCTCAATAAAATAATTGCAATTGATAATAATCGTAAGAGTTCAGTTCGACAAACCTAAAGAGGTGGTCAGAAAGTTACTGCTCAAAGGGTGAAGTTTAGATTTGATGTATCAGAATTATGTAAAACTTCATTGAATTTTTCGGTAGTCATTCACATTTGCTTAATCAATTTGAACATTCTTATTGTGTATAACTCATTTTATTGCTGCTTAAAAAAAATTCGAAGCTCTTTGCTGTACTTCTTCATTCAACTGAAAACTAGAGAACATTTCAAAGATATTTTTTCAAGACCTGAAGCTGGAAAAATCACATGGGAAGATATTAAGATTACAGCTGCATTCCACTTTAATATGAGTAATTTATGCAATACTCTTAATTAATAACTCATATTGAATTGCATCTTAAATTTAAGCATGAAAAGTTTAAAATTAAAATCACATTTTCTCCTTTCATTGCTTATCGACAAGCATACTTCTTCATACATATATTCGATTTGGGATGAATGTCCTAATTTTTTGGAAGGCCGAAAAAAAGAAATCGGTATTGCTTGGACTTAAGTGGAAATAAAATCACCATTGTTAAATATTTCAACATTTTCCATACATACTTTGGAAATAAGGAAAGGCCACTATAATTCTGTGTTTAGATATTGGCACTTTTATATCTGTATTGGTGACGAACTGGTTTGAGCTTAAAACGCATGAAGCTCCCATACGAAAACTTTTAAATCACATTTTATATACTCTTGAAATTTAATTCTTATTTTCTTTGATTACAGTGTTCATAATGCATAAATTCCATAGGAGCCATAGTGTGATAATTTTTTTAAATAATATCAAACCACCAAACATAAATTTTATTTAAAAAATATTAAAAAAAAACTTTAAATGAAATTGAAAAAATAAATCGTCCTTGCCGATTTAAACTAACCACTAAGAGGATATTTTGTCTTGTATTTTTCATTTTGCTTTTTCTTCTGTTCTATTTCCATTGTGTTCAATTTTGGAAGCAATTTCGCTTCAGATTTGAAAATTTGAAAACTAATTATTTAGAACAACAGGCAATTTTTATGATTTTGAAAAACTTTACTAACGGAAAAGTTAGAAATAAAAAACACTTCTTTATTGTAAAAATCATGAATAGATATTTCTGATCGCCTACGACACTAATGCATTCAGTGGTGAATTTCGCCTTGTTTACTGCCGCTCGAAGAATCCGATTTGAAGTTAGGCGGTAAATTCATCAACAAGTGGGATTTACGACCCGTCTCAATACGATGTGAAGTAGATGAAACTTTACCTGACATCATGCGTAATTTAAAGCCAATGATAATTGTAATTTATACTTATGATCGTAACTTAAACGAAAGAAACAACCACTTTATGGTTAAATAAGATTTATTTTTTAAATCAATTTGTGTGGGTTTTTTTCTGGTAAAGCTAAAATAGTAATATATGAAATAATTATCAAGCAAGCAAACTATTCTTTTTTTATATTATAAAACCATACTTGCAATTATGTTATGCTTTGCTTGATTTTCATGCCTCCTTACATATACCATATGATCTCAAGCAAAGCTATTATAAATTACTTAAAATATTATTCAATCATTGCTAAGTCTTGTATCATTCTAAATATATATTTAGAAAATAAAATAAACTACACGATAGACTACGATGACCTAGTTGTAAATCATGCCATTCTCGTCGTAAGGTAGTGACTTCTATTCAACTCCAATCCGATGATCCATCTCAAAAGGCGGTCACTTTGAATATGTCATTGTAGCAATGTCTTCCAAGTGAAATGATACTTTTGAAGGGAGCAGATCATATTTTTGGAGTTTTCTTCTTGGTCTCTACTTCGAAGTTATGAAGGCTTATGCATGTTTTAATGTTTCGAGTGATTAAATCAATGTGTGTAGTTTCTTTTTTCCTTAATGTGAATTATAAGTACTTAGCAAAACACTCCAAAATTGAACACTATTACCTATCTACCGAAACAACGTTATGTGATAAATATAACCACAAAAAATTATTTTAATTTATTGTGATGTATTTTCAGGATTCATATATATATATATATATATATATATAATATAATATAATATAATATAATTGTATATAAATAAACCAAAATTTATACAAATATTTTGAAATCAAATTTTAGTTTCAACTAAAAACTTAAATTTAAATATGACAGTATAAATAAAAAATCTGAGATAAACAAGTTTATAAAGCATGCGAAAAAATTAAAATATAATATCAGACAATTACTCAATGCAGCTTCTACTATATTTGGAATTAGAACTAAATAATATATTAAGTGATTAATAGAGTGCGGTCAAGACTGACACGTGCGAGAATCTCAATCATGTGATTAAAAACTTATATCAGCTTATTATAATAGTGTTTCAATATAAATTCCTATATACTTACATTGCAATTACATGTTTTAATAAATACTTTAAAATCTCAATATTTCCTCTTTTACGAATGTTATATATTTTCTTAAAAATAAAAAATATGAGTGAGAAATACATTTTTCATAATCCACAAATCTGATGAAATAACTAAATGCCGCACTGTTTTGTTAGATTTATTTATTAATACCTGCTTTAACATAAGCGGAAAGTATAACTCATTTTTCCTGAAGTAATGATAATTATAATTAAGAAAACAGGATTTAAAATTATTTTAAAATTCTCTCCTTATTCAATACCCAAGTATAACTTCAGAAGAAATCAGAAGAAAAGAGTTGAGATTGAAAAAAAAATGAATGAATTTATTTCTGGAGAGCCACAATTCACCATAAATGTCGTGAAATTCAATTACTGTTTCTTTTTAATACTTTCAAAGTCAGAAAAATCCAATTATCATCTGATCTCAACTTAACTTCTGTAAAAAACGAAATAAAATTTAAATTATTGAATTTCCATCACAATATCACACAAATAATAACTTTCACTTTAAAATATCAAATTAAAATTCAGTTCTGTTTTTTTTTATTTCCGAAAATCAATTAAAGATCCTCTGATGAGAGTTTATAAATAAATCATGTGTCAGAGTTAAGCATTATGAAATGCAAAATTTGCAAATAAAAGAAAGTTTTCTTAAGAACATCGAAATGCTAATGATTTTTCTCTGTTTGATGGCTTGATGCATTACGGTTACTTTCTGAACCTGAAGGGTAAGAGGTCACAGTGGTTTGGTTAGTTAGGATGTCGTGCTCATTATCGGAAGGTAGTGAGTTCGAATCCCGGTCGACCGAAGATCCATCGTGGCTGGGTAAGGCAGCTGGGGTACGTTGAAACTGGGCGATGTCGCAATGTCCACTAAGTGAAATGATACCGTGGAGGTGACAGACTAAATATTAGAGGTCTTCTGTTTGGTCCTTGCTTCAAAATCACGAACACTCCACCTAGTTGCTTCAATCCAACTGGTAGACCCCAACTCAGTGCTAGGTACAGGGAAGCATGCTCATGCAACAACAACATGAAGGGTAACTGGATAAAGACATAGAATTTTAAGTGGGCACTGAGCCGCTGCAAAGATCCACGTTTGAGGCGTGGTAATCGAATCTAGGAATTATTGAACAGTAAGCCATTTAGCAGTCCACTCGGCTTAGTTTTTCAGTAAAAGATCTTAGTGTTTTAATGTTTTCTAGAAGGAAAATCAGTAAATAAAGGGGCCGTGATTGAAGTCCTTCAGACAACATCACGATAATCTAAGCCAATCCTCGTTTTCTTTTAATGCGATTTTTTTTCATAGAAACTGAAACGAAATTGTCTCTTTCAGATAAGAAAGCCCTTAAAGCGAACAACCTTATCCAGAAGTCTTCCGGAAGAAATCAAAGTTCCCAATAACACCAGTGACAAATTTTCCTGTTTTCTGCCTATTTCGAAGTCACCTCACGCATTTTTATTGCTTACTCGGGACAATGGAAGGGGGGTACGAGTGTGTTCGTCGCAGAGTAGAAATCATGTAAGAAGGCGTGACGAAGGCGTGGTTGCCTGTACTTAACGAATCATTATGTCATTGGACAAGGGTGTGGTACCTGGAAGATGTGCCGTGAACGAGCTTCACGTGACTAACATTCCTGAGTGTCTGCACGGGACGTTGACGGCAATGAACAGTATGTCGGCCGATAAAACGAACATATTTCATCTGAAGTGGTCAGCGAAACTATAAAATGGTGTGATACTCCTGCCTGCCACTGATCTACTAATGACCAGTGGTCAGATGCAATTCCCGGCTTTTATGGACAACGGAATGGATAGAAAATATGATTGCCAATACATCTGTTTCAGTATTCCATCTTTTAGAAGTATTTGGACAGTTTTAGAAAACTGCAAATGATTTATCGCATAATATAATATGAATATGTAAATATTTATGCATATCCTTAAAAATAGCTGTACAATATTGTTTAGCAAAATTTACTCTATATACATTTTATAATAAAATTTATACTATAATTTTTATTAAGTCTTTAAGGAAAATTTTACATTCAACATTATTTGTCTAAAAAAGGATTATATTTAGAAAATATAAAAAATTTAAATACATTAAATGCGCATTAAAAATAACTTCATATTCAATTTCAGTCACATAGTTTTAATTTGCTTCATTTAATAACTATGAAAACAAAATGCAAAAGCACTATACATTACAAAATTACATTAACAGATTTCAATTAATTATCACCCATTTCTAAAAAGAACAAGTAACCATTTTTTTAAAATATAGATACACAATGTTAGGGCCTTTAGTCTCATAAATTTTGTGGAATAAAAGTTGAAATGTGTAAAACGTTTTATTAATTTGTTAGGGACTTTAACTTGCCAGACGATAAAACGGAGGGTATCTACTCTTCGGCAAGAGATTAATGAACACCTGTTTAGTGCTGGCGATGTTTACCAGAGGCCGTTCCAATCTCATCCAATTAAATTTCCCGAAAATGTCACGATTCCCCAAGCGTGTCATCACAGGAAAACTCAACTGTAACTACATGGTCGAATTAAGGACACGGGGCCTTCGGACCCCTGGCCTCTCTCTTTTATACATCCAATGGGCATCGTTTTGGCCGCGAATTTATAAACATTCCTCGGCGCCTGATCACGCCTCGGGTGTCTTATCTGGTGTCCCTGAGGTGCCATCGCTTCTCGGGACACCGCGTCTCGCTAGATTAATCACGAGGTTCCAGAAGAGTACTTCCGATTAAAGTCTAGCCAGAGATTCTGGTAGACGGTTAAAGAAAACAAAATGAATTTAATTATGGTATTTCTTTGTCAAAGAGTGGCAACATCTGCTAATGAATCGAGTGAAAACATTCAAGAGAATTTCTTTTTCTCATATTCCGCTAAAAATTCAAGGAAAGGTTAAGTATAAATCAATTTGCAGTGTGACAAGTATTTATGTCTAGTATACAACATGTATTGCAGTTTTATGGATAAAATTGCAGGACAATTGCAATTTATGCATAAATGTAAGAGCAGTTTTGGATTTAAATTGATGCGTAATGTGACTGTTTAAACTGTTTTATATTATCATTTCATGTATTAAACTTCTCGAACAGATTCGAATCTAAATCTATCTGAGCAGTGACAAATATTTATGTTGTCTTACAGTAAAGAAGTATGACAATTTCATAAAGCTTAAAAATAGATTTTAAATGAATCTACAAATTGGTATACATTGTGGTATCATGTTCAAAAGATAGATTTCCATTTCATGTATAAAATTGCAGGAAATTCTGACCTTAAGTTACAAAGTAGCACGTACTTTTTTGATGCCTTATATAAAAAACGTTTGAACATATAAAAGTCAGACAGTTAGAATTCATATCAATTTAGTTAAAGTAGAAGTATCATTTTATATAAAACTTCTGTATAACTATTTCATATAAAAAGTTCATGAGAGATAGTTTCCAATTTAAATACATTTCCCAAACAATGTAAGTAAAAATATATTTATATTGTTTTATATTGCTTTTTTATGATAAAATTTCAAGACAGTTTCCAGTGCAAATCTATTTTATATAGTTGTATATGCTGCTTTATAGGAAAAATATGTAACAATTTCAGGTATGAGGTTTTAAGTGCAATTTCGACTTTAAATGCATTTTACAGTTGGATATGTATTTATGTTTGCTTTTATTAAAAGTGTGTTATCATTTTATAATGTATATGAAATGGTAATATCATTCAATCAGTTTTCGTTAGTAAATTTCACGTCCTTTTTCCTGAATTTAATGTATTTTGGTCATTTGATAAACAAAAACCAAAGCTTAATTTTTGTCCAAACATTAAACAATAAAAACTATTAACTTTATTAACATTATAACTAACCTAAAACCAAAGCCATAGTAATCTAAACTAAAACCTAAAACCATTGAAATGTAAAGCGGCAAAAAAAGTGAACTTTGTCATATATTACTGTATCAATTAATATCTTAGTCTAACACACAATCATAAATAAAAAAAATCTATAGCAAAACCCAAGTGAAAGTGGTTTCTCTAATATCTAAAATTTGTTTGTACCATAAAAATATAATTTTAGCCTATGGCAATTATCAGAATGGTTACTGTAAGAAATTGACACATTATGAGCAGACGAGAACCGTGACGAAAAAGATGTTTGGGAGATTATTAAAATCGAATTGAAATCGAAAGATTTGAGTAATAAACGCCTTTAACAAAACGTAAGCATGTTAAATTTAACATATTTACATTAGTCATGAAAAGCAAATTTATTCGATATTTTTGTAATTTAAGAATATCAATAGTAAATTATTGGATAGTTCTTTCAAGAATCCGAATTGGAAAATGAGATCATAATTTAATCATCTTTTACCCAATCACCAGTCGCCCGATCACCAGACCATAAATATATGAATAATATAGTATAAAATTTTGTTACAGTATACATCCCTGGTTTTGACTAACAAAGGGAAAGACTGATTAAACAAAATCGTATTGATCCAGCCTCTGACTCTCAGATCCTAATTGAGTAAAAATTGATGTCATAAGTTGCGAGAGGAAGACGATAAGACTAATGAATTGATCTGACCAGCCAGTGTGAGGTTACTCTTAAAATTAAGTATTTCCTCAGAATGAGTGTTAGGACATATTCCAATATATGTCATTCTTATAACACATAAGTTGAACAACAACTCGTAAATAGTATAAAATCCTCTTTCTTAAATTAGATAATTTATTTTGTAAAATATAATTTATAAATATAATTTTCATAATGAGAATATGATTTATTCTTCTTATTACATTAAGCTCATAATATACGATTACATGAAATATTTGATTGTTGTGTATCACACACACACACACATTGTTGTTGATGCATGCCTTCGAGGTCAACAGTGCTAGACTGGGTCAATAAGCGCGTACACCTTCAAAAAGTCCTGCAGCATAAGTGGATTCTCCATCAGATCTATACTCGGAGATACCAAGGCATTGACGAATATGTTCAGGAGAGACATGTTCATTTAAGCACTTGGAGCAAATTTCGAATTTCTTCGTACCCTCGACGAATTTCAAGTTACTAAGATGGCCATTTCTGAAACGGGCAATAGCTGTTTGTACTTGTCTATAAAGACCAGTAGCCAGGGAAGCACCTGGACGCGCGCAGCGGCACCATTGATGCTCAGAAGGGACAATCCAAATGGTTTTATTCTCGTATATATGTATATATATATATTATTACTATTAAATTCACAAATGACAATCTATGGTGGTCCAAAAATTAAATTGTAAAGATATATGATCCAAAAATTTAATAGCAAAGTAAAAAGATCTGGAAGAGCATTTTATTTAATCCTGTTGGTGTGCTTGCAAACAGTGAAAACTAAACAATTGGCATTTAAAATTGCTACACTAAGCTGAAATGCAAGTAACAAGCTGATATCCATTAGACAAATATAATATACTGGAAATAACCACTGATTAAATTTTCAAGACATATTTCAAGTATAAATCCTAAGAATCAAAACCCAGAACAATCATTTCTGGTAGCAAAACTATCACTTTTATATCTTGTCTTTTTTGTAAATGATATTTTTTTATGTAGAGCAAGGGATGTAGCTGCATGAGTCATTAAGGTCAGATGCGTATTGTGTCTATCGGCCGTTAATGATAGGTTATGACTGAGTATGACAGTGTTCAGTATGAAAGTTCTGAATTCTTCTACTCCATATTCTAAAAGCAATCGTGCGATGTAAACTGACAGAAACCTCAATACTGATACGCTATAAAAAAGTTAGAGTATAATTCGATTTCGATCTCTGTCAGTAATTTTACGATGAACATTTCTCTTTACACGCCATCTCAACAACCTTTTACTTGCAAATAACGTTAAAATATGCAACAAATGAAACTGATGTACAATTTTTTTTGTTTATAAATATATAGGTGTCATTATAAATTACTATTTTATATAAAGCGATGAAAATGAAATCATTAATTTATCGTTGTTTATTATTCTCGTGTAAATTTCCCGTGTGTGACGTGACACTTACACAAAACAGCAATTTTGTTTAAAGCCATGCACTTTTAAGTTCCATTGAATATATATATATATATATATATATATATATATATATATATATATATATATATATATATATATATATATATATATATATATATATATATATATATATATATATATATATATATATATATATATATATATATATATATATAAATTTTCATATATATGAGAGATGGGGAGTTAATTAGCACATATTTACAAATACAAATATATACAATTTTGGAATACTTACAATTAATCGTCTTAATGATAATAACATGAAATGAAGTTTAAAGTTATGGGGTGGCGAAAATTAGCAGTAGTCTTGCTGCTATCAAACGCAACATCTTACAGAGTCTAAGTCGCTCGCTGGAGAAGTTGTTGCGCTTCTCGAGCCCTTTCCAGAGTTTGCACTACAAGTAAAGGCGTCGGCTTAATTCATCCACCAATACACACACACACACAGATATATATATATATATATATATGTATAAACACACATATATATGTATTATATATATGTATATATATATATACAAATATATATATTATATATATATATATATTCATATATATATATATACATATATATATATATATATATATATATATATATATATATATATATATATAGATATATATATATATGGGCACATACCTAATTTTTTTGAAGAGATTATGTACCAAACATATTATCTTTGACTATATTGTCTTCAGACATATATAAATAAAACCTTTGTAAAGTTACTACATTTTATAGTTTAAGGAAAAAAGGAAATTTTTATATACGCTCTAAAGGTAATAGCACATAATTAAATATATTTATAAACTATCATAAGCACAAAAAGAAAAACTAAGCACTTTTAGCGCCTATATGTCCAATTGCTGTTGTGGTAAAAATAAACAACGTTATCTACGTTATGGAAGCAGAAACAATGACAACTTAATAGAAACGGGCCATTCTGTGACCATAAAATTGAAAATTGTTAGTGACATTTATGACCACAAGTATATAATAATAACCATCGAATCCAAGGCCTTTATGCGAAGTTCGATACAGCCTGTATCCGAGGAATGAATTCGCGAAAAGAGAGTTATTGCAGCACAAAGAAGTTTTTATTCTATTTTTCCGACTAGATATTAATCGAAAAAGAGAAGGAATAGAAAATAAGATATAGGGAGCACGTTAGAACGGTTTAAAATTGATCGGTTACCATTTTAAAAGCGAGTCCTTCCTTCTGCTTTCGATTGAATTGCCTAGCTTCTAAAGTCAATACCGATTCCAACTTTTTTATCCGTCCTTCTACTCCCCCACCTCACCATTATTATTTCAACTTCGAATTCTTCGTTTCTTACCCGTAAGGGGAACTGATAAAAAAATATCTTTTATTTATTTACTTTTAGTTCGTTTTTTTTAACCTCTTTTGCTTAGTGAATAAAATATGGATTTGTTGGGGGAGGGGTGTTCATCAATATATATATTCCCTAGGGAAGAGAGAGAGAGTAAAGATTTCTTGGCAACAGGATTTACAGTTACGGAGGCGATAAAAGCCAATTTTTTAACTTTCTTTGTTTGCATTACTAAATGCATCATATATCTTGCATGTTTGCTATGAAAAAATAATGACTTAAATACAACCGGAGCATACGCTATTAAATCAAACACATTTTAGTGAAACATTATCGGTATATTAACAGCTATAGGAATAGTAAAACTACGCAGAAGTAAATAGTTTGAAGATTTATATTTTGCAGTTTAGAATTTTAGCATTAATTTCTCCTATGAAAGGATTTCCTCAGAGCATTTTAATTGCACTGAATGCTCCGTGCAGTAACTCAGTGCATGAACTACCTCAGTGTTATTTGGCTCACAAGATATCAAAAATCACTTTATAGAAACATCTGCAATTATGCTTAAAATATGTTGGCTATTTATTTAGTAAACAGCCGACAGTTAATGCACTAAGTTGAGTAGAAAAATTGAAAAAGGAACAAACCAAATTTCATCATATTATCTATGTTCTTAGCATTTGATATGAGCAAGTATCGATGAAATTCTTATGATTAAAACGATAGAAGTTGGTTATTCAGCATAGAAGCAACAAAGCGCTTTTGTAATGCAGTGAAAATAATTTAAATCGCTCGCATAAAGTTTATACAGGTGCATTTACATTGATTTCGATTGGTTACATCGGTTTAACTGAAATGCAGATAGCAAATAAGTGACACAAATTATTCAAGTAAACAGCTTTTAGAGTAAAGTTCAAATGACATGCAGCAAATAAAGCAGTGTTCCTTAAAGAAATTTTTTTAAGAGTTACTTTAAAAAACTATTGGAGCTTTTTGAAGTGTCTTATTTAATCCTATTTGTCGAATTTAAGAAATAAATCTTTTATTCGAAGTCTAAAAAAGATCCATAAAAATAGATACCAAAGATCTTTGCAACACCTATCTACAAAATTCTGAAATTGACAATATAAATAAAAGCACTGAGAAGAATGATGTTTTCTGCTTTGATATGCTTGCACAAAGCAAACTAAAATACAACCTATTTCAGTTTGTTGGTGGTCCATTGGTCGGATAGTTAAAGATTATGGGAAATATTTGGCCATCCATCATACGCGTATATATATATATATATATATATATATATATATATATATATATATATATATATATATATATATATATATACAGGGGTAGGACAAAAAAATGGAAACACCTTTAAAAAACACGTTTCCTTGCCTAATTTGGTGTAGGAAACCAATTGGCTTTCAAAACAGCTTGCAGTCTTCTCGAAATGGATAAATACAGTTCTTGTATGTTTGCCAAGGGAATATTGTACCATTCTTCCTGCAGAACGGTGACAAGTTCAGATAGCGATGTAGGCGGTGGATAACGAGAGCGCAATTTCCACTCCAATGTAAACCACAAAAGTTCGATAATATTCAGGTCTGGTGACTCTGATGGCACTGGGAGATGCGATAAATCATACTCATGCTCAGAAAACCAGTCCTGGATAAAGTGAGCTGTGTGAACAGGGGTTTGTCGTCTTGGAAGTCACCATCATCATTGGGGAACAAATTTTGTACCATGGTACGGACTTGGGCGGCAAAAATGTTCACATAATTTGGCAGTAATCTGCCCTGACAGAGTTATCATGGAGCTAGCAGAGAACCATGATATGGCTGCCCAAACCATCACAGTAGCCCCACCATATTTCACTCTTGGCAACAGACAATATGTATTATAGGCTTGAGATGGCGTTCTCCAGGTGTAAACTTTGCCAAACGTGGGAAATAATGTGAAAGAAGACTCAGTAGACCATATTACTCTTTTCTACTGCTCTATAGTCCAAGTTTTATGACTTAAACACCATTTTTCCCTGTTACAGGCTAATTCCTTGTTTAAGAAGCTCTTTTTGAATTGTTTTCGTACTCACAGGGTTTGGTAGCATGGCATTCATTTCAGCAGTAACTTTTGCAGATGTAGTCTTCTTATTTTTCGTGATAATCTTCTTTAATGACCATCTGTCACGATTGCTCAACACACACTTTCGTCCGTGCTGTGATTTAGCGGATGATGTTTTTCCGCATTTCAAATATGCCGAATAAACTTTGATACAGTACCTCTTGAAACAGTAAACACCTCGGCTACCTTGCTAACGGAAACACCTACTATACGCTCTCCAACAATTTGCAAGCGTTCAAGTCTGTTAACTCTGGCATAATGCAATGCTAACCTCCCATAACAGTACTCGAACAACGACTGAACTATGCAGTGCATTTACGAAGCTGTATTGGTGGCGTCAGTAGGCGAAAAAGTCAGCGCCACCTACATATTTCATTAAAATTAATCTTTCTTTTCAAACATGCATTTCCCAAGGTGTTTCCATATTTTTGTCCAACCCCTATATATATATATATATATATATATATATATATATATTGGTGTGTGTGTATATATATATATATATAAACACACACACACACACACACACACACACACACACACACACACACACACACACACACATATATATATATATATATATATATATATATATATATGTATGTATGTATGTATAAAGCAAGATTAGAAGTATCATAAGCGAAAAATTGAAATATACAAGAATAGATATATAGAATTGAAAAAAAGTACAAGAATAGATAAAACACTTATATTTAGCAATACATTCAGTGCAAAAGCAGCTAAATAATTACTGGCTTCTTTAAGGCTATGTCTTGGGTCAGTGCAGAAAAGCCATGCTTTGTGCCAATGTGGTTAACACCCCCATATGAAGCTGATCATGCTGGTACTTCATTCCATTTTCCTTTATTTTATTTTCTTTGAAATTTTAAAATATATATATTGAACCTTTTCCAACTGTTTACTATATCCCTTATTTTCCATGTATTTTTCTCCATCTAGTATTTGATTATTATTCTCAGTTTGGTTTTTGACTAATTTTATAAATATATTATTATTCTCCATTTGGTATTTTCAATGTATTATTCTCCATTTAGTAATTGATTATTATTCTCCATCTAATATTTGATTATTAGTTTTATAAAATGAACTATTACAAATATACTGAAGAGTAAAAACATGATGACGTTATGACCATTTGCACAATTTGCCACTGAGCCAATCTAGAATCTAGATACTGTATGAAACACATGATCCAGTGGGACGAGATATAATTTATTCCACAGCGTGTGAAGCATCATTTTCTGTAATTTGGTGTATTTTTCATGCAAACTACTGTTGATCGACTTAAACTGGAGGCAGTGCAATAGTCCGAAAACTCAATATTAATATTTCCAAAACTGAATTGTTCTTCTACTGTCCTGGTGACATTTTTGTAAATAATTATGCCAAATGAATGAATTATTTTGTAACGAACAATGGACAGCATAGTGTTGTATGGCCACACAACATTAACGACAGAGGTAGTTTTGGAAAATATCTTTCATAAAATAAAATCGGTGAGAGATTATGACAAACATCACTCACTCGAATTCTTAGAAAATTTCTACTTTAACCAGGTGTATTTGATCAATAAGTGAAACTCTGTTTCCGTTCTTATTGTACAAAGAGAGACAACTTTCGATATCCTGTTGGAAACTGTTCCTTCAACTGATAAGATAGCTGGCATTTGTTAGAAAGACAGAGCGATTCGTGACTTGATGCCAAAAAGCAATCAGTTTATTCTGGCACTTTATATAATACTCGGTAGTGTATATGAGAAAAGACCATCTATATAGACAGAAACAAATGAAAGTAAAATCTATATTGAAACTGTAATCCGGATGGTCTTAAATTATCTATCTAAGAGTTTATATAATGTACTTGACTAGTTTTATGACATGATGTTTTACATTATCAGGACGCATTTTCGCAAAACGTAAAATTTTTTCAGTAAATGGACATTTTTAATTGACTTTTTTACTTTATTTGCAAAATTTGTTGCTTATAGTAGTCAGAGTTACATTTGTACCAGAATTCAGAAGTTTGTAGCAGAGCGTATCTTTGATATTCCACCAGATGCAGAAGTTAACTTTAGTGAATGAATCGTTTCGATGTTAGTTGCATTGTTACGACAGGATTCAATTAATGCGTTCCGCATTTCGGATTACCACAACTTAACCTCTTTGTTACATTTTCCAAAGATTTTCCACATGGTATCTTTAGAAAGATTTTGTAGACGATTACCCCTTACCTTTTGAAATTTCCCTTTGCGTTCAATAGATCAAAGACAGTTTTTCTGATATAATTCTTAAAATATTTTGGTAATAGAGATGCATATTTAGTAAGCAATGAATTCCTTTTTTTTTCGTTGCTATCTTTCAGCTGAGTGTTGTCACTTTTTCAATCATTAGTATCAAAATCTTGAACTTTGAAAAGTTAAAATTAATCTTTGCATTTTTTTTATTTGGTGTGATTCCTTTCTTTACAGAAAATAACTGATGGTTTTACACTCTTTTCCATTTTTTTCCTAGATCACTTATCGCATGAAATTTTTCTTCTTTCAAAATTTCAATTTCACTTCTACTTTTTCCCATTTTTGCGCATGCTGAATAACCTCGAACTAATTCCGTTTGTATTGTACTGATTTATTACAATTAATAACAGAGTAAGAGAAATACTAATTAAGCCCTTTAATATTTCGATTAAAAGAGTATTACAGATCTAAATGATTACGATTATCTTCAATATTTTAAAATTACCCTATTTTGAAAAAATATCGATGATATTTGCATTTTTTAAATATTGATGAGTAGTAACCAACTATAGTGAGCTTTAAATAAAGCAAATATCATATGTATTTACTTTATGCAATTTATAACACTCAAAAGCTTATTGTAATAAATTAATCTTTATTTGGTAATAATTTCGACATTTATTAGGATTAATTTGTATAACTAATAAATTTATTAAATGAGGAAACTTCTTTACGTTTTTCTAAATATTCAAAACTTAGAAAACCAAGTAACTTTTCTGGCTTTCAGAATTCAAGCATTGTTTACCACTCTTAAAATGTTTTACTCAACTTTTTAATTATTAGATAAAATAAATGATCTTTTTGTCAATTGAATATTTTGGACACTAAGAGAAATAACTTTCAACAAATAATACAAAAACCAGAAAATTCGAATTCATCAATTTAAAATTTATTTAGATATATGCAATTTTTTTAAAAGGAATTATAATTTCAATCATTTGGTATCAATAATCTACGTTATTAATGGTCATTAAGACATGTTGATCTAGTTTGTTATTTATATTTGTATTTTTTATCTGATAAGCCACAGAAAACTAGAAAGTTGTATCTAAATTGCAGTGCACACTCGATTTTTCTAACTTTATGTTTAATAAATAATTAAAATAAAATGTGACTTAGTTTCACTGCAAAATAGAGTTTATAAATACACAAACAATGAAAAACTTGTTAAAAAAAACTATCTGTGAAAAAACTATGTGTGTGTCACTTGATTCTGTAGAACTCCGTTTTATTTCAACTTTAATCACTGGGAATTTCTGAAATATCACAAGATTTGTTTTAACACCACAATAATTTTGTCACTGAATCGTCTATCTAATCTAATCTAATCTAATTTGAGTCAATGTCATTTATAGTAATGCAATTAATTTATAAGTTAATGGAAAAACTTTTTTTTTTAAAAATTATCATTATAAATTAAAATTGTTGAAAAATGTGAAAAAAGTGCAAATTTCTTTTTCATGATTAAAATTTAAATGTGTTCTCAAACTTTATACTATTAAATAAACCAATCATTGAATAACTTTTCCCCCATGAGAGGTCCTTACAGGCAGAAAGAAACATAAAATTGGATACCTACCATTCTTGGTGCACGTGTGCCGAAGAAAATATCCCTAAAGCCCCGGTAATAAAGGAGGAAAAAATCCCCAAGCGATGAAAACCCCTTTCGCAGACGTTCACTTAACGAAATAGACCCCCTTTGCATTCAATTTGGACGAAGGGCGCAATTCGGGGCAGTCACGCGCCAGGGCGGGTCTCCGGCGATCGGGGCAAAGTGGGACAAAGGACGGGTTGGATAAGATATGATTACAGGCCACGGGGTGTGTGCGTGGGACTGGAGAAAGGGCTCACGTTTCAGCCACCGGACACTCGGGAGGTTGGATGGAGAAGGAGCATGGACTGTGGTCAACTCTACTTCCTGCTCGACACCATCCATCACAAGGAGGCGCGGGAGGCTTCAATTATTGGGGCGAGGAGAATGGAATTGATGAGGTTGATATTTGATTTCAGGGATATGCACGCGAGGTGGGGGTGGGTGGGAAGGAAGCGATCGCGTGACGATGGAGGAGCTTCGTCTGACGAGGAATGAATGCGGGGGAAATGATTTAGTTTTGATTTGACTCCGAAATTAATTTCATATGATGGTTCGGTATTTCATTCCAAAAGGTCATCTTTATTGCAATTTTAGAAATTTTATCGTTTGGTTCTTGCCTGTTCGATGTTTCAAAATTCGCTACTTGGAACAATGGATGACTTGTTCCTGGAAGTGAGTGGGCTTAAATCATTTTGTCGTCAACTGAAACTCATCGACAGAATGGAATGCAGAAGTCGTTAACGGTGAAATATACGATGACATCTGACATTACAGATGACATATAATAGGAAACCTCTATAAAATTACCACAAGCATATTTTGAATTTTGTTCGGTTATTAAGAAATAATGTTTTACGATTTATTCTAATTCCCGAAATATAACTGATACAGGTTTGGAGTATACAAATTACATTATAGTTATATTTAATTATTTTGTCTGCAGACGAGACATATTAATTTTATATGAGACACTTATATTAATAAACGAGACACGGATTACAAAATAATGTCTAACATGTACCAAATATTTACAATATTTCGGACGTAAAATCTTAAAAGTAATACTGTATGACAGAAAAAAAAAGTTTATTACACAACCGATAAAATGAAAGATTAATTTGTTGACACTAAATTTGAACTAAGCAAATTTTTTTTTTGTAACTATCTTTCAAAGGTCCTTCCATAGTTCCTTTAATCTTTTCAGCATTCTTTCCTTATTTATTTTTATTTATTTGCGAAATAGTATATAAGAGGAATACTCTTTGCTTTGAAATGGAAATTTAGTAACGAAGATTGAATTTATTAATTCCATTTTTGTTTTAAAATTGAATTAATAAATTCAAGCATTTTATATTTATATTTCGCCCATCAAAATAGTTAAAGTTGATAGTGTTCCTCAATAATTCCTTAATAATTAATTATTTTTAATAAAATGTTTAGAACATATTACAAAGATTAACTTTTAATAACCATAAAAAAGCAATATTTTTGTGAAATAGTCCAAAAATTAATATTAATATGTAAATATATTTACATATATGACGAAACACAAATCACAAGAAAGGGAGGAGAGAGGGTATATAAACACGTTTATTGTAATAAATAGTTCCGGAGAAAACTAATTATTAGAATATTATTTCTTGGAGGATTATAAGAAAAAAATACAACGAGTAAGCGATTGTTCTCTCAAAGAAGCTTATTAAAATTACCATCCAGGACAGTGATCTAGGTACTCACAAGTCCGCACATGTCAGATTTAACATTAGCGAAATATTGGAAGTGTTCTGGACATCCTCAACTGCTATTACAGTGCTTGCAACAAGATCTTAAGCATTGTTAACGAGAGTTGCATAAATTAGTTACATGATGTACCACCAGAGCGAGTAATCAGCGCCATTAAGGTCTGGTGATCAAGTGGGTTAATGCTCTGAGTTCACTGATTTCACTTCTGATTATACGTTCATTCAGGTGGTGACACAAGCCATTATTGTTATGGGCGAGGGATTTATAATGTTGAAACCATATGAAAGAATGCATAGCAACGAATATGTGTGCATTGTGCAATAACTGAAGTTATTTGCAATAAAGAGCAGATATTTTGCATTTGTTAGATATTGTAGCAATGAGTATGGTTAGTTAGGGCATTGCGCGTTCTTATTTTAGGAAGAAAGTTAGTTCAAATCTTGATTTAACAGAAGAATCATCAAATTCACAAAAAGTGGCTTGGATATGTTAAATAGGCCGAGATCGCAATGTCCTCCAAGTGAAATAATACCTTTGGGAGGGGTGTGACGAGCTAAGTATTGAGGGTCTTCTGCTTGGTCCCTGCTTCTAAATCACTAAGATTCCCACTCGGATGCTTCCATTTAACTTTTGGAGCACAACTGTGGGGTAAGTACGAGGAAGTATCCAGGACAACAACAAGTATGAACCGATGCGTTGGTCTTCTAAGATACCAGCTCACTGATTTCCTGAAAACTATTCCTGGGTTGTACGTGTTCTGTGGCATGAAGATTTTCCGTCGACCATGGGAATTACGTTAAATTCACATGGATTGTATGTGAGTTGAACATTCTCTCCCGAATGAAAATTGTTTATCAATGAATAAAACGGTGGTTTCGGAATGGGGATTTCATGCACTCTTTTGTAAATACCAGCATCGAATTACCAATCGAGGATGAAAACTACTTTCTTCCACTTGCGAGGGTTACCTGTCGGTCTGAAAGTACTATTAGACTCGCAGAAGTCGTATAGGTAATCCCAACATGACTGGTATCGACATTGTTTCGAATCACTCTTTGCAACGTCTCTTCGTTTAAGATTCCTGAAAATTTCTTTATGTCAAATCATGAAAGATTTCCTATGTGACAAATTCTGGTACAAGCATATAAATAAGGCGTAGCAGGGAGTTTGTGCTTCCTAGGAGAAGCGACAAGCATGAAGAAGCCATCTAACTATTTGAATCCGATTTAAAATATTTAAATGTTATGCAGAGATGTAGATTTATGCAGCTAACTTTTGAAATAAAAGGTTTAAAATAACTAGTGTTATCATATTGATTGAAGAGAGGAAGCAATAATAGGAGATAAAACAAATTCGAATAAAACTGTGATCCATGAAGCTTTCAGATAAAATTAAATATTGGGAATTTTTGGTCGACTCATATGTATAGTTATCATACTCTGGTTTTCTTAAACATTTGCATGTAGAACTTTTACCTGGAATTGCAAGATTTTTATAATAGAATAATGGAAATGGAATGTTTGCGTTCAATATTTGATAAAACCATCCCTCTCTTTACTTCCATATATTATTATTGTCCTTACCGTGAAAGTGTGCTGTATTATTAATTAAAATAAGTTACAGCAAATGTACTCTCAAAAGATAAATTCTTTGCCAAATTTGATTTTTAATTTGTTTTTTAATGCTTAAACTCTTATTTGATATCGAATCAAAATGGTCGTTAATATTTGCTAATATATTAAATTTAATATAAACTGATCAAATATTTAGGAACATACTTATTTTTGTATCATTTTATAATGTGACGTAGCTTAAATATTTGTTAATTCGATAAAATTTGTCCAAAATATTTTGTAAATAAAAGTAGTTATAATTCAAATGAGAGATATTTTTTATGCAATTTTTTGGCATATGAAGAAATGTTTACTTCTGAGAAATGTGTTGAAGAAATGTTTACTTTATCTTGAGAACACAGAGAAGTAAACTTTTCTGTTACAATTTACGAATGCATCAAAACTTATTTTTCAACAATATAATTTTGAATACTTATTTGAAATAGTTTACGAAATATCGTATTTAAAAGTCAAGAAGGAAGCTACTGTTGTTAAAAATGAGATATGTGTGAAATCGTTGTGAGGACAAAAATATATTTGCCTGTACTGAACGTAATATCAGTAGCAGTATTCAGTAGCAAACATTCTTGCTTGTCTTGTATCTAATTCTAAATTAGTGACAAGAACATGACTGCAGTCATCTGGCTAATCTTCGGGAGTTTGTTGCATGAGTAGACGGTCCCTCGAAAACTCGCGCTAATGACATCGGCTGGCGAACTGTGTTCAACAAGGGCTATTACCCTCGTTAGTAGACTAGGGGAGGGCCTACCCTTCCGCCAGCCCCTCACCATAAAGCAATGGCTATGAAGCAAGCGATGGGAAATGCAGGCCTTCATACAAATTTCTTCATTGACTTTGGCAGCAGAGGGACTTTCCTTCGATCGTTTGCGCAGTCCATTTTCTGACGAGAAGTGAAATGGCCGCTCTGTTTTTCGAAGGAAGATTGGAAAATGCTCTCTGCCGACTTTTCTTCCTCGCAGAGTCTCTGAAAGAACGTTTCATTCCTTTGAATATATCCACTTTCCTTTTTAGGGATGGCGGGATCAGAGAAAAAAGGGAAGCATAAACTTGTTTTATTTATAGAATGAGTTCTGTTTCCTCAAAACTTGCTACTTTGTGCTTTTTGAAATAAGTGACTTTGAGAGAAAAATAGAAACAATAAGTAAAGCAGAAATAATGGCTTCATTCGTTTGCTCTAGCAATTTTCCTTTCGGTGTACCAGAATCAAATACTAAACGCTTAAATATACTTACCCATGTATTTATAAGAAGATAAAATACACAGAGTTAAAATTTTTACTTACTGAAGTCACCAAGCATTTTCCGGATGGAGGCTTGCAATTTATTCTGATTTTTATTTGTCTCGATTTCTTTATCTAATTGCTTGATTCTGTTGTTTTAGTTCCTCATGACTTCAGGAAATTTATACTGAAATAGATTGAAATGATAGGTTTTAGAACTATAAGCCCGTTAGATATACAACGTGCCCAGTTAATTCCTGGCTCATATGTTTATTTTGTTATATGAACATAAAAATAAAAGTGTTAAGGTATTTAAGCGGCTAGGTTTAAATTGAGATTTAATGAAGGGTGGTTCCAAAAGAACTTAGCACTGCAACTATAGGTTTAAATTGAAGAGATTATGCGTTATAAGATGAAATTATTAGGTTAGGGAATAGGTTCGTAGCGTTTTTACCAAAGACTTTTATTTAAACAAAAAATAATAATTTTATCAATAAATTAACCAATTATATATTCGCCGTTACTGTTTACAACCTCTTCCCACCTTTCAACCTATTTATTGATGTCGTTCAGTTAAAAAACTCACCTGATATGGTGTCAAAGGTGTTGTTGAACCAATTTTTAAGGGCCTCTTTGTGATTAAAGGTAAAGCCCTTTATATGGTTTGACAAGGAGTGGAAAGATGGTAATCGGTCGGTGCGAGGTCCGGAGAATACGGCGGATTCTGAAGAACCTCCCATTCTATTTCTAGGAGTGCTACTTTGACGACTTGTGCAACATGGGGCCTGGCGTTGTCGTGAATGAGTTTGGTTTGATCTTGTCGATCAGGTCTTTTCAGTCTCATTCACATGGTGTAGCTGGGCAATGTAGAGCTCCTTGTTGACTGTGGTATTCTATTCGAGCATTTCCCAGTGCACCAAGAGGTCCTTAAAACTTGGCTCAATAAGTTCCTCGACAACAGACCAAATGTTTTTTGGCGGAACAGCATCAGTCAATTGGTCGAAAGGTAGGAAGTGGTTGTAAACAGCAACGGCGAATATATAATTGGTTATCTTATTGATATAATTATTGTTTAGATAAAAGTCTTTGGTAAAAACGCTACGAATTTATTCCCCAACCTAATATTTGCAGTGTAACATCTTACAAAGCTCATAAATTAGTAATTATTTCAAACAAGGAAAAAAAAATCGTAAAAATCAAATAAAAGTTGCATAGAAACAACAATTGTTTTTAGTAGCAAAAGTCACTTTTTATATCGATATATGAAGAGAGAGAGAGATAGAGGGAGGGAAAAAAAAACGTTCAGTGTATAATTGTTTCTTACGATTTCTCTAACACTATTAAGTTGCAAGTCAGAATGAAAATATTTTCACTTTCAACATCGCTAACGGTTTGAATTGAGAATTAACAAGTAGTGTATAACAAATCAATTTTTAATCTACTGCTGTTTTAAGAACAACAGTTGATTAAAAATTGAAAACAGTGTGAAAATGTGCAATAGAAACTACGCACAAATTAGTATACGTTGTATGCATATTTTTCTGAATTTTGATGCATAAGGTGTTCAATATTTCACCATTATTCGTCAATTTTATGATTAATTCTTTTCTTTAATGATTTTTTAATTTTTTAATCGGCATATATTTTCCTCTTGTATGTATTGCTGTAAATCATTTTGTTTTACAGAGTATAATCATTTTGCTCTACTTCGACAGTATTTTATGACTGTATTTTATTAACTTTGAATGACAATGCCACAAAATCCATATTAGGTTCTCGTTATTTTCTACTTTCCTGTCGATGCAGATAACCATACACAATTTTTTCGTAATTATAACCTAGAATCAAATGTGATGAGTCCGACACTCGAACTCATGTATGGCTAGAAGTGATAAATTAAAGTCATTTAACTCTTCTAGCCATACAAACGGAGGGCTAGAAGGGCTACTAGAATTTACCAAAGATTTATTTACTTGATATATCATCTAAGCTCCACGCTGAGGTAGCAGTAAAATGGTTATCGTTCTGACCTTTAGTTTAACAGTCTGTGCGTTCGATCATGGATACTTACCGTGATTTGAAATCCATTTTAAAGCTCAAGTGTAACTAACCCTCAACCTCAAAGTGTAACTAACCCTCATTTGTATAGTGATGGGGTAAAGGCAAACCTCAGTTCTCAGGTCTCCCATTGGATCAAATAGAAAACTAGCTTGATTGTGGACAGAATATTGACGAGTTTCTCAGCAGGATACCAAGGCTATTAACAGAAAAAATTTAAATATCTAAGCGCTAATAATTTTGAAAAATATAAAATAATCAATAAAAATTAACTGCAATTTTCTTAAATTTAAAACAGAAAAATGTGTTTTCTGCTAGTACTGAATATAAGGAGAATAAAACACTATACAAGTTTTATAATTTAAAACTACAATGCTTTAAAATATATCCCCGCTTTGTTATTTTTTTAATCTTATTTTTTATTAAAAAAAACCCGTTATCTTAAACTAGAATTCCAAGTAAAGCAACTCTCTCAAGAATTCGATAAGTACAAAGAATAAGTAAAAATTATCATTGGGATACAATCAGATACATTTTAAACTTAAAAAAAAAGGAATGAAAGAAGAAAAAGAGACAGATAAGGCAAATCATCCAATTCTCCATCCTCGTTGGCCCGATTTCTAATGAAATAGCATTTTGCTTTTCTTTTGCCCATTGCATCTCCCCAAAAAATCGATCAGCCGATAGCAGAAAATTAATTTAAAACGTGTACCCATGAAGTTTAATTATCGTTCTGAATCAAAATATCGAATGAAAATTTTTAAACGGGAGGCGAGAAAAGAGAGGAAGCCGAAAGAAATAAAAAAAAAAAAGATGATAAAAATAAATAACGCTTTAATTTCTAAGTGAGGAAGAACCGCGGCTCTAGATTAAAATGTCTCGATTTCAAATCATTATCTCGAATTCCTTGAGTTCAATGATTAAACGTTCTATTTAATGGTTTGTTATTTCTGTCGCTGATCTTTCTGTGCTCGCCGTGTGGCTGGATCGATCCGCGATTCTTTCTGAAAAGTGATGAACCTTCTCGTCATGGGGATGTTAACTCGGTGATCATTTATGTATTGAAAGAAAAGCTGCTGCGTGGGAGGGGGGGGGAACAGCATCTGCGAGCAGCTGAAGTGAATGGAATGCATCTTTTCGGGCTGCCATCCCATTCGTATTCTAATTGGACAAAGCATGGATAGAGAATGAGCTTTTACAGAATGGAGAACAAATTGTGCTCTCCTGAATATTACAGCAGGTCGTGTCAGAGGCGCATAAAAGGAAAAATTATTATTAAATAAATTCTTAAAACGCCGAATTTTCTAAAATAATTACTGTAAAAATGCAGGCTTGTCAAATGTCTTAGATATTGATACTTAAATTACATCTGCAAGAATTTCTTTCAGTAATTATAAGGTAAGTATATTAAAATTCTTGCCATTGGCTTAAAAGAAATGATTCATATACAATGTAACTTATTGTTAGCCCTTGAAATAATTTGTATTGGCAACCACCTATTTCTACCAATGTGTCTCAAAATGTGTTAAACTGTTCAGGCAAAAAATTGTGATTTCATGCTAAAGATGTCAATGATTGTTTGACGCAAGTCTTTTTTGGTAGCCTGGTACACTTTTTCATAGTACTTACCATATTCAAATAATTGGAAAGAACCTGTACCATTACAAATTTTTTAGCGTCTAAGCTGACACTTCCCTTTCTGCATTATTTATACAAGTTAAATTGGAACCTTCAGAAACAAGAATCACTTTGTCACATAGATGATAAATAAGAGGTAAGTAAAATTGCTTAGCACTCTTATTACTTTCACAAAACGACTTGTTGGCATTTATTGCAAATATTTGTTAATAATACTAACTGAATCAAAGACTGTCGCATTGAGAAGGTTTTTGAATGCTTATAATCATATAATGTCCGTCCACTAATGTAGCGCAGTGAAGTAAATAGAGCCACAAATCAAATGGTTTTCAGACCATTGTGTTGCGATTCAAAAATAAGGAGGTAGTTTGTTGTATTTAGTGCAGAAATAGGAAACTGAAAAAGCATTCTAATAGCCTATACATAGATTTATAAACCTTAATTCTCTTCATTATGTTATAGTTTACTGATGATATTTATAATTTTCTGTTATCAGAGTAAAGTAAATAAATATTTAACAGCAAATAAAATGCAAAATATCAGAAATGCAGAAATCGCTATAAGATATTTTATTTTTAATATACAAAAAAAATTTATGGCATAACACAAAATATTTGAATATTTATTATAATATACCGAGCACTTTACTCGCAAGATGTAATAAAAAATACTTTTTGAAATAATTTTGTTCTTAGAATGCGAAATCATCTAGAAAATGGAAGCTCCAGATAAAAAGTTCCCCGCAGACATACAAGAGAATTTAATGATGTCCTCATAAGCAATTATTAAATTAATTTTCTTTGTTATTAACATAAGTACATATTTCCTTTAATTTAGTGTTGAGAGTATTTCAACAGAAATAAGTTTTTGAAGAAAAGCTCTTAAACCAAGATGCGTATTTCTCTTATCACCTCATCACTGTTCAAATTAAAATCTTATTCATACCACTGGTATTTAACAGAAAGTCTAAGAGAACTTTTATGGATTCGTTTATATTAGAGTTGTCACACAACCCACATAA
Organism: Latrodectus elegans; assembly: GCA_030067965.1. Taxonomy (NCBI): domain Eukaryota; kingdom Metazoa; phylum Arthropoda; class Arachnida; order Araneae; family Theridiidae; genus Latrodectus; species Latrodectus elegans. Next base: position 63,228,729 of record CM057816.1, read on the forward strand.
AAGTATATTATATTAGCAAGTGCGTTCGCATTTAAATTTCGCAGGAGTGAATAATTTAATTTCATCTGTTTATAGAAGGGAAATTTTAATTTTTAAAAGTAATTAATTGAGAGAGAGAAAAACAATATTTTTTAGCTTATGCGATGTCACATTCAGTAAGCAACAATTAGATATATAACGGATTTTTTTTCACTTTAACTGTATCTAAATATTTTGGGGAATATATGTTTAGGTTTCAAACTTTCTATCTAATTCTGACACAATTTATTAATACTTTTATTTAATCTCACACACAATAAAAGTACCAAAATACATAACTTTAGTGAAAGTTTCTAATGTTATCTTAAATTTTATTAGTTTCCTATCAAAATTTAACAGATAAACTTTAAAATATCGCTGTATCACATTGATTCAATTAATTATTAATAAATATATAAAATCTAAAAAAAAAAAAAATCACACACACATTAATATCTATTTCTGCAGCCATACGCTACACAAAACATAGATTTACTTAAAGTTTTAGACCTCATAGGGCACATATTTATTCAAATAGCAAATATTTAGGACTGATAAAGACATGCAAATTACAGATCTTATTCGACTTGTTATTTTGACATAATAGCAAGTGAATCAATTGTTTGAGTTTAACAAATACGTCATTCAATGTGACTTTCTGTATCATTTTTTTTAGTACATTTAACAACATATTTCTTTACAATCTAAACACATAATTATGTTTCACACACTCAATATCAGATGTTAACTTAACGCAATATCAGCTGTTAAGATTGGAGAAAACATACACAAATTACAGAATCTTTTCGTCATGAGACTTCGATACAGCAAAAAATGAGTCAATTACATATTTTCTCAAATATATCATGCAAATGTGATTTTCATAGAAAATTCCCATTTTCATGGTATGTTTATGGAAGATTTAACAATATAAATTTTTCAATGGCATAACATACGGAGTATCATTTTATTTTCAACTAATCAAATAGTTTTTACTTAAATAACATCCTATCAAAAGCAGTAGAGAAACAGATCTTTAATTATAGAGTTCATAGAAGTTCATATTAGGTCTTGTGTATAAACGAGCAAATTTATTTCGCGCGATATCTGTCACAACCAATATTTGCAGTTGAATCGTTCAAAAAGGGAAGTAATTCATATGAACGAAATGAAGTGAGTATGGATATGGGACATAATGAATGGAGCCTCGTTCTTGACAGCTTCATTTATTTCCGGAGAATTACACGTGAGAACAAAAAGCCTTGATGCCCATGACGTCATGAGTATGATGGATGGAGTGCCGGATTTTCAGGACATCAAACATCTGCAGAATCTGGCCCACCGTATTGTCCCAACAGTACATTGGTGGTTAAGACCCTTTTGAATAACCTAGTTAATCATCATAGTTCTTGGTAATTAGACAGTAGTTGCAGCGTGCTTTGTTTAAATTTGGGAACAAAGTAATTTTAATTTTAAAAATATTTTAAAGCTTGCATAAGACCCTGGGAATACTATTCATATCGAAAGGATTTTAGATTGTCATCACGATGCATTTGAATATGTATGTAATATGTCGGGAAACAAACATTATACAAACTGGTATGAATAGAAGAAAAAAATTTAAATCATCCTTTCCGATTTAAACAAACCATTAAGGGGACGTTTTGTCTTGTGCTTTTCATTTTGCCTTTTTTTCTGTTCTATTTCAAGGAGCTCAATTTTAGCAATATCGCCAAAGATTTGAAAATTAATTATTTATAACAACAGGTAATTTTCATGATTTTAAAAACTTTTACAAACGGAAAAAATTACAATTTAAAAATATTTCCTTATTACTGAAAAATATTATGAATGAACTTTTTCCCATCACCGACGACACTTAGACATTCGATGGTAAACTTCGACTTGTTTGTTGCTGCTCTAAAAATGCGATTTAAAAGCAGGCAGCAAATTCACTTACAAGTTGGATTTATGACACCGCCTTAACAGTATGGGAAGTAAATGATTATCTGACGTCACGGGTATTATAAGCTAATGAGAATTGTAATTAAGTGGCCTAATCATTATCTCAAATAGAATGAAAGAAATTACCACTTGATGATTAAAAAGACTTAGAGGTTTATATATGTATATTTTAGTTTCGCGTTTTTAGAAGTCTCAATCTGCAACATATTATCTCTTGTGAATACATTAAAGGAGATTATGTGTATGCGAGTGTGGATAGATATTCATTACCATTTTAAATTAGAATTGGTAACTATAGCTGAGATATTTGTTTAATCAGTGAAGTAGTGGACGGTTTATTCTTTCTGGAGTTCTTTCTGAATGTTGCGCTTCCGCACTCTCCATACACATTTGTCGGAATGATTGCTATGGAGTTTTCCGTGTTTCCTTTCTTGTTACATGTAAATCCGTTCAATTTTCTATGAAAATTCCTCTCAGAAGATATTTAGGCGATGAACATTTTAAAGAGCCTAACAACAACGTAAGACCATTAACTAATTCACAACATAGAGTCAAAAAATTTTAAACAATGTCTTGTTAAATTCTGTGGAATTGTTTGTCTTCTTTTAAATTTTTCATTCAAGGCATGTGCTGAGCAAAATTTCTAATATAACATTTATGCTTTTTGGGTAGTCACAGAGAAAGTCAAAAGCAGTCATGATCTTTTTGGCTGGCATTACAATTACAAATAGATATAACAATCTATTTAAGTATATGCTATTTACTAATATGTATTTTCTAAATTTCAAGTATATTAATAATACATAAATATTAGATTTTAGTTATCTTAATAACAAAATACATAGAATTATATATTTAAAATATAATTAAAAAATAAATGTTTAAAGAAAATTTGAAGAAAAGCGAGATAAACAAATGCAAAATGTTATAAAAACATTTGATCAAATAATTAAAGATTAACTGTAATTTGTTAAAGTTAAAATCAGTCATTCGCGATAATATTTTAATCTGTTAATTGAGAATGAGAAATTATTGGTAGTGGTTCTATATCCTCCAAATTCGTTAATTAGAAATGTGAAATTTTAGCCAAATGTGATTAATTAAAATGGAAAATATTCATTATTTAAACTTATTTTCAACCTTCTACTATCATGTTTTGCATAAAATTCTACAAAGACCTACACTTTCTACCAGGCTAACATATAATTTAAACACTATCTCTGCATAGCTTGGTTTTAATAACTTGTGTATTAAAATCTGACATCTTTAATCTGTTGAAATAGTTACGAATGACAGATGATGAAGTTAAATAACTTTTAGGAATCAAATGTTTAGGTTTCATCTATACATAGTTTAAAATCACTGATAATCACAAATCTGTTTCAAGAAAATTTGACGACATTACACTAAATAATATCTGCTAATCCTTTCTTTCTCGATAATTACATAGTAAAAGATATCTGTTCCGATTTAAGATGTATTTTCATGTATTTTGCTATTAAAATGCCCCTTATATTATTATTATGTTTAATAACCTACGTTGTTAGTAATTTTGATAAATACATTTCTTTTTATTTGGTTTGACAATAAAAACTCAGTAATGTTGTAGCAAATAAACTAAAAATTTCATATCACTGATCGGCTCAGGTGCTGTATAATCCATAGTCTCAAATTTTGAATTTTTTTGGGAAATGTTGCCAAGATGACGTAATGCAGTGTCAATATTTTGTAATTGTGAAGTTATAAATTTGTTTTTGAAAAACTTTATATAGTTAAATATTAAATTTAAACCTTATAAATAAAGAGCTTGAATATATATTTCCTAATGTTTCAAAAATATATATTCAAGTTCTCAAGATGTAAACATGTGCGTTCTCAAATCGTAAACACTAGGGTTGACAAAATTGAATTTTTAACTTAAAACCAGCTTTCCAGATTTTTTTTTTTTAAAAAAAAAAAAAAAAAAAAAAAAAAACCCATCTAACTTAGAATTTGAGATTATGGATTATACACCTGTGCCCGGAGATCTTAACATCAAATATTAACATTTACAAGAAAACTTCATTTTTACCAAAAAAAAATGTAGAACTCTATAGTTACGTTTTCATTTTTAGAACTCAAAAGTCTAAAGAAAAGATTTTCAAAATTGCAGTTTAAAATAGATTTTAAACTGTTAAGTCCATCCACACTAAGTACCACATTGAGACATTAAGCTTACGGCAGTGCTTCTGAGATTATAAAACGAGTCTGCCTTTCGAAAAGAAGTTTTAATGATTTGCGGAAGAGGAAGCTTTCTCTCTGATTCAGGATTTCGGTCCTCCATCTTATCTTGTGCGTTATAGGGATGGCCGTCGAGGAGCCATATTAATTAATCATATCGGGACTTTCATTATCGTCTGCTTCTCCCCTCTCGAGCGCCTAATTGGCGGACAGAGTGAGGCTGAAACAGATAGTGCTATAATTCGATAATGAAACGCGATGACCAAAACAATGGCTCGACACTCGCGATTGTCATTGCAGAGTTTCGATGACGGCTATGAGATGGCGTGGGCGGTGGAATCGTATTGAGTAAGGATGATTGTTCCTTGCGGTCAGTAGTCGCAAATATGTAGTTGATGACAAAGTTATCAAAATTCCTAAAATAAGGAGCCTAATATAGTTTTCTTCAAGGTTGTAAAGATAATTTGAAAAGATGCTAAATTCATCTTTCAAGGAGCGCACTCATATTTCGTTCAATAATTTATAGTTTGTCAATAATAAATAGGAAGCCTAGTATAGTTTTCTTCAAAGTTGTAAAAATAATTTGAAAAGATGGTAAATTCGTCTTTCAAGGAGTGCACTCATAGTTCTTTCAATAATTTATAGTTTAATTACCACTTTAGACTTTAGTATTAATAGTGATTACGAATCCACTTTTAATTGCAAAATCTGGTGTGAAAGAAAACGACCATTGGGGAGTTATCAATAAGCTTTAAGAACAAATTGTTATAAAATAAATTACGGTAATAACAAATTATTTACCTTTATTTACATCTTATAGTTTCAAATATATAAACTCAAATCTTTATAACTAATGTTGCTCCATTGCAAATTGTTGGTACTAATAATGATTTTTATCACCCGCCGCCATTTTAAAAATATCATCTAAGCATATGGTTTGGGCACAACGCCAAGAAATAAATTGATCCAATCAAAGTGGCTTCTAACGTCATCGGACATTACTGCTTTAGTCTTTCAGAATTATGGAAAAATAATTTTTTGCTTAAAGCACCTCAAACTCCTACTTTCGGCTGACTGAATTCCAGAATTGTGCCACTGCAGGTCTGATAAACACCGATAGGAATATACTTGAATCTGTAAAGGTACTTCTTGGATGATTGAAGGATATTATATAGCAAACTCTTAAAACATTTGTATAGATATAAGTAAGAAACTTTAATAATTGCCTTTTAATACATTGAATCCTTCACATTTTTTATTCAATACTTTACGAAGCATATTCGTTTAAATATCAATTGATTATTTGTAATTACATTATGTATAACCACATATTATTTGAGATATTTGTGAATTGATGTAATCCGGTCTTGATGCTCGTGATGATTTTTATTATTTTGATACTTTCGTTTCCATACGAAATATTTTTTTCTACTGATATAAAATATAATTATTATACTTCTAGAAATTTAAATTTAATGAAGAAGTTTACGATATTTTTCATAAATCAAAATAATCAGATACATTGTCTAATTGATATTTCTCATTACTTTATTCACGTGACTATTATTAAAAAATGTAATTAAAACAATTTCCAATGAAACATTTCTGTAAAAAATATGCTGATATTACGCACACACTTCCATACAAACATTGCGTTTTTCAGTAAAACATAAATCTGTCTTCACGTAGGGATAAGACATTCATTACTTAAAATGATGAAATTAAAGTGGTATTGCGTTCATAATGCAAATATTCACCTACCAAACAGATCCAAATGATGTTTCTTCTAATAACTTTCATTGCTATAATGGGGATGTAGTGTGGTATAATGGAATTGACAGAATGATATGAACCAAGTTTAATGCATAGATTTTAATATCGAATTCTTAATATTTGGAATGCTTGAGTTAAATATGGTTTCAATCGATTATATTTACATTAAATTCCTATTGGCTCATGGAAATCCAATCAGATGAGATTAAATCTAAGGAATCCAGTTAGAATTTAATAGTCAACTGTGTCGATATATATATATATATATATATATATATATATATATATATATATATATATATATATATATATATATATATATATATATATATATATATATATATATATATATATATATATATATATATATATATACGAGAATCATTCTGAAATTTTTGAGATACAACACGGTTTTTAAAGTTATACTTACAAAACTTTAGGTGTGTTCAAAGTAGACTCTTCCATCATTAATGCACCTTTGTTGACTAATTTTCCACAGATTAAATGCCTCAAGCCATTCATTTTTTGAAATAGATGAAAAAAATGCATTTACAGCCACATCAATCTCTTCTTCTGAATGAAAGCGACGTTCAAGTAAGTTCTTTTTTAGATTAAAAAATAACCAAAAGTCGCACATAGCTGGATAAGGTAAATACGGTGGATGTTCGATCACTTTAATTTGTTTTTGTTTAAGAAACTCAACTGTTAATCCGGCTGTATGTGAAAATGCATGTCATTGTGAATCATTAGTCCCCTAACATTCAGTTCTTGTAGATTTTCTGGAAGATATTTAGTTGTATATCAGTTTGTTGTTACTGTCTTCTGTCCTTCCAACTTGATGGCTTTGACCAATCCCGTACTACTGAAGAAAACGGCATACATCACTTTTTTCAGTGTGCGTTGTTTTTTCACCATTGTCGGCATGGGATCATTTTCAAAGACCCATAATAATTTGCTTTCTTGACGTGTTGGAACGTCAAAAAACGGTATGTACGTTTCATCACCTGTTACAATTTTAGAAATGATGCGGTGGCCACCATCATTTAGCAATTTAAGAGTTTCTTTACTGATTCTGACACGTTCCTCTTTTTGGTGCTCAGTTAGATTATGGGGAACCCAACGGCAAACTACTTTTTTCATATGTAATTCTTCATGAACGATTTTGTGTACAGCTGCGGATCCAATGATAAGTTCCTTCTGTATCATTTGATAGGTACAGCGATTATCATCCAATAACATTTTTTCGTAAAGCAGACACATTATCCGGGATTACTGCCGACAGCGCCCTTCCTGTGTGTTCTTCCTCCTGAAGAAAATTGAAGAACTCTTCTAAATTCTCTAAAGCATCTGAATGCAGTAGCACGAGCTGGAGTTTCATCACCAAATGCTAATTGCAACCATTGAACGCATTCTTCTTGATTTAATCCTGCCTTAAAATCGTAGAAAATCAGAGCGCGAAAATGTTCTCGCGTCAACTCCATTTTCTCTTCTATTTAAAATTTATTCTATGCTAAAAAAATTGAAATAAGTCAGTAAAAAATGGTCTCTTGTGTTAAAATACTTTGTATTTTAAAATTAAACCGTTATTTTTATTTTGTAAATTCTCGTCTGCGTGTATCTCAAAAATTTCAGACTAACCCTCGTATATACAGGGTGATTTTTTTTAAAGTGACAATGTTTGTAGCGTCTTGTAGCGCAATCTAATAGCCTAAATGACACTAAACTTGGTATTTAGACTAATCAAGACATAGGGGAAAAAATTCCATAAAAAATGATTTAGTTCTAAAAGTCGCCGCTAGGGAATTTTGTTGCGCTACTGTAATTAACAATAACGAGAATTATTATAAAACACGGGTATCAAAGAAAAATGCCAATGTTCTGCAATTACAGCACCGGTAATAGGGGCTATAAGAATAAGTAGATGACAGCTCCAACAAATGATCTCAGCTGAAGTAAACGAGCGCCAGTGGCCATGTCTTTCACGTCACCGGAACGTGCTTTTATGTTGGTGGAGTTTCAAAGTTTTCTATTCTAAAGGACTAAACATAACAGAGACAGTACGGAATATTCCTCATGATATGCTATGCATGGCTGTGGAGAATGTTGTGCACAGATTACACGGTGTTATTTCTGAGAGCGGTGCTCACATTGGATGTGGTCTAAGTCCTCAACGGGGAAGTTAATGTAGTAAATAAACAGTAATAATTTAATTGTACGATTGTATGTGTTAAATATTTTTCGTATCAATGTAAAACTCCACAAAATGCCCTAGTGGCGATTTTTGGAACTAATTTTTTTTCTCAGAATCCTTTTGCCCGTGTTTTAGTTAGTCTAAATACCAAGTTTTGTGTCATTTAGGTTATTAGATCGCGATACAGAGCGCTCCAAGCACTATCACTTCATAAAAGATCACCATTTATATATATATATATATATATATATATTTATATATATTATACTATATTACATCGCATTATTTTAAATTCGCTTGTGACAATTAAAAGTGGCATGATTGTATTAGATTTTATGGAACTGCGGAATAAATATTTCGTACCTTGTGGGAAAAAATTACCTGAAAAATTTAAAAAAAAGTTAAAAACCAGAAGTAGCAAAAATGTATTAATTATAATTTGTTTCAATACTTTAAACAGTTTCTTTGACTATATAAAAGAAAAAAAAAACATATCATAAAAATTAAGAAAAATGCAATGAAAATCTTCTATGACCTGATATTCGTATTGTTTTCTCACTTTGTCCTCTGTTGTCTCTGCTAAACGTTGGGCTTTATTTTCATAAATGTTTTGAGTTTATTTCGATTGGGGACATACAAGAAGTCGATTGTGTGTGTGGAGGTATACTTTTTATTTTCTAATTTATAAATAAATTCGGTATATTAGTAATGCTTTAAATAAGCTAGAAATATTACTGATATTAGATCAGGCATGGTAGTTTTATTTCTGAAGTATCAAACTACCTCGGAATCCTGAAATAAGTTGGCAGATTCGTATCAAACACAACAACATTTAGCATTAAGTTTGTTGCCAAAAAATAATCAATCTAAGATGCCACTGCCACACCAGAATAATAAATATGAGAATAGGGATAAAGCAAAATGATCAAAAACATCCAGAGAATTAGCATTAAATATTCTAATTTCCATTTTCACTGAAACGAGTATCTGTCGATATAATTAATTCAAATTTCAGAGCATATTTGTTTGTAAGCATATTCAAATTATTATTCAAGATATTCTCACCAACATGTGAGTATAAGACTTTGTTTTTGCAAATTCATCCAAAAATTCAATAATACGAGGGTTACTCTGAAATTTTTGAGATACGCGCAGACGAGAATTTACAAAATAAAAATAACAGTTTAATTTCAAAATACAAAGTATTTTAACACAGAAGACAATTTTTTACCGACTCACTTCAACTTTTTTAACGTAGAAGAAATTTTAAACAGAAGAGAAAATGGAATTGACGCGAGAACATGTTAGCGATATCATTTTCTACGATTTTAAAGCAGGATTAAATCAAGTAGAATGCATTTAACGGTTTCAATTAGCATTTGGTGATGCTAATTACAACCGTTGAACTCTGCTCGTGCGACTGTATTCAGATGGTTTAGAGAATTCAGAAGAGGTCGCAATTTTCTTCAGGATGAAGAAACACACAGGAAGGCAACCGTCGGCAGTAATCCCGGATAATGCGCCTGCCATACGAAAAATGTTAATGGATGATAATCGCTGTACCTATCAAATGATACAGAAGGAACTTAACATTAGATCCGAAGCCATACACAAAATCATTCATGAAGAATTACATATGAAAAAAGTGGTTTGCTGTTGGGTTCCCCATAATCTAACTGAGCACCAAAAAGAGGAGCGTGTCAGAATCAGTAAAGAAACTATGAAATTGCTAAATGATGGTGGCCACCACATCAGCTCTAAAATTGTAACAGGTGATGAAACGTATATACCGTTTTTTGACGTTCCAACACGTCAAGAAAGTAAGGTATGGGTCTTTGAAATTATCCCACGCCGACAATGGTGAAAAAGCAACGTGCACTGAAAAAAGTGATGTATGCCGTTTTCTTTAGAAGTAATTTTTTATTTTGCCATTTTCTTTAGTTTTCTTTAGAATTGGTCAAAGCCATCAAGTTGGAAGGACAGAAGACAGTAACAGCAAATTGGTACACCACTAAATGTCTTCCAGAAATTCTACAAGAACTGAATGTTAGAGGACTAATGCTTCACAATGACATGCATCTTCACATACAGCCGGATTAACAGTTGAGTTTCTTAAACAAAAACAAATTAAAGTGATCGAACATCCGCCGTATTCACCTGATATAGCTATAAGCAACTTTTGGTTATTATTTAATCTAAAAAAGAATTTTCGTGGACGTTGTTTTTATTCAGAAGAAGAGGTTGATGTGGCTGTAAATGCATTTTTTTAAATCTATTCCAAGAAATGAATGGTTTGAAGCATTTAATCTGTGGAAAATTCGTCTACAAAAGTGCATTGATGCTGGAAGAGACTTCTTTGAACACACCTAAAATTTTGTAAGCATAACTTTAAAAACCTAGTTGTATCTCAAAAATTTTAGAGTGACCCTCATTAGGGTAGATGTTAAAGTCTTACCAAAGACTTCTGTTGTTAACCTGTTTCATCTGTAGTGTCAAATATATATCTTAGATTACGCAAAAGCCTAATGGTGTGACTGCGCTAAGTTGTAGTAAAATAATCTCTGTTCTATCCCAATCTTTGTTGAATGTTAGAAAATGGATGCTGCGCTTCTTTTTCATTAGGAAATGGATGTTATGCTTCTTTTTTCTTCACGTTCACGTATGGGTAAGAATTATTGAGAGTTTTCAATATTTTTATTTCTATATGTGAATAAGAATCAATATTCATGATAGATCGTCTTGAAAGCTAATCAGCGTCGAATATTACATACCTTACAATTGCTTTAGACTGTTAAATGATCAACTCTGTGATGTTGAATTCTAATTTCAATTTCAGTAGACGTAAATGATTAAAAAAAAATACAAAATAATTATTCCAAAGCGTTGAATTTAATGTAAATTTTATAGAACTTATTCTTGCTGCTGTGACATGATGAAATCTGGGTGATGCGAACCTAGATCTGGGACCCAACTCGGATAATATGAGCCTGAACATGGGCATTAGCGCATGTTTATTTGTTGAAATTGCAAACGTGTAAGACAGATGCAAAGTACCAAGAAAGAAATAACTGTCTTTATTTGTGATTTAATACAAATTAATTCTGCCTATAGAAAAGTAGATTCATTCAACTCTTTCAGTATATGAAAATATGAATGCTGATTTTGTGTAATTGTAGTAACGAGGCACTGAAAAATCAAAATTTGATTAGTTTCTCACGTGTTTAGAAAAATTTGAAGCAAATATTGCCCAAGGGCATGGAAATATGAATATGCTAAGCAATATATTTTTATAAAGAATTCCTAAATAATTTTACTTCACGCTTTAAAAATTTGAATCAAATCTTACTACAAAACATGAAAATATCAATTTTGTTTCTGTGTTATATTTGGATTTACAGAATTTGAAAAGATTTTAATTTTTTTATTAAACGTCTTTAAATCGTTTTTTTTCCTTTATATCTTCAAAAACATGAATTAGAAATTACTTATTATAATTAGCAATAAAAAAGTGTATATTTTTTATGCTTACTATAATATTATTTGTTTCATTAAATATCCACGTAATCCAACTAGGTAAGAAGATATCAAAGACTCTTTTATCAATGGAATTAATTTATAAGTAAAGAGAAAATGTTAGATGAAAAAAAAAATCATTTCTTATACATTTTTATATTTCATATAGTGAAATAGCACTCACAGCCTGTACATTTTCCAAACTGAATAAATTTAACAAAGAAAGTTATTTTAAAAATGAAAATAAATGCGCGATAAATAATGAAAATATTGTAACAAACTTTACTGTTTTGGAAATTAGATAAGTTATATTTCAAAATGGACAAGAAGAAATTAATGAAGCAAATAAGGAATAGTAATTTTATCATTACTTATTTTTATTTAATTAATAATATTAATTTTAAACTAATTTAAAATAATTATTGATAAAATACAATTTCCAATCATATTAATTATAATAATTAATCATTAATTGTCTAAATAGTAACGTATAATTTTGAATAAGTATTGTAAAATAATCAATATGAAATCCATTAAACATAGAAATAGTATTCTCAGAATTTTATTAAATATTATATTAATTAATAATCTTTATAAATATTCAATTCTATATAGTTCAGAGGAATTCTCAATCATTGCGTTTTTATAAATTGTTTCTTCTCATTAACAAAGTTTAAAAAAAAAATAAAATTGCTAATCAAAAATTAAGTTCAGCAAGTTTTGTGAGAGAAAACATTTTGACAAATGGAGTTAATATCTTTTTTTTATGAGTATATATATTTCTATTCTATTACTGAGAAATTTTTTTATTATTTTTTTATTATTATTTTTTTTTACGTTGGCAAGGAAGGGGGTTGGGTTAGAGTGATAAAGAGGTATTCTTTACGACTTCTTCATGATTTTGATGAGGGAGCGAGTTGACTTATTTATTCCGGCGTTCGTATCACAGCTTTATTACTGCTTGGAGAGACAGATGATAGGAATCAAGCTCACAGCCGAGAAAGCGCGGCGACAGATTGAAATATCGTCGTCTCATCCGTTTAAAAAGAGACTGCGAGAGTAGCTGGCCACCTTCCAAAGTAAAAGGGAAAGAACATCCCTCTACTGTGACAGTTCCTCGGCTTCTCAGGAATGTGGGCGGATTTTTCTCATGGATACGAAAAATTCCAGGCGCGATCTTCATTAATGTGAGCTCCAGAGAAGGAGCCAGGGCGACGCGAATTTTCTCAAAATAAGGATTGGCAGTAAATTACTGTAGAGATTTGTAAAATATTATCCTCATGCTCTAGTGCGGGCTTGTTTAACTTCGGCAAGGAGGATAACATGCATACATCAACCTCTATACCCTCCACCGAATCAGGAAATAAAGTGAAGTAATGAAACTTTTGTTTGACTCTTCATCGATTAAAGTTCGCTGAAAGATAGTAATATGGTCACGGTAGAGACATCTGATGATTTTTTTAAGCAAGCAGAGAATGATTTAGGTATCTAAATGTGACCAGAAGGTTTTGTGGGTGATGATTGCTCTTTCTGAATGGTGGCAATCATGTAAGACATATGTAGAAGAAATAGTGATATTGTCTTAAGAAGTTCTTAGAGATTAAATATTTTGAAGACAACAGCATAATATTCTTTTTTAAGTTAGTATTGATTAGTTTAAATCTGATATAGACCAGGGCAACCGTATGTTATGCATTGCTACAACAAGCTGAGAAAATGAAGCCACATAATTAATCTTCTATTCTGTTTCTTAGCATAGTGACAATAGGCGCTATTGGCGATAACTCCACTCCAGAGACAAATGCATTCGAATTTACCCAGCAGACTTAATGGAAGAATTTTCGGTATTTTCATTAATTGTAACTATGTATGTGAAATTGAAAAGAGAGAGCAATATTTATGCATTTCATTTTAGGAAACTAACACAATTTGAAAAAAGCAGTTGATTAAAACAAATTCAAGAAAATGTCGATGTAAAAGAAATTAATTGCATCTCAAACTTTATAACAGATTTATATAACATAAAAAGAAAAAAAATAAGCCTTCTTTGATAAAATTCTAAAAGCAATTTAAGTGCAAAATGTAAAAGTTATAGCTTCTAAATATATATTTTATTATAAAACACATCATTGTACTAAATTATAACTCTATGACATAACATGAAAATATTTGAGAAAAAAATGGTGAAATTTTGCAAGTTTCCACGTATATAAGCGAAATCCTTCATTTAACACATTCAATATGGTTATTAGACAGTATAACAGATAAGGAAATTTTCCAAACTTAGACTTACTGGACATAATATTCTAAATGATATCTATATAGTCTTCAAGGAAAATATGTATGAATTTCAATTAAATTTATGGGTTGACCACTTTTGAGGAATATTCGTAGAAGGTGAAAATAATAACTAAAACTTGCCACTTTTGGCAATGTTTTACTTTTGGTGACCTTTGATTATATAATGTGCTCCATTAAACTTTAAATTATGTTAAACTAAAGTTTATGTGTTACACAGTTTTTGTGTGTTTAATTCTCAAAAAAATTGAATTAATTTATTCTCAATTAATTAAACATTTCAATTTTCAAATAATTACAATTAAAATTTTATGAACAGTAAAGTTTTTTCTTTTCCAATTAGTAATACTTAAAAAAATAGAGTTTTAAAAAGGTGAGCTAGAACAGTGAATTTACCAACATTTAAATATTCATTTTTAATCGTGGCAATACAAAGTTCTTCCAATGAATGAACGTATTCTTAATACCATCTCACGCATATTTGAGAGACACATTCAAGACCACTCTTAAATACCTTTTTTGTAAGTTTATAAGCAATCAAAACACTGTCGAAAAAAATGGCTTTTTTTTGTAGACAATGGTTTGTTATTCTTGAATTTTATAAGCAGTTAAAGCTTAGACAAAAATTGCCAATATTTATAATGCAGTAGTTTCTTTTTAAATCGTTGTAACGTTATGTGTTTCCAACCAATTCATATTATTTTCAACGAAACACAAATAATCCTTTGTAGAAATATCTAATAATAGAAATTAGAATTAAAGGAATGAATATTTGTATTTGGGATATGCCTACATTTTGTTCTACGTTTCTGTTTCATTCTATAATTTCGGACACGGAGTATTTCATTCAGTTAATTATAAATTTGAAAGAGATAGCGATTGACTCTATTATATAGTCATTAGAAACTATGGATGCATTTCCTCAATTCAGAAATATAAGTATTGAATTAATAATGTGTACTGTTATTGAAGAATTGATCTTGATTAGAGAAAAGGATTAAAAGCATTGGAATATTGGTGTTTTCAATGTACAAATATTGTGTAAAAAAGAGCAATTTTTTAAAATTGTTCCATTATTTTTGCATATTATTAGGATGTAAAGTTGGGAGTTGAATGTTAAGCATTCTGTTCATAAACTGAATACAATTTGGGTAGGAATGTCTCAGCTGCGTGGAATCTGTTTTAAATACAAGCTTCGGTCTCATTAGCACACGTGAACTAATGTGACAGAAGTAGCTGTTAAACAATGCTAAATAACTATTATATACACATCAAAATGATTTAATCTTTATTATTTCATTGAATTTTTTTTCGAATTCTGAGATGCACTCTAATATCGTGATGTTCAAATTCTACGTTGGGTCTAAGCTGATGAAAAACAGCTTCATCCTTAACAGCGTTTCCACTATAATCATCTTGGTAAACGGTCAAATAGTGGTTTTGTTGGCTAGACATGATGTTAAACGTGTGGTCAAAACATGGTTATCAATTATATAATAATTAATTATAATTGATAGCCAAGTCATTTTCTGTGAAAGCGAACAATAATTAATTATCAAATGAATTTTTCTATAGTGCTCATATTTAAGTCCGGATGGATAGAGTTTCTTCTTTAAATATAAATGAGTAAACTTAGAAACTTCAGAACAAAAATCGGCTTTCTAACAATTCGTAACTTTTAACTTTTTTTTTATTGGAGGAACAAGATTTTGCCGAAGCATTTTTGTTTCCTGACTTCTTGTCCCCCTTCTTTACTCATCAGTTTAGAGGAAGATCAATCTAAAAATGCATCAGTAAATAACATGCCAGCAAAACATCGTAGCGTGCTTCTCTTTTCTTTCTGTCCATCAAAACGGCTCAAGGAATAAACGAAGGAAAGAAAATTCTTCTAAGTTAAAATCCCTCGGACGATGATATTAAATCGGAGTCGCGTGTTGTTTGCTTTAAAAAAATAAGAAAAAGGAAATGCTGAATATAAAAGTCTTTTTTTCATGGAGAACGCAACATCAAAAATATTTTATATATATAACAGCTGCATCATTTTTGAGAAAGAATTTTATTAGTTTCCTGCGAAGCGTTAATCTCTTCTAACGTTTATAACATTCATATTTCGGTTGAATTTCCGTTTCTCTTTTAAAAAAAACACACGCTCATTCGCCTGTAAGGGTAGAAATGTCCAAAACAACTAAACTCAATTCCAAGCAACTCAAACACTTCACAGGCGAATGAGCTTACGTATGCAAAACGAATGGAATAAGCAAATAAGAAGTAAAACATGAAACGCGAAATATGATTTCTTGAATCTTTCACATCGCACTCTTTGAACTTAGCCTCGGAACCCGATTAAAAGCTGTGAAGTGGATGCAAAAGTTCTTCGATTATGCCATCTTCATTGACGCTGCCTTCTAAACACCTCATTCCTATTTCACCTGAAGATTTATTTGATAATTTTAAAATCCTATCGAGAAAACAGAATAAGAATTAGTTTTTATTTACTGACCCTTTCTTATTTTTGATTGGTTTAGCTAACTAAGTAAGAAAACTAAAGAAACAGTCCAGCAAAATCTAATAACTCGAATAATTCTGGGTTTTTAGTAATAACTACATTTTTGTAATGCAAAAGAGATTCAAAGATTGATGTTTAGTAAAAGTGTAAAAGTGCTTAGTATAAGTATTGCTTGATGAAGCTAGAATAAATTTCATTATTTAATGGTTTTTTTATGGACATGATGGATTTACAGAAAACATAAAGTTGAAATGTTTGGAAAAGATATTACACCAAAAACATGATACATCCATTATAAATTCTGGCAAATCTGGTCGAATCTTGTCATATATTTTTTTAAATAACTTTTACAGTAATAAATATGAAACAAGAAGAGAATTCCTTTATTTTTGGAATTTTCATTGCCGATAAAACTCACGTTGCAGAACCAAGTTTACTGAGAGTATATATTTTGAAAGTAAAAATGTTTGAACATTGAATAACAATTTTACAAAAACGTTATCTTACATCCTATTTACAATTTTTCTATAATCGCTATAGAATTTTTCTGTGTGCGTGTTCTTACAAATTTTCCAGGACCCCTCCAGATAATATTACTTCGCATAATATTTCTAATATCGTCATCCGGCCATTGAATGGATAATGGCTTGTCTGGAATTCAGCATTCCTATTGACACTAACATTACGTTGACTATATTTTGATACAGCACAGGTTACTATTTTTCAACATCTCTCTATTGATATAAACACTATTTCATACAGTACCAGTAAGTATTACAATAGTTACTGATAGTCGTAGAATCGACATTAATTTGGATGTTATTAAATTTTTCGCATCACTTAAGGATAATTTTCTAGTTACTTAACATAAATATTTTAGTATAAGATTTGAGGTTGAGCTGACCTCTTCAGAATTGAAGGTTTGTTTCGATTGATCTGTTTCATTTACGGTACATGGAAACGGTTTCCTGTTTATGATACATCGTGAGTATTACAATACTTAATAACAAATTCTATGTTTTAGACTCTCTAATATGCGGATTAAATTACATGCTATATTAAATTAATTAATATTTTTACATAGTATAATCTTTAAAATAAACTTACCTTTTCGGTATTCTTTGACTTTCTAGGTATTATAATTTAGACTGTTATTCTATGTATGTGTATTAAATATCTAGTTAAGGGTATAAATTTTTTCTTAAAATTTTGGTTATATTTATTTCAAGTATTATCTATAATCAGAATTAATAGTATTAATATTCACTCATTTGTATGATCATTTTACACATAAATTATTTAAAATTTAACTCTCAAACATCCTTGGTAATTAATTTACAGATTTTAAATTCGATAGCTGGGTATTGATGTAATATAAAAATTTTAAGCAGTTTAGAAGTAATTGTTTTTTTTATTCCGCTGATTATTTTAATATGAAAAATGCGGTAATATACGAATATCACAATTAAAAATATAGTTATAATTAAGATCAAAGCGCAGATAAAGAAAATGTTATAATTTAATGAATTCATTAATTAAACTTTTTAAAAACGATATTTTTATAAATTATCTCCGCATATAAAAAAGTGAGCAAAATTCAACTGCAATTAAGAATATGGATAAAAATAGGCAATAATTTTTTCCAGATTTTTTTTAAATGAAAAATGTTTTCCTATTTTTCTTTTCCAGTAAAAAGGAAAATGAAAGTTTAGATAAAATAAGCTTAGGCGGACGACTTTCCTTTTTACTCTTATAATTGTTCTCTCATTACCAAAAAGAAATAAACATAAAAGGAATTTCGGAGGGTCGGATAAAAAAAAAATCTCATATATTCTTTGTGTTCCTTTCCCTATGTTGGAAATAAATTCAAATAACCTGTTCATTGTAGCATAGATTCCCTTTCCGTTTCCCACCTCAAGATCGTAAAATCGTACTTTTCTTATTAAATCTCATTTTATTTAGTTTCACTACTACCTTGTTTTTTTTTTTTTTGGATTTTTTTACAATTTAGAAATGAATTTTAAGCACTAACAAATCTAATTGCTGTCACGTTGGCCTTAGATTTTATTTTCCTACAGTCTTGAGTTTTGTTGTTCAACTAGAATTTTACTCTGTCTTTGTCGTCTTTTTCCCAAAAAGTGAAAAACTATTATTATGTATATTAGCTTTAAGCATAAAAGTTTAATACTATGATGCAGCAATATTTGGAAAAATAATATATGCATACATATAGGCAGAAAAAATATACGCCTTTGAAAAGTTGTTTGCAAATCTTTATGCTTAAATCTTGGTTTTTATGCAATTAACATTGATTTGTTAGTTTAATGAACATTACTCTTAGAAAATAAAAAAAAAGCTTAACTAAATTGCAGTTACTAGAGAACTGGTAATATATGTATGAAATGGAGTGTAATTCAAGAATTTTGGTAATCAAAATTTTTCAGATTAATGGGAACTGTTAAATTGCCATGATTTTGGTTTTGTTGTGGAAGTGGATGTAGTTCTATAGCCCTTGGAGTAATAGTACATATATAATATGTTTAGTAGATAAAATCGGAACGATTTGATTAGTTTGTTACTCAATAATTTTTGGACAGGAAGGCTATTAAGATTAGCTTGAATAAAAGTTGAAAAAGTGGATTCTGAATCATTAGAAATGTCTAAACTCATGTTGGACTTTGAACCAACGAACAGAAGAAAGAATTTATTAAAGTATTTTGTTCATGATAAATTTTAAGTCTATTGATTTTATTTTTGTACAAAAAACTCTTCTTACTGACAAGTGATCATAATTTAAAAGGCTAATTAAATTTCGCCTCAAAAGATATAGGCTGTTCATTAATTTTGGTCATGAAATATCTTGCAAAGAGGACGTGGCTCTTGTACGTGTTAGTCAATTTTCAGAGTTGTTGTATTTGGCTAAGGAAAATTCTTCAAAACCAAAGAAATATCTTCTCGTTCATTAATGCAAGATTAAATTCAATCTAAATTAATCAGTTCTCCATTTTTCTTTGAGAAAAATAACTGCATGTAATTTTGCAACATTTTTGTTATTTATGTTTGGCAAATATCTCAATCGCTTATTTTATGGATAATCGTGTATTCCCACAAATACCACGCACCTTAAAAATCTGTTTTAGTTCTGTATGAATAAATATATGAAAATGATAATCATAAATAAATAAATGTGTAGCCACATTTATTTCAATTTAGGAATTTTATTTCCCTAATTTAACATTTTTAGTGAGTCATCTTTAAAGCCTCTTTACTGTTCTTAATCAAAAGTCACATTAGAGCAATAGTTATTTTGAGGTTGAAAACACAACCTTAAGATGATATTTCGTAAGTGTAGTTAGGGTGATATTTTCTTATAAAAATCATCAGATTTAACTGTGGTAATGGATATAATCAATAACGGTAAAAGAAAAATTATATATTGGTAGCCATTTGACAACACATCATTTCCTTGTTAAGTTAATTGCAATGTCTTATAAGCTGATTTTCATTTGGTTTGTCATGCACGTATGACACTCATTAAAATTAAGAACCAAATTAAATTCGATTTTGATGTAGTGCACCACATAAAGTTTTTCAATAGTTTCTTTTGGTATCATGGACTCATTCCACCAACAAATAACTTGCAACCCTTCATCAACAGCAATAAAAATTTAGGATGTAAACCATATTTGTTGCTTTTGGTTAAACAAAGAACGAAAGAAAACTCTTCCAGACGGTATGAGAACTTGCGAATTTGGGAGAGTTTTAACGATTATCAAGGAAACAAGGCTAACTTAATGAGAGGATGCTCGAAGGCCCATCTATCATTTTCTGACACATATTCTTTTCAGAGAGAAGAGAAAATTGGAGCTGTGCGCTTCTAAGAACTTTTGAGGCACTGATGAAGAAGGGGAAAAAATAAGCAATTGCATTTTTTCTCTAAAAAATTGCTTCGGTGGAAAAGAAAACGTTTTTACATGATGAGTTTACTTAAAATGCGAATCATAATGCAAGCA